>JAKWJA010001952.1:0-333740 GCA_027704765.1 Solanum habrochaites | reverse complement strand
GATTTGCATAGTTTAGTTTTACCTGACATTGTTTGTATACTTTCTACCAGAATAAGGACTTTTTCTGTTTATTCCTATTAACCTATTATTTACATCTTCAAGGTTTCTACTAATTTTTAGATTCCTTTTTTTTTTTCTGTGGCCCCCCCGCGTGTTCCCCCCTCGCCCGCACCCGTCCCCCTCCTCCCTCCTGTTTTCCCCCTTTTGCTTGCCCGTTGGTCGCGCGCCCGCTAGCGCGCTCGGCCCCCTCCCTCTCTCTCCCTTCCTGCCGGCTAACATCCCACCCCCTACTGCCTTTGCGTTCCCACCTTGTCTTCCTCCTCTTTTTTTCCTCGTTCCCCCCCCCTTGTTTTCATCCTTCCTCGCGTGCCCTCCCCATCCTTTCCTCCCCCGCCCTTGCACCCTCACGTCCCTACCCTTTTGTCCTACGCTCTCGTCACTCCTATTTACTTTCCTGTAAGTTTTGAATTTGCTCAACAACTTTTCATACTTCCTTTGATACCTTCGTTGCAATCGACATGGTATTGTCTCATATTTTGATAGATATAGAACCTAATATTACTTCCTTAACTTTCTGTGAATGGCTCAACAACCATGGTCTACTTGTCCAACACCACACCCTCGTTGGCAAAATCCACCTATAAAAGAAAGAAATTTTTCAAAGCTATCTCTGATTTCATGAATTTTTGTTTCTAACTCTAATCGGCAGACACTCTCTCTTATACTAAACTAACGTCTAACTACTGCTTTTCAGAATATTCTCTATTGTTGCTTCTTTCGGATTTCAACATATCACTTATTCACCTATCTTTCTCCTTGAAATACAACCTATTGGGTTGTTCCTTGAACTCATCAGCTACCCCTTGCTTTAAATCTCCGAGCAAAGAACTAACCTCAAACAACTCATTACAAAGCTTCATCTTCTTTAGTTCCTCAAATAATTGACGCGTACATGGTTTTTCACTAATCGTTGAAAAGAAGATCCCACAATTGTTCGGCTTACTTTGTTTGATATAATGTTTTATTGTCGAAAAGCACTTGTCTATACGTACACATCTCAAGAGCTTCTTTTAATTCTTAGGGCGGGAACAATCTAAGTAATAATTCATATATTAATTATCTTCGATCTAATCCCCTCAATTGTAGACCAAAATCATGTAATCGCTAATTTTTGTCCCAAAGCTTCATAAAGTACCACATATTAGCACGTTCTTCTTTTTAAAAGCTAGTTCGTATAGAGAAAAAAAGAAAGATCGTGCTAAACACCATATGGCCAAATAAAATCCAGTTACAATGTTTTTTTAATAATCCCCAATTCCCTTAAAATCAAATCATGGGTAATTGATACATCATGAATCTGCCTATCTTCTATGAGTCCCTTAATCACCTAAATAAAATATATCTCCCAGTTATTGTAATACCACCAGAGCTAGACCTCAATTGGAATGCATTTGTAACAAGAATGTTATTGTTTCTAGAACGTTTTTCCTTCATAAGTCCTACAACCCAATTATGATTAAGTATGAGCGGCAGTTCAGCAGTAACTCCCATCATTACAGACTAAACTTAGTCCATTTTTGTTATCTGTATTAAAAAAAAAAAATTTTACAAGTTAACAATGGTCACCTAGAGGGACAAGGGATTTTGTTATTCCTATAATCCATGTTCAAATTTATATAAATTTCCTCCTAATTTTTTAGTTTAACATTAGCAATAATTTCTAATTTTTTCATAAAATAAAATTACCTTAAGATAAGCGATTTCTAGTTTTGTTAGTTCTTTATGTATGCATTACTTTGGGACTCCCATTTACTTATGTAAATTGTCCTGAACTATATAACAAAACAAAAACTTTCACCTAGTGATATTCTTACACATAATAGTTTCCTATAGTTTCATGTAACCTCCCTAAGTGATCATCTGTTAGATTATTTGTATCCAAGTTTCCATCAAATTAGTCGTTTAAAGATCATGCTCATTTTTAGTTCTAGTACATTGATGTGAACATTGCATCCATCCACAAAAGTTCTTATTGATAGATTAGGTTAAATGATCGTGATCCTAGTGAAGCAAATGTTTGCATTCATCTTAGTCATAGAATGTAACTTCTTGATCTCATCCCATAATCTCATAAATGCGTAGCTCTTTGTGTTTCCTAATGTACTATATTTTACAACTTTAAAACTTTGGGAAATTAGAGTGTTTGCATATAAGGGAATTTATAGCAGCGTATATAAATCTTGAAACGTGTTAAGAACATACAAAAAGTTATGATCTTAAAAAAACTACCAACAAGATTTATTTATTAAGAAGTGACAATTTCGTGTAAGTACTTACTTAAATCTTTGGTTGGACAAAAGGAATCTTGTATACATGTGTCAAGATTACAAGTTAGTATATAATCTTTCATTCTTCATTGTGATATTTAATTTTATATATTTTGATCAACAGATTGTGTTCCGTTCATCTTTTGAACCCAAAACAGTTTCACTTGAGTGGGCTATATAATATGTCCTTTTTACTATTGAAAATATCTTTTATATTTTTGTCTGAAGGCCTTGGGATGATCCACTACATAGTCACTGTTCAACCCCATTGATAACGTTAAAGGTTTTTTATTTTTAATCTTAATATAAGCTAGTAGACTTCTTATATGATTCATCCTCGATTGCTCATTTTCGACAAGTTCTTCATTTGGGTAGGTCTTTTCAATTTTTTCCTCAAGAAGTAGACCATTGCTATTTTTGAGCTTGGTGTACCACGTGTTCAGTTTTATTATTGTTTCTATGTCCTCTATATTCCTGTAGGTTGCCACTTGCTTACTCAGAAATTTGTTGTTTTTTGGTTTCCACTTCCTTCTCGTGATCATTTTAATTTCTGAAAAGGACCTAAAATAACCTTATGGTAATGGAATGGTACAGAAAATTACCCTCAAACCGCTCATCCACCTATGCTCCCAAAAATACAAAACCCTTCCCCCCACCCACCTATTGGTTCCAAAATAACCTTTTCATCAACCTTATGTTCAAATTGCCCACAATTATTTAAACGGTTTTTATATTTAAACAAACTTAAATATTTTTTAAATACGGGCTCTCACATTGTTTAATTTAACTTATTAATAAATTTATAAATCACTCACTACCCCCCATTACTAATTAAACCCCCTCTAATAATACATCATCACATGATTTAAAGCAACAACAAGATTAGCTAACTACCCATTGAGTTTTTTAAATTTAGGCGAAATATCTATATAAATTAAAGTTATCTATACATTCAAGTGTCCAATAACATTACCGATAAAACTTAAAGTCTACTCTGTATTTTAAATTATTCTTACAATCTCAATTATGTGATGTGTCCCCGACACCAAATCGGAGAATTCCGCCGACTGCACCCCCCCACATTTACCACCCTCTTTTATGTGCAGCGAACCACCATCAATACCTTCCTCATTTCAAATTTAGTATCAACATAAAGACTTGCGGAAAGACTTAAACTCATAAATAAAAAAAACGAATTCATAACTTCTTCTTTCCTAAAATCAACATCTATTATTTCCCCAAAATCTGAAGTCTCACCCACAATATAACCTCTATGACAATTTACTAAACTAAGATATTCTAAGAAGCTCAACAAATCAAAGCTAGTCTCTGCCGAAACTTAATGCATCAAGACATAAGAAGGCGATCCAGTCCAATGCTAGAAGCATTAGCTCACCCTGACGATCCGGTGTGAGAAGACTTGCTGAAATTACGTTGAGTCGAAGATACCGGCAACTTTTGCTGCTCCTCCACATATACAGAAGAAAAATAAAAGTAGGGGTCCCCAGTACACCGCAAGTACTGAGTAGATATCATGGCCAACTCAAAATAGCAAGCAATATATCTCAGATAACATCATAAAATCAACTCATATTCTTAAAACATGTGATAGCACAAGCTCAAAACATCATTATCCATCACCTTCACCGGCACATTCTATGAGGCTCAAGCCGCCATACCATACTCATCTTGGAGACATGTTCTTTTAGATTAGTATATTAGGTATCTTTCAAGATTCATTATCTTTATTCCTCTTGTTGTGCGTACTGACACTACTTCCCGATCCCCTACTCTATGTTTCGAACTTGACACTGTCGATCCCCCTACTAACTAGTGTCGGAACGTGACACTCCGATCCCCTATTCCATGTGTCGGTACTTACACTCGATCCCCTACATCTAACGTTTGGTTCGTGCCACCCTCCCACTAATTCTATGGTGTCGGTACGTGACACTGCTGTTCCCCCCTACATCTACGTGTCAGAACGTGACCCCCGATCCCCACTACTATAAGTGTAGGAACGTGACACTCTCCGATCCCCTAAATCTAACTGTCGGTTTCGTGACACCCGATCCCCTAATCTACGTGTCGTTCGTGACACCCCCGAGCCCCTAAATCTACGTGTCGGTTCATGACACCATCCCCGATCCCTAAAGTCTACGTGTCGGTTCATGACACCACCGTTCCCACTATGTCTACGGTGTCCGGTTCGTGACACCCGCCCCCAATCCCTTCTATAGTAAAATCAAGCCTTCTTTTATACCAATGCTGATCACTCAGCCTTTAGTTCATCAAGCCTTCTTTTATACCAAGGAATCATCATTATCAAGAGATAGGTTTTTTTTTATCAAGATTTGGATTCAAAGTGCTTTCATCATTCTTGTTATCATACAATCATATATTTCAATCACATCATGCATACACACACAATGAGCATAAAGAAGACTCTATAATACTACCCAACACATATCCTTTCGCTATTAAGATTTTAGCTACGAATAGTGGTAAAAAACCATAAAACCTACCTCCAACCGAAGACTATGATCAACAAGAATTTTCCCAGCCTTGTGTTTCCTCGTCTCGTTCGATTCAGCCTCTCTTTCTCTCGTTCGATCCTCTCTCTCTCTCTTTGTTGTTCTTTTTTCTTTCTTCTTATTCCAACCCTCTTGTTTCTTTTCCTAATTATCATATAGTAAGTTTTAAAAAGATGGCACTAATAATCCACTAATTAACTTAAGGTTACCTCTTTTATCCCTCAAGTAATTAGACTTCAATTTAACATTAAACCATTACTCTTATATTAAACATGAAATAGTCCAAACGCCCTTAAATTCATTAATCAGAAATCCGACCCCCTCCGCTTGGGATTACGCAGCCATGACGGGCTATCCGTGCCTGCGACGGTCCGTCTCTATTCCGTAGCAAGGGTCCGACACCTTATTTTGTAAAAGTCCTTGGACGGGCCGTCCATGCCTTAGACGGTTTCGTCAGCCATTTTCGTCGTGGCGTTCAGAGAGTCCGATTTTCCCGCTAACCCCATTTCAGAATTTCTAAGTGTTGGACGAGACCTCCACGCCGGTCCGTCGTGCCGTGTACTGGTCCCGTCTTGCATCCGTTTCCGTCTGCCAGTTTTCGCAGAAAAAAATCTTGCTGCTTCAAAACGACTAAACAGGTCGTTACATTGATGTTTTTACCTTTATAGGTAACATTTTTTTTTAAAAATACTCTAATTAAAGGTTTTAAATACATAATAATAATTATAAATTATACTTTAACAACTGCATGATTAATTCGGGATGTCTACTAACTTCGGTTAACCAGTTACATCATAATTCTCATTTATCTTAAAATAATGTTTTCCTCCTAAATAAGCAGTCTCCAACCTAAATTTAATTGGGGGCCTCCAGTCGATCCGACTTACAAGTCTAATATTTTGAATTTTATTTAAGGAATCTATAATTTCATCGTGTTTTAAGTAGTGTTTATGTGATTTTGGATATTATGATTGGATTCTCCTTGGGTGCGGTTTTAGTTACTTCCTTCCGTCCTGTAGTGGTATGGTTTATCCCTTCTCCTTCCCTCACTTCCAACTTCTAACCAATAGTTTGACACGTCCAATACTTTCCCAAAACAAATATTTCCATAGAGTTTTAATTTTGAAACAATTAAACCAGTGGTCACTTTTTTAATCCAAAGGTCGAACGACAATGGTCTTTTTGTGCCAATTCATGATTAAAAGGCATTTTTGAGCCACTAGGTGGATGACAAGCTGTAATTTTGTGACCATTTTCAATACTTCAAGGGTATTTTAGGTCCTTTTCCATTTTTATTTTGACTCTATTTTTTAAATTATAGAGATAGCAAGTTTCAACATGACCTTGGTTTTCCTTGTTAAAGTGTTATTGAGAGTAATCAGTTAGCTTATTAATGTATTAGTTCCTAGCCATGGTATGGTTATCACGAACTGTTTCATTCCCTTATTGGCATAAACTTCCACCACAATTATTTTGATGTTTCCCATGTTAATTTCATAAGAAAACTAAAACATGTTAACATTGTTGGAGTACAATATACATATTAATAATTTGAGGCAACTTTATCTTGTTCCTACAAACTCTAAATGGTAAATGAATAGGATGAATTATTTTGTAAACAAATTTAAGAACTTGAGGCTTAATTTGGACAGCACACAAAAAAACTTTGTATGATTATTATCCACTCATATGCTCAAGTTTCAAGATAATATTACAATGTAACATCATGAATTAAGGAGAGAATATGGGAGGGCATTTCAATTGCAAGTAAGAAGATATCTATCATCTTAGAGAATATACAAACATTGTTCCTCTGGAACTTTCCCTTTCCATAATTCTCCTTATTTGCTATTTTGACCTTCTTTTTCTTCCTCTTTCGAAGTGGTTTAATAGATTTTTCTCTTTGATTGCCATCAGCTTATGATACATAACAATAATCTTCGGAGCATCAAGGGAAACTTCTTAGGCAGCTAATTTAACAACATTTTTCTTAATAACAATCAGTTTTGTAGCAACTATGTCCCTCCTTATAGCTCTCCGCCATTTTTTCCACTTTGGTATCATTAACTTTAACATTTTGTTTGCGAGTAGAATGTTAGTGAACTCTATTTTGTATTTGTGGTTCTTCTATTCATTTTCCACTCAATCATATTGATAGATTTGTTATTCTTATCCTCCACCTCTTTAGCCTCATTGATCCCCCAATATAGTAAAACCTGGTAAAACTCACACCTTAAGTAGCACGAGCTAAGGGAGTCGTGTAATGTGGCTGCATAGGGAATAGTGTGTAGTTAACTCTCTAAGAAATGATTGTTGTAGATTAATGTATAAAATACATATGGAGGTTCTGAAAGGGTAAGTAGGTTTAAATTTCCAAGAATAATGAACAACTATCTAGAAAACACTCATTTTCGTTGTAGTTTTACTAAATGACTTAACTGTAGGACCTCCCCACCAACCCACCCCCCCCCCCTGTGACGATGTTCACAAGTAATAAATGACCATGGAAGATCTAGGATGAATTTCATGGTTATAATCGGAGACAATAAATCCACAATTGAGGCAATTTCTAGGGAAATTCAATGGTTTTCTAATGGTGAGAATCTTAGGTGAAGTAATTTTACTATCAAATAATTCATGTCATTTTACTCTCAACAACAAATTCAGATACTGTCACAAAATTAAGGCAAGGTCTTTTTTGGTGTTTATCCCACACACAAACTAGAAATTTTAACGATGTTGAAGGATATGGGTAAGATAGTTGCAATGAATGGAGATTGTTTCAATGATGCACATGCACTTAAACCTGCTAACATTTGAATATCCATGGACATTACAGGAACTAGGGTGAAATAAGCTTTTTCTATGTTGTCATTACAACACATTTTCTAATTTGTTATATTGATTATCTTAATCCAATTATATAACAATGTACTACCTAAAAATATACTATTGTAATATGAGGGTGGTGATCTCTTTTGAGTGAATGGTCGACAACTATAGCACTAAGTTCATTATCTAAATCTGTAGAAGTTCTCATAATTGTGCACCCTGCATGTCAACTTTTTCCTGAATATGATTAACTTATTGATCATTAAATGATTAATGATTTATATGTTTAGGTTGCAAAAGAAGCTTTTGATATGGTTCTAGCTGATGAAAATTTTAGTACTATAGTCTTTATTATTGCAAAGGGACGTTCAATATACAATACGATGAAAACCTTTATCAAATTAGTATTACATTTATGGTATTGAATATGTGATTACTCCTAGAATTATTCATACAATTATTTTACTTAATTTTATATGCGTTATTTGTTAATGTATTTATATGATATCATCCAATGTTGGTGAAGTCTTCTCAATTTTCATGACTGCTGCTTTGGGCATAACAAAATGTTTGATACGTGTGTTGTTTCTCTGGGTAAATTTTGTAATAGATAGCCCCGTCTAGTGCTCCCTCTCAGGATGTACCTATTCAGTTGACCATAATTTACTAAACTACCTATGGGTTGATGAGCAATGCTGCTCTCATAACTCCCCAGGATTTCACCGCTAATGCATATTGGTTACTTTTGGTCGTTATTTATTAATCTTCGATGTGTATTACTTTATCTTGTTGCATTTATTTTGTATCTTGCTACTTTCCTGACTCTTTTCTTGCTATCCTTTGATGGACACTCCCCTTTTGAGAAGAGGGTCTTACATTTTTATTCCTGAGATAATTTTTAGGTTATGGCTCGTTCATAGGCATTGCAACTGTCGGTATATTTATAATGTGTTACACCCAAACTTATTTTCTTGGTATTAATATTGTTAGTGATGGACATTGTTACTCCCCGAGCAACCCTGAGATGCGAAGACATATCCTAGGACCACAAGCGATCCCAAGCTAACGCTGCTAAAGGAGTATAATGAGTAGGAAATTCCTATTCTCCTTCTCCCGGGGTGGACTGAAGATACTAAACATAATGCTGAAGCTAAATCATTATTTAAACTTAAAATATGAGGAATACCCATATTCATAAGTGAGATAACTGAAATACTGATGAGTTTATTAAAAAGAAGCTATTAAGTCAATACAAAGTTGAAACTATGTTTGAAATAAGCCTCTAACTGACTAGAAATAATGCGAGAATCCCGAACTAAATCAGGCAAAAAATAAACCAAATGTCTAAATTAGAGGAATGAACTCCTGAATATTATCCTCAAAGAGTGAGGACTCACAACTAAATCTAGTGAACGGAAGATCAGAAATTGATCTAAGGATGATCTGGATGCTGATAACCTAAACCTACATTACAATAACATGTAGTGCACGTATGCGTCATTATTTGAAGGTACTGATCATATAGGATAGAGTAAAGCTGAAATAAAACATAACAGAACAAGTATAAAACAAATAAGATAATCTTGAAATGATATACTTAAGGATGAGGTAACTGAATGCAATGACCAATTTATAACATGGTGCAACTTAATTATGAATAAGCTGATAAATGTTCAATGCATTAGAGTCTGAGTTAACTGTGGGAGCTACTAATAATTGATAATAAAACCACATGAGCTCAATGTGGAATCGGATGTAAACGTGATGTACCGTGGTTTCACGGTACTTTCAATGCTTTTTCCTTAAGATGTGTGTCCAGAGCCTTTTTGTAATAGTTTTGACATGTTTTTATCTTTGTTTTGTCTGAAAGGTGTCCAAAACAAAAATGCAGAAGGCATTTGAGATTTAATATAAAAGTGACCCATGAAGGCCATCGACGGACCATAGATGGTGACCGTCGATTGTAAGTTCAAGCATCTAGAGAAACTAAAGGAAATCTGATAAAATGTGGGTCTAAAGGAGGATCGGTGGTCTGTCAATTGATCGATGGACCGTCCTATTAAATCGTACATGTTATTAAAGAATGTTCCAGTATCGGAAGTTGAAGAAATTTTAAGTATAAAATGAAAGAAGGCATCGATGGACAGTAGGTGGATCGACGGACCGTGCTGTTGGTCCGTCAATTTGATAAAAAAAGATGCTAGTTGAAGGATAAAAAAAGATTCTAAGTCTTGACTTACGGATGTAGTCGAAGGTCCATCATTTCATAGACGTATTGTCTATGGGTGTCGTCGATTGAAGACGCATTTTTGGATAATTTTACTTATTTGAATTTATTTTATTTTAGGACAATGTTTTTATAAATAGGGTGTAAAACCTCATTTTTGGGGTGGGATTCTATTACTATTTTTCATAGTTTGTTCTAGGAGGTTTGTTTTTGCAACTTTCTCATTATTTCAAATTTCAGGATTTGGTTTTCATTTGATTTGTGTGGTTTCAAGTTGAATTTCTAGATTTTCTTGGAATTTGTCAAACAAAGTTCATGATTAATTGTTTAGAAACCATGAATTGTCTTCTTCAATGCATGGGTAACTAAATCCACAACAAGGGTTGTGGGAACCATCGGTGATTAACCAAGTAAACCTAGGTTAATAACAATTCTCAAATAGGTCATTACATGCATTGATAATTCTTTTGCTTTGAATTCTATTTAACGAGTGCACGCGTTAGAACTCGTCTTATTGCTACTTGTCGGACCAAGGATATAGTTAATAGGAAAAATATAACCAACATAGATTTAGTAGGATACCATCTAATAGGCTATTCTTAATTGGTGCAAAGTAATTACTAAGTCAACATCGAATATGCTGCTTAATATGAAGTAAAGGTAAGGGTTAGTAACTTAAACACACGTAGATGGACCAAGGTACGGGGTGAAATTCTCAAAATGTTGGACCAAGGAACTAGAGATACCTATCACTTTTGCATGAAAAACAACTACGGAGCTTTTTATAGCTAGGATTGGCGTATGACCGTATGGAACTTGTAACCTTATTTCTCTCACAACTTGATAAACACCAATGATTTAATCCTGTAAACTATTTTACTTAGCCATATTAAAAGACATTTCTCTCACAAAATCCCCCCTTTAATTTTTTGTTTTCAGAAAGGACTTGACTAAATAGAAGTAATCGTACATTGAAGTTAAGTCTTAACCATTTTCCTCATGGGATTTACCCAACCATATAGTTTGGTTCTTTACATGATACGACTGCTTATACTTGTTTAGGAAGATATAATTTGAGCGTTTCAAATTTTTGCGCCCCTACAAGGGAATGTGGCTTTTAGATTAACTTTGATAATATTACTGAATTTTATTCAACAATTTCCTAATTTTACTTTTTCTTTTGTTTTTGTTTCTTTCAGTTCTAGCTCTAGTGTATGCCATGTACACGAAGCGGAGGAGAACCAATACTTTCGTTCGATCTTGAACTGAACCGTACACTTCGAAGAATGAATAATCTGTAGAACAAGATAATATAGGGTATCGGATAAATTGCTAGCTCCCACCGCCAGTAGAAGTTCACAATCAAGTGGTTGTGGAAATTCCGGTTTATGATGCTTTGAGGATGCAGCCTCTACTCCCATGTCCTCAAGAGTGTTATAGAGTCAAACTATTTATCCAACTATGTAGTCTATGGCAGAAGATATGATGAGAAAAGATGAAGAGATAGTGGAAACTAGTGGTGAATTGGTGGGAGTCAAAGACAGGAGCTGGTGAAGCAGCAAAGAGGTACGCAAAAAGTTATCCCTATTCCAAAAAACAAAACAATCCCTAGAGTTGGGAAGAGACTGAGGATGTAACCAAAACGGTGTTTTATAACTCTATGTTTAACCACTCTCCATCAATGTTTCCTCCGATAGAAGCTTTGGAGCAATGCCCCTTTTAATGCCAAGTTTCAATGATGTTATTGTTACAAGAGAGATCGTAAGTTTTTAAGAGATGACCAAATGCCATCATGGTAGTTGCTTGGGCCATAAGTTCTTCTTGGCAGAAGGATGGATTATTCGGGTGTTTTCACTATTTCATGTAACAACAACTTAATACACTTTACTAAGGCACTATATGATCTAGGTGCAAACATCTCTGATGACACTCTCCATTTTATGAAATTGTGTTTGGGTGACCCAAAGTCCACTACAATGAGGTTATTGATGACCGATCAAATAGGAAGAGGACAATTGGGATACTCCATGATGTGCTCGTGAAGGTGGAGCCGTTTATATTTCTTGTCGATTTTTGGATTCTTGATTGTGAGATGGATTTTTAGGTACCTATTATTCATGGGAGGTAGTTCCTTGCTAAAGGTCGCACCTTGGTTTATACAAAAAATTGAAGATGAAGTTTACGTTGAACAACGAAGAAGCAACTTTCAACATTTCTAGGTCAATAAAGTAGAGTGGTGAGCTCACAACGGTATCTTCTATATCCTACATGGTTTATAGTATTTTTTTGAGGAACAAATAGAAGATCTCCTTAGTGTTGAGGCACTAGAGATAGTGGTCATGAATTTTTAAAGTAATGGTATTGAAGAGTATCGGTCTTTGGTTGGGGCGCTTGAACAATGAGAATATCGGTCAAAACAAAACAAATTGGAGTTAGATATGAAGAATTGCAAGTCTCCACCCATGATACCATCTATTGAGGAGGTTCCACAACTAGAAATTAAGGATCTACAACCTCATCTGAGGTATGTATTCTTGAAAAGAGACAAAACTTTTACGGTAATTATTGCATCGTATTTGAATGTGCAACGAGTAGAGTGTTTGGTAGATGTGCTGAAGAGGTTCAAATGCGCCATTGGTTGGACTATTGCGAACATTATTGGGATCCCTCCCGGTAATTCTTCACACAACAGCAAACTCATGCCCGATCACAAGGCAAGTATTAAGCACCAAAGATGGTTCAATCTACATATGCAAGAGGTAGTGAATAAGGAGATCATTAAGTAGTTGGATGACGGAGTCATATATCCTATTGAACAATGTAGTTACGTATCCCTTGTTTAGTGTGTGCCCAAAATTGGGGGAATGATAGTAGTGTCTAATGAGAGGAACAAGCTTGTTCCAATGAGGTCGGTCAGTTGATGTTGAATTTGTATGGATTAGCCCAAGATGGGATGGGGGGAAGGAGAGCGGGGAGGAGAGGGGGGGGGTAACGGGGCATGGGGGGTGTGTAATATTAACCTCCCCATTCCTTCCTGGACTTAGAAACCATTTCCTGTTACCCTTCATGGAACAGATGTTAGTTAGACTTGCAGCAAAAGGATGATATAGTTTTCTTGGTGGCAATTAGGGTTACATTAAATCTTAGTTGCCCGGACAATCTAGACAAGACCACCTTTACTTGCCCTTATAAGACATTCACATTCAATAGGATGCCTTTTGGCTTATGTAATGCACCGGCCACTTTCCAGAGATGTATGATGTCGATAGTCTCCGAAATGGTGGAGGACCCTATTGATGTGTTTATGGATGACTTTTTAGTGTTTTGTGACTCTTTTGATCGGTGTTTGAGTCACTTGGCTGAGGTTTTCAAAATATGTGAAGATTGTAATCTTGTGCTAAATTAAGAAAAATGTCACTTTATGGTTAAGAGGTTATATTATTGTGCCATGATTTCTCGAGCAGGGATCTAGGTTTTGAGAGACGAAAGTTTAAGTTATGAGATACTCCTCCACGCCATCTCGATACTCCCCTCCAACCCATCTCTGTAAAATTTATGAGAAGTTCTCTAGGACATGCAGGCTTCTACCGGAGGTTTATTAATGAATTCTCAAAAATTGCACAGCCTATGTGCAATTTACATGCGAAAGAATTTAAATTCTATTTTGATGAATCTTGTTTTAAGGTGTTTGGAGAGTTGAAGGAGAACTAAGTGTCTGCACCCATAATTATTTCCCCATATTTGAGTAAGCCATTTGAGGGGATGTGTGATGCTAGTGGGGTTGCTCTTAGTGTGGTATTGGGATAAAGAGGGGATAAAATCCTTCACCCCATCTTCTATGCAAGTAAGTCTCTAAATGAAGAAAAAAAGAACTACATTATGAGTGAACAAGAGCTCCCTGCGGTGGTATTCACTTTTAAAAAATCATGCTCCCATTTTGTTTGAATGAGAGTCATAGTGCATGCTGACCACTCCGCTTTGAGGTATTTGATGACAAAGAAGGTTGTGAAACCAAGGTTGAAATGATGGGTGCTACTATTGCAAGAGTTTGATTTTGAGGTTAAAGATATCAAAAGGTTCTTAAAATCAAGTTACCGATCACATGACCAGATTGGAGGATAAGCTATGCGAGAGTTAGGTGAAATGGCTCAAATTGATGATACCTTTCCTGATGAGCATGTATTGGCCGCTTCTCACGTTGATTTTGCAAATTATCTAGCTAGTGATATAGTCCCATCGGACTTGTCCTTCCATTAAAGGAAGAACTTCATGCATGATGTGAAAAAGTTCTTTCAGAATGAGCCTTACCTATACCGGAGTTGTGTTGATGGGCTTAATCTCTGTTGTGTGCTGGAAGTGGAGATGCTAAGTGTTTTGGAGGCATGATACTCCTCACCAGTGGGTGGGCAACATAGTGTTATCCGGAGTTCCCACAAGATTTTGCAGTGTGGGTACTATTGGTTAACCATTCACTATGATGCTCACGAGTTTGCCATGTCATCTAACAGGTGCCAAAGTGATGGAGGAATTTCGAATAGGCAAGAACTCCCTTTAAATCCCATTCTAGTGATTGAGTTGTTCGATGTATGGGGCATTGATTTTATGGGCCCATTTGTGAGTTCTGATTGGATGAAATATATACTTGAGTGTCACCACGTTCTTGAAATAGAATATCTTCTGCAGATTTGGCCATTATTAGTGATGGGGGATCTAACTTTTGAAATAAGTTGATCAAAGCCCTAGTGGATAAAAATGGTGTTTGCCACAATTTAGCCATTCCGTACCATCTCCAGACTAGTGGTCAAGTTGAGGTGTCCAATCGAGAGATCTAGCAAATCTTGTCAAAAATGGTAAATTCTAATAGAACGGATTGGTCAAGGAGTCTTGATGATGCTCATTGGGCCAACCGGACTTCATATAAGGCCTCCACTGTTATGTATCCATACAAACTTCTATATGGTATGGCTTGTCACTTGCTATTTGACTTAGAACACAAGTCCATGTGGGTGATGAAGAAACTGAAGATGGATTGGAATGAAGCAGTGGATCATAGATTTAACGAGTTGAATGAGCTTAATGAGTTTCGCCTAAAAGCATATGAAACTTAAGACAACTACAAAGAGAAGATAAAGAACTAACATAACCAAATGATTGAAAAGCGGGAATTTACGATTGGGGACTTGGTGCTTCTATTCAAATCTAGGCTATGCTTGTTTTTCGACAAACTCAAGTTCAATTGGACTGGGCCATTCCTTATCACTAAATTGTTCCCACATGGAGAAATTGAGTTGGAGAACGAAGAGGGTACAAATTTCAGTGTCAATGGGCAATGAATGATGATCAACCTAGGGCATGCGTAGAGTGTCCATGAAGTGGTTGAGGCATATGGGATGGAAGCGGAATTATAAGAAAAGAGAGAAAGATGTAATAGACGAAAGAGGATTGAAGAGGATTGATTTTATTATGAGGGAAAGCCCTCTATTTATACTATCAAATTTACATATCTGGCCAGTATAAGTGGCCGACACTTACTTTACACATGGCCTAATTATATTTGGCCGACACTAAAAAAAAAATACATGTTATTACTACTTAACATAATGGCCCTTCCTTTTTATTGTTGGCCGAAACCCATTATTTACTTTACGACTTTCAAAATTAAAACTTTACAAATAGTTCATATTCTATGTATAAGGGTTTTAATTTTTTCCATATTTTTCGTACTTTTTTATCTATCTTAGTTTTTTGTTATTTTAAGTTTCTTTCCTTGTTGTATTATTCATTTATATTTTTTTGTATAAAATTTTAAAAAGTTTACTTGATTTGTTGTTGGGTTCTTCATAAATTTACCTTATAATTCTTATTACTTTGTTTTGCCAAACTTCAAACCTTTCTTGTTTAAATCATTATAATTCTAATTTTATTTATCAATGATCTATATTTTCGTTATCCATTTACCAAATTATAATATTTTAATCATTGTCTGTTAATATCTCGCAGGTTATCATATAAATCATTTATGTCAAAATACAATTCATCATAAAAGTCTCTTGTATATCCAATTCAGTCCAACCTTGAGTTTGTTACTTCTATGACCTCATCTGTTACTAATATAATCTAAATTGTTTTCTTTTTATAGTTTTATTAAGACCTTTTATATATAGAGTATAATATCTGTAATAACATCATCATCTACATAAATTCGGACTTCATTTTATTCATTTTTTTTCGCTAAAAATTTATATTCCTTCCACCTCTCAATGGATTATAACTTATTTAACATGTAATCTTAATGTTTAATATCACTCATCCTCACTGGTCACTACTACGTTTTCTTTCTTCTTTGATCAGTTACCCTAACAGCGCCTCAACTTTTTACTCCCCGCAAACGGCCTCTTGCATATTTGGTTTCAACCGTAGATGGCATAGTTGGGCATACTTATTCGCAGAAATTCTGTAAGCAAACTTTGTAAAGATGGTTAGTATAACATGATTCAAACATGATAAACATTATAATCAACCATAGAGTTACAGACATAATTGGTTTAGCTACGCATGACTTAAATGGCAAAAAAAAGTATATGAAATCTGAATAATCAAGGATCTTGAGTAGTGCCGCGACGTTAAATGAAGCGCTTCATGGGAGGCAATCCAAGGTGTATCCTCTAGAAAATAATACTTTTTTGTTTATTTGTAGAAATAGTTGCATTCGCTAGTTCCCTTTATTTTTACTCGTATTTACGTGTAAATTTTTAATGTGTTGGCTAGAGAGTAGTTTAGGGTTTATGTCTCAAAATTTTCAAGAAAAATACAAAAATAATAGCTTAATGGGTATTCAATTTGTGGGGATCAAACTCAAGAATTCTATATAAAATCGTATGGTGCACATATCTACAGACCAATCGACGGTCCATCATTCAATCGACGGACCGTCAATGGTATCCGTAGATCCAAGGTATGTCTTGTAATTTTCTCTAAGTCTTTGTGCAATCGACAGTCCAATCGATGATCCATCAACTAACTTATGGACCTTCGACACGGTGTCGTTAGTGGAAAGAACCAGTGACCCGACCTGACCTAGCCAGGTATATTAAAAGAAAACTATGCAATCAACCTCTAAAAATCTTTTCAAATTCTTTCCAACTGTTTCCCTCCCCTTATTGCCTTTCTTTCTAATCACATTACCACATTTTCCCTTCCATTTTCATCAGAATATCCTAAAATCCCAAATTCCCCTAAAATACAAAAACCCTCCCCTCCCAAAATTCTACTTTGTCTCTCTTGTTTTCTCCAGTAGGTGTTTGAAGGCAGGCAAGTAGGGAGGTTGTTAAGAAAATCACCCACTAATTCACTCGTTAACTGACTTCAGGTACGTATGGCCCCCAAACCACTCATCGTCTATTCTAGGTATAGGTCCAACTTTGTGCGATAATCCCATCACATGATCGACAATTTTGATATTAAACGTGATCAGAAATACGTGCCCCCAGGAACTTGAACCCCTATATTAGCTGCTAGATCCACTGGGGACACACCTAAAAAGGTGGCGTCCGGGGTAATCACTTACTCCCAGTCTGATGAGGAGCGTACAGTGACCTGCACAATGTCTCGGTCTACTTCAGGTTCTGATGGAGCGTCTGGCTTTAAAGAGGCTTCATATTCAGAGTCGGCCCACTATATGGGGACGAATGAGGCCATTGGCTTCAGTTACAGATCACTTAGAGCAACTCGCCCGGAGGTGCTTGCCCTCCATGCCTTGTCTGATGAGGCCCATCGTTCGAAATATGTTGCGGCACCCTAGGATGATGTCGTTGCACAGGTTCCTGATGGGCCAAACCTGTGGTGCGTATATGGCTAGTATCAGGTTTATAGGGATGCAATATTGCTGAATGATAAGGGGGTTATGACTTAGTTGGTGACAGTCAAGCGGAGATTTCTTAAAAGGAGCCTGCACACTGTCACTGATGTGCATGACTTGTTTACCTGCCACAGGCTCGTGTGGATGGCTATGAGTGTGGAGTCAAACAATAAGGAGAGTGTGTGATAGTTATACGTAACACACGTGGCGACTCTTTGAAGTTCTTTTGAAAGGTGGGTGAAACCTTCAAAACACGACCCACTAACAGAGGTTTTAGTTAGAGGTTGTTGGGTGGATATATCTCCGACTAGAATCTACTACTTTCTATACGGTGTGCCCACTAGTACTACAAGGGAGCTCCTTACTAAAGAGTTCAATTACAGGTGGGGTTTTGTGAAGAATGTCCAATTTCAGTGGACCAAAGAGTATAGTGAGTGGCTTGCACAAAATCTGTCCATTGACATTGATGGAGCAGACTGGGTGTTAGACCTCAAAGTCCTTATCAAGAAGGCCAACCTCACCTTTGCAGCCATGTTCTTCTGGTGTTAGTTTGCCACCGCCAATCCTATACAGCAGTAGATAACATCCTTACTTGGGATAGAGCAGTCATGGTAGCAGCACTGGTAGCCTGGTTTTAGATCGACTTTGTGAAGTTGGTTATCTCCTTATACATGAGAGGTCTTTTAAGATCTCTACCACATTCCCAATCGACTGTATAATTTTTCAGTTATGTACGGAGCCTGGAGTGACCACGTGGCATCGTGATGCCGTCCGTACTCCTAACGGGACTGTTGATATAGGTCTAAGAAGGGATTTATCCAATGTTGCGGCACCACGGCGAAGGCCCAGTGTAACAACCCTAAAAATGAATAGGATAAATGCTTAATGTGTCAAGAATTATTGCAATTACACCAAGGTCACACGAATTGATACATGTAGAACCAGACCTCAAAACACTTACTGCGGACAAGACAACTAAATTAGGGATTTAGTTGAACTTGAAAAGGTTGGAACAAACCATATATGTCCCACAAAAACGAAGATTTAATCAAAGGAGTCTTTACCGTACTTAAAAAGAAGAAATCTTATGTTTTGAGGGTCTAGGGGTAAAATGGTATTTTCAAAGCCAATGGTAAAATCTTAATTACCCTAATGAATTAATTATTTAATTTAATTAAAGAACCAACTCGGCTCTGCTTGACCTGAAATGGTCCATTTTACAAATGACACTCTACCCGAGTTCGAGCCCCATTGGAAGCAACAATTTTGTTATTTAATTAATGTTTATAATCTGATTTTTTTAAGATCATAATGGTCCTTTAACTAAGCTAATTAAATAATGTTTTTATTCAAATAAATGAGGAGTCCTAGTTTGACTAATTCCCAAAATAAAACTCCTATTATTAGACATCTATCTCACGATCTCTCTCTTACGTTTCATCATCTCTCTCACGTTTTGTTCTTCCAAAACACAAAGACAGAAATAATATCCATCGTTTTTCACACTTTAAGAAACTCACATGAAATTTATGAAAACAAAGCAAATAACAAAACCGTTGAGCAAATAACACTGGTGTTCTTTATAGGTAGTGGACGTTGAGGTAGCTTGGACTATTTTAAGGGTGTTTTGGCAGAACATTCATTGTTTGAACATCAATTAAGGTATGGGTTTCTTATATCTTGGACCTTTCGCAAGAGACCCCTTAAAAAAATTCAAGATATTTATCTGAAACTATAATTGTTTTCCCTCTTTGCATCCCCGTTCACTAGCTCCCATTGAACTTTTGTTGGTATTTTTTGCCCTCATACAAGTCGGAATGAAATTTTGTTTTTTCTGATTTTCTGCTTAGATGGATGTTAAAAATTTGTAAATAGTGATTATGTTGGTTCGAAATCCTGTGAAGAAAGTGATGTGTGTCACAATGTGTGGCGTGAAAGTTTGTCACTGTGTGGGAGATGTTAAAGTCATATAAAAATGTGTGAATTTTATTGTGCACAAGTGGTATACAATTTGATGTTTCTTATGGGGTGTGCAGTTACTAATTTTGAGTGAAAACCCTGGGAATAATGTAACTTCTAACTAAACCAACAATTCACATAATATTTGGGGTTAAATTCCCTATAAAGGAAACAAATGAACAAGCTGGTGAAAGGTAAGCTAAAAATTTATGTAACGAATTTCCCCAGCCTACGGTGTTACTTTAAATTTTGTTCAAAAGGATTTTAGAATCTGGAAATTTAGATGCCTTTTAAGAGGAGATTTCACAGAATTTGAACCTTGCTTTTTTTGGGGGGGGGGACTCACCCTTTTAGGCTACTGGAATTTGCAAGAAAAGAAAAAGAAAAGGGGTCTGGTTAATCAACTTGGGTCAGCTTTGTTAGTAAGAATTAAAAAAAATAATTAAAAATAAATAAATGGGAGGCATGGAAATCAACCCACGACGTCCAGGTTGGCTATTGAAAGGACGGAGAAACTAAGAAAAGGAAAATTCTGAGGCTGGGAATAAAATCTGACGACCTAAAGATTGAAAAAGAGAATGACAAAATTAAATGTAAACAAGTGAGGCGTATGGGGGCTCGACCCACAAACCGAGTCACTGCCAAAATATTCCTAGCCTCTAGAATTTTAATAAAAATAAAAGGAGGTGTGGGATTCGAACCCACCACCGGTCCAGCCTTTAGCTAAATCAAAAATTAAAAAAACTTGAGGATGTGGGGTTAAGACCCCTAACCTCCCTGCCCTACGAAATTAAGAATAAAATGAACGAGGTTGGTGTGGGTTCGAACCCACAACCCTTCAGCCAATAAAGGAAACGACTAGAAAATTAAGGTACAATGTTAATGTTGGGTTCAATCGAGATTTCCCAATGTATTGATATTAAAAACGATCAATGAAAATGTAAATGCTATCCAAGTGATTCAAATTTGGGTTTCCTTTCCCAAACATCCGAATTCATACATAAGTCATACGTGAATAAAATATCCAAGAATAATGCCACCTTCTTAGATCAAAATCAAGATCTTGGCATATATATACAAGATACATAAGTCTTGTAATACATAATCTCAGGATTGTATGAATTAATTAACAAACAATGAACTAAGCCCCATTGATTGTGTGTATAGACTCATAAGTCTAGCATACGTTCAAAAGTAAGTGAACCTAAGATGTATGTAATGAAATCATATAACCCGAGAACGACTCAGTTTGAGTGTAAAACACTATGAATGTCCAAGTGCATTGGCATACAATGAAATGATTATTATGTAATAAAATGATGAAACCCTATAAAGGTTAAGTACGAGTGTGAAACACATACATAGCCAAGTGAATTAGCATGTAATAAAATGAACATTCATGTAAAAAAGGGTGAGTAATTATGAATAGCAAGTGTGCTAATGTTAATTAATTTGGTGACAACATGATATGAGGCTAATGTAAAAGATGAGAACAATCTCAAATGAGCCTAAGTAAATGTTACCAACACGTACTCACCTATGAGAGCGTAAGTTTATAAAAAGACCAGTCTCTATGAACAATCTAATAAATGTATTGAGTTTAACACACTTAATACAAATGATGAGATTAGAAATCATCTAATAAACTATAATTTCCTCATACTAGAAACCAACTTTTGTAACGTACAAGATAAATGAAATGGAACTTTATACAGAGCACCGATAGACTAGCTATGAGCGTTGATTCCTTCTTTAGGGAAGGGAGGAGGTTCACATAACTTTCATGAGATGAGAATGTCCGGCATGCCGGGTATCGGTCTCCTTATATGTCCTATTCTTCAAACCTATACTTCCAATGTAGGGATATGGCGGGGTTTGATTCCCATGTACGCTAGCATGTTATTGGTCACTTTGGCCGGTGATTCCACCTGTTCTCAGTGTGGGGTAGACACTATATTTCGTGATGCTCACATGATCTATGTCGGTTAAAATTAATGTTCTCAATGAGTGAATGAGTCCTACCTCAAATGATGTACATAATGAAATGAATGATAACAATGGTCTTAGGATAGCATAATCAAAAGGTGAGTTAGTCTTAAGTAATGACATTAGGTAATTCTTTGTCATTGCACAACGAACCTAATGAATGTCTTAAATTACATCTTAGGTATAGTTGGTGTTTACATTGGCCTATGAATGAAATGAAATGGAGTACGTAGGAATGAATGAAGCATACTCTATGTTTGCTAACGAAGAATCCCTATTTGAGGTCCCATCTATTCAGCCCTTATTTCTGGGATGTCTTAATGTTAATTCCATGATTTCAAGGGATCATGGAATATGAATGAAAGATATTAAAGACCTTATGTGCTTCATGCACATTGTGTTGTATAATATATGATATGTGATATGTGTAAATGTTATGTGATGTGTGCAAATGTGAAAAGTATAATGATGTATATTAATCTCATGGCATAACTTTCCTATTCTAAATAAGGAAAGCTCACTGATATTCCTAATCCAAATTTGGAAAGCTCATTAACTTTCCTAATCCAAATCTGGAAACTTTCCTAATCTCATTTTGGCATGTTCGTTGACTTGACTTCCAAAAATCATTTTGTTAGGAAATAGCTATTCTTTCTCATGCATGTCTGTGGTGTGTACTTGGATATACCCATACATAGTACTACTGTGTACTAACCCTATAAAAACACTACTATTTTAGGTGTAGGCACAGGTGGACAATAGAGATACATGATCATCACTGTAGTCATCCGGACGTCCAACATTCAACCGTACGTCCAGCATTAATCCGGAGTTGGTAGGTCCTCATTTTGAGGATGCTACTGTTTTATATCCTAGATTAGTTTTAGAGTTGTGCTGGTGGATCATGTTCCACTAGTTTCTTTCCTATTTTTATTCAAACTATGTATTAGTGCCATTTTGGCAACTATACACTTTATAAGAATTGAACTATTTTTTTCAGTTGGTTATCCTTAATGTTACATGGTTGATGGTGAACAATTACGTATTAATGAGAATCCTTTTATAAGTATGTTAGGAAAAAAAAGTTTGAAATTTTTTGCTAAAATTAACCTATGTAAAGTAAGAATGACGTAAGTAGGCTTGTCTGCGACCTCTGAGAGGTCAAAGACGCCGGTATCGTCTAGAGTCTAGATTGTGGTCTTGCAAAAGTTGGTAAATGAGAACTAGGTTAAATTCCTAGGAATATATGTTCACATCAACAACATTGATTAGTTTCTAAGTCTTGGTAGTGAAGTGCACCACTATGTTGAATTAGAGACTGCATGATGCGTAGGAAAATTTCCTTTCTTCTTATCTTTTCGTGCTTTTCCTAATTCCTGAGTTCTTGGTGTTATGAGTGTGTCTAACATCAATCATTGTTATTTTTTAGAGAATGAACACTATGAGACCTAATGGTAAGAGGAGAGGAGGAGAAGCTGCTGGGGGTAATCAGAATCCACCTTAGGCTCCAACTGAAGGAGTGTCCATGGTAGTTAACCTAGATGGGTTGACTAATGCTGAGGTCAGGGAATCTATGGTTAAGATGGAATAGTGCATTACGATGCAGGCTTAGGTTTTGACTACCCAAGTCAACCGGCAGGATGTTCAGAGAGAGAACCCACCGGTTTGCAGCATGGAAGAAAGGCTATGAGACTTCAAGAGGATGAACCCTCATATAATCACAAGGTCTAAGACATCAGAGGATCCTAACGAGTTTGTGGATGAGGTACATAAGATTCTTGTGTCTATGGGGGCCGCACATATTTAGAAGGCTGAACTTGCTTCTCATCAGTTCAAGAATGTTGTACAGACTTCGTGTAAGATATGAAAAGATAGCCGAGTTTTGGGTGGAGTTCCACTCACTTTGGAGCTTTTCAAGGCAGCATTTCTGGAGAGATTCTTCCCCTTAGAGATGACGGAA
Source organism: Solanum habrochaites (assembly GCA_027704765.1). Lineage (NCBI taxonomy): Eukaryota > Viridiplantae > Streptophyta > Magnoliopsida > Solanales > Solanaceae > Solanum > Solanum habrochaites. The sequence continues at coordinate 310,057 of JAKWJA010001952.1, read as the reverse complement.
TCATAGGTTGAGGAGTTCATCAACCTTAAACAAGGCTCTATGACAGTTAGGGAGTATTCCCTGAAGTTTGGTAAGCTATAAAGGTATGTTATTTTCCTTAGTATTTAATAGCAAGAATAAGGATAGTACTGAGACATGTTGAAATTATCTAGGTATACTACCTCCCTTGTTTTAAACAGCAGGGATGAGACGAGCAAATTCCTCACGGGAATCAATGGACCTGGAGGAGGAGTTTTGGTCTGCGATGCTCCATGATTATATGTACCTCTGTAGGTTAATGGTGCATGTCCAGTAGGTAGAGGATATATGCAAGAAGAGAGGGTTCGTGATGTTAGGAGGCCTAGGCCTCAATATCAGGGAGCACCCAACCATGGAGGCCACAGAAATTTTTTTTGTGTCTCTGAGCAGCCCATGTTAAAAAGGGGAAACATAGATCTGGGAACTCTAACTTTTATAAGAGTACAACACCTAGAGGAGGTAGACCTAGACCAAGAAGGTCAATGGAGGTTAAATGCAGCGTCCTAAAAAAATTTATGCTAAGTGTGGCCGAGCACACAACGGAGAGTGTTGACAGGGCACTAATGCCTGCTTCTTTTGCGGTAATATTAGGCACATGGTTAGAGATTGCCTAAAGAAAAGAGGCCTAGCTGGAGGTAATGATCAGCCTAGCCAAATCCATAGAGTGCAGTAGTAGTTAAACCTCGTAAGAGGAACAGGTTCTATACCCTGAAGGGCAAGGAGGAGCAGGAGAAGCCTGTTGATGTGGTCACAGGTATGCTGCAAGTATTCTCAACTTCTGTTTATGCTTTACTTGATCCAGGGTCTACACTTTCCTTTGTTACTCGTTTGATTCCTCTCACTTTTGAGATATTGCCTGAAGTTTTGCATGATCTTATAGTTGTTAGTACACCTTCAGGATAAAATGTAAGAACTAATAGAGTACACAAGGACTGTTGTATAGTTGTAAAGTGTAAGACTATGTGTTCGAACGTGGTTGAGTTACTCATGCATGATTTTGATGTTATTCTTGGCATGGACTAGCTTCACAGTTGCTATGCTTGCTTGGACTGTCATAGTAGAGTGGTGAGATTTTGCTTCCATAATGAAGAAGAGATATTTTGGGAGGGGTACAATTCGAGTCGTCCTTATCCCTTGAGTTCAACTCTTAAGGCCAATAAAATGATGTCCAAGGGGTTACTATGTCATCTTGTGATTGTTAATGATTTAGATCATGACAATCCTTCCATAGACTTAGTTCCTGTAGTGAATTTGTTCCTAGATGTGTTTCCTAAATATTTGCCTGGAGTCCCTCCCGTTCAAGAGATTGACTTTTGTATCGACTAAGAACCCGATAGTAGATAATATCGATTCTTTTTTATAGAATGGCTCATGCAAAACATAAAGAGTTAAAGTTGTATTTGAAAGATCTCACTGAAAAGGGTTTCATTCGGCCAAGCATATCCCCTTGGGGAGGTCCAGTGTTGTTTGTAAAGAAGAAAAATGGGACTCTTAGAATGTGTATCGATTATCGGCAGCTCTACAAAGTCACTATAAAGAACAAGTATCCACTTCGCAGAATAGATGACTTGTTTGACCCACTCCAAGGGTCTACTTTATTTTCAAAAATTGATCTTCGTTCAGGGTAGCATCTGCTTAAGGTTAGGGATGGAGATATCCCAAAGTCAGGCTTTCGAATACTCTATGGTCACTATGAGTTTCTAGTCATGTCAGTTTGTCTCATTAATGCATCTGCTGCATTTATGGATCTCATGAAAAGGGTATTCCATGAATACCTCGACTATTTTTTCATATTATCATTGATGACATTCTCGTCTACTCTAAGTCCAATGAAGAGCATGAACAAAATTTGAGACTAACCTTACAAGTACTTCGACGACATCACTTGTATGCCAAATTAAGCAAGTGTGAATTCTGGATGAGATCAGTGTATTTCCTTGGTCATGTTGTGTCCGATCAAGGTGTAGAGGTTAACCCCAGGAAGATTAAAACAATTAAGAACTAGCCAAAGCCCCTTACTCCCACTGATATCCGTAGATATTTGCAATTTTCTTGTTATTACCGAAGGATTGTGGAGGTTTTTCTTCCATTGATTCCCTACTGAAAGGATTGCTGAAGAAGAAAGCCAGGTTTGAATGGACGGAGACTTGTGAGAAGAGTTTGCAAGATCTCAAGGGAAGACTCACTTCAGCCCTGGTGCTTACTCTGCCTAAGTGTGGTGAGAATTACACTGTCTAATGTGATGCATCTAGGTTTGGTTTGGGTTGTGTGCTTATGCAGTCTGGTAAGGTGATAGCATATGCTTCAAGACAGCTCAAGGTCACGAGAAAATCATCCCACTCATAACCTCAAGTTGGCAGCTGTGGTGTTTGCACTAAAGCTCTGGAGGCATTATCTGTATGAAGTGAATTTTGATGTTTTCACAGATCAAAAGAGTTTCCAGTACGTGTTCACACAGATGGATTTGAATCTACGTCAGCCGAGATGGTTGGAGATGTTGAAGGATTATGGATGAATGTGCACTACCATTAAGGTAAAGCTAATGTTGTGGCTGATGTTTTGAGTAGGATGATCATGGGGAGTACAAACCTCTTTTAGGACAAGAAGAAGTAGTTGGCAAAAGAGGTACACATAGTGATTACACTGGGTGTGCAATTTGTTGACTCTACTAGTGGGGGTGTTTCAGTTTATCCTTGTTATGAATCATCTTGGGTAGTTGAAGTCAAGAAGGGTTATTATCTTGATCATGTGTTGATGGAGTTGAAGGACTTAGTGTTGTTAAAAATGAATGAGTATTTCCCTTTGGGATGTGCTGGAAAACTTAGGTATCAGGACAGGCTGTGTGTACCAGATATGGGTGATTTACGGACAAGGATTGTTACAAATGCCCATGGTTGAAGATATTACATACATCCAGGTTCCACCAAAATGAATAATGATCTTAAGTGGATCTATTGGTGGGATGAAACGAAGAAGGACAATGCAGAATATGTCGCTAAGTGTCCTAATTGTCAGCAGGTTAAGGCAGAGCATGTTAAGCCTTATGATCTTACTTTGATTATTGAGGTTCCGACTTGGAAGTGGGAATCCATTAATAAGGAATTTGTGGTTGGTCTTTCGAGGACTAGGAGGCAACATGAGTTCATATGTGTTATTGTTGTCAGGTTGACTAAGTCTGCTCAATTTATCCCTGTGAAGTCTACCTACAGAACCGAGGATTATGCGAGACTTTATATTGACGAGATTGTGAGGTGGCATGGTATTCTTTTGTCTATCATTTTTGATACAGGAGCTTAGTTTACTTCACATTTCTGGAGATCTTTCTAGAAAAGCTTGGGCACACAGGTAAAGCTTAGTACCGTCTTTCATCATAATACTAATGGGAAGGCAGAGCGCACCATTTACACATTGTAGGACATGTTGGGGTTATGTGTAATTTACTTCAGAGGTAGTTGGGATGACCATCTGCCTTTGATGGACTTCTCGTATAATAATAGCGATAACTCCAGCATTTGGATTGCACCATATGAGGCATTGTATGGTAGGAGGTGTAGATCTCCAGTTGGCTGGTTCGAGGTTGGACAGTTATCCATTTTAGGTCAAGATATCATTTATGAGGCCTTAGAAAAGGTTAGAGTGATTAGCAATAGGTTGGATAGTTCTTTCGACTGATACAAGTCGTATGCAGACAACAATAAGCGGCCCTGAGAATTTGAGGCTGGTGACCAGGTTTACTTGAAGATATTACCTATGAAAGGGGTGATGATATTTGGTACAAAAGTGAAGATGAGTCCGAGGTATGTTGGGCTATATGAGATCCTACAGTGTGTGGGTGAGGTGGCCTTTGAGGTAGCATTGCCTGCGGAGCTAGCTTCTGTCTATCCAGTCTTTCATGTCTCTATGTTGCAGAAGTGCCTATGTGATCCAACATCGATTCTACTTTTGGAAAAATTTGGGGGTTGATGAAGACTTGTCTTATGAGGAGGTACCTGTTGAGATCTTATACAGACAGGTCAAGCGGCTAAGTAACAACATCATTGCCACATAAAAAGTATTTTTGATAAAATCATCTTGTTGAGGGTTCTAGATGGGAGACTGAGACCGACATGAGATCCCGCTACCTTCATCTTTTCAACTACTGAGGTTAAATTTCCTACTCGTAAGTCTTTTTTTTTATCTCTACGTACTTTATTGCTATTTTTTGACTGTGCATAGTGATTATGTGATGATTTGACTGGCATTACGATATGTAGTGATAGTGTTATTCGGGGAAAAATGTTCCTAAAGGGGGGGGATAATGTAATAACCCAAAAAAAGAATAGGATTAATGCTTAATGCGTAAAGAATGCTTACGATTAGACCAAGCTTCACACAGATTGATACGCGTAGAACTAGACCTCAGAACCCTTACTACGGCCAAGCCAATTAACTTGGGGAGTTAGTTGATCTTTAAAAGGTTGGAACCAACCATATAGGGCTCTCAAAAATGAAGATTTAATCAAAGGAGTCTTTACTAGACTTAAAAAGAAGAAATCTTTAGTTTTGAGGGTCCAGGTGTAAAATGGTCTTTTCCAGGCTAAGGGTAATGTATTAATTACTCAAAGGAATTAATTAATTAATTTTGTTAATTTAATTAAAGAACCAATTCGGCTCAGGTGTACCCAAAATGGTCCATTTCACAAGGACCACTCTACCCGAGTTCGAGCCCCATTGGAAGAAACAAGTTCGTGTTTTAATTAATTTTTATAATCTGATTTTTTAAGGGAATAGTGGTCCTCACTAAATTAATTAAATAATGTTTTAATATAAATCAACAAGGAGTTCTAGTTTGACTAATTCCCAAAACTAAAACTCCTATTTTTAGACTACACTCTCACGATCTCTCTCTCTCACATTTCATCATCTTTCCCATGTTGATCTCTTCAAAAAAAATAATTAACAGAAATAATATAAAGATTACTTCACACTTGAAGAACTCACATGAAATTTTAAGAAAAAAAAATCGAAAATGTTAAAGCTAAGAGAAGTCATTCGTTGAGTGGTATTGACGTTGAGGTAGCTTGGACTGATTTTGGAAAGGGTTTTGGGAAGCAAATTCATCGTTTGAACATCAATTAAGCTATGGTTTTCTTTCCTCTTAGTCCCTTTCCCAAGAAACCCCTTAAGATTCAAGACATTCATTCCGAAAACTAGGATTGTTCCCCCTTTGCATGTCCCTGTCACTAGCTCCCATTGAACTTTAGGTTGGGTATTTTTTATGGTACAAAGTAGTGATGAAATGTATTTTCATGATGTTTATGTTTGAGTATGCATGCTCGAAAATTTTTCAATAATGATGATGTTGTTCGAAATTATGTGAAAAAGTGATGTGTGTGTGCAATGTGTGGCAGTGAAATTGGTCACTGTTTGGAGATGTGTAAAGGCATGTATCATCCTTGAATTTTATGTGAAAAAGTTGTATATAATGTGATGTTCATATGGGGTGTGAAGTTAATAATTTTGAGTGAAAACACTTGACTAATGTAACTGCTAAACTACACCTAACAATGCACTAAATGCTTGGTGAAATGCCCTATGAAATTAAGATGAAAAGGTTGATGAAAGGAAGCTAAAAATTATGAATAAATTTTCAGCTTAGTGTAATTTAATTTCGGAGTTTGAAATCTTTAAATTTAATGCATTTTAAAGAGGTGAGGCCACCAGGATTTGATCCTGTTATGTCACTCTTTTGCGAGAAAGTAAAAAGAAAAGGGGGCTGGGGGAATTGAAATTGGGTCTGCTGAGTTAGTAAGAAAAGAACAAGAATGAAAATAAATAAATGGGAGGCGTGGTAATCTAACCCACAACCTCTAGGTGGTGAGTGAAGGAAGAGAAAATGAAGAAAAGGAAGTGTGAGGCGTGGGAATCGAACCCACGACCTCAAGGTTGGAAAGAAGAATGAAAAAATTAAATGAGAAGACAAAGTGAGGTTGTGAGGGCTCGAACTCAAAACCTCCAATGCCATAGAAAAAAATAAAAAAATATAATGAAAAAGGTTGTGGGGGTTCGAACCCACAACCCTTCTGCAAATTTAAGAGGAAACCAAGTAGAAAATTTAAGGGACAATGTTAATGTTAGGGTTCAATCTAGAGTCCCAATGTTATTGAAATTTAAAATAAAATCAATGAAAAATGTAAATGCTATCCAAGTGATTCCAATTTGGGTTTCCTACCCCAAACTTCCATATTGATACATAAGGCATACGTGAACAAAATATGAAAAAATAATGCAATATACTTAGATCGAAATCATAAGTCTAGAATACGTTCAAAAGTAAGTGAAACTAAGATGTATGTAATAAAATGATATAACCCTTGAAAGGTTAAGTACGAGTGTAAAACACCATGAATGTCCAAGTGCATTGGCAAACGATGAAATGAATATTATGTCATGAAATGGTGAAACCCTATAAGGATCATGTAGGAGTGTGAAACACATAAATAGCCAAGTGCATTTGCACGTGATGAAATGAATATTCATGTAGAAAAGGGGTGACTAATTATGAAGAGAAAATGAGCTAATGTTAATGAGGCTAATGTAAAATATAAGAACAATCTCAAATGAGCCTAGGTAAATATTACCAACACGTACTCACCTATGAGAGTGTAAGTTAATGAAGATACCAGTATCTATGAATACTCTAACACACTTAATAAAAATGATGAGATGAGAGCTCATCTAATGAGATATCATGTCCTCATACTACAAGCCAGCTTCCATGACATATGAGATGAATGAAATGAAAGCTTATACTTAGCACTGATGGACTAGATATGAGCGGTGATGCCTTTATTTTTGAAGGGTTGAGGTTCACGTAACGCTCATGAGATGATACTGTGCGGCATGTCAGGTATGGGTATCCTTCCATCTCCTAGTCTTCAAACCAATACTGCCAATATAGGTATTTGGCGGGGTTCAATTCCAATGTACGCTAGCATATTATTGGATAAATTTATTCGGTGATTCAACTTATTTTTTGTGTGGAATAGACATTGGATTTCATGATGCTCACATTATTTATGTCTCTTAAAGTGTAAGTTGCCAATGAATGAATTAGGCCAGCCTTAAATAATGTACATAATGAAATGAATGATACAAAAGGTCTTAGATTAAAGTAATGACATTAGGTTATTCTTGGTGTTTACATCGGGCTATGAATGAAAAAAAATAGAGTACGTAGGAATGAACGAAGCAGACTCTGTGTTTTCTAATAAAGACTCCCTAGTTGAGGTCCCAATTGTTGATCCATAATTTTTGGGTTGTCTTAATGTTAAGTCCATGATTCCATGGTCTTATGGAATATACATTAATGATATTAAAAAAGTTATGTGTTTCATGCAAATTGTGATGTATGTTATATGATATGTGATATGTTTAAATGTTATATGTTTTGTGCAAATGTGAAATGTATGATAATGTATGTTAATCTCATTGCATAAAAATTTCCTATTCCAAATCAGGAAATCTCACTGACTTTCCTAATAAAAATTTGGAAAGCTCATTGACTTTCCTAATCCAAATTTGGAAACTTTCCTAATCTCAATTTGACAAGTCCACTGGCTTGACTTCAAAAAATCATGTTGTTAGAAAAGTGCTATTCTTTCTCATGCATGTTTGTGGTGTGTATTTGCATATACCCATACATAGTACAAGTGTGTACTAACCTTGTACAAACTCTACTATTTTAGGTGCAGGCACAGATGGACGATAGAGCTACAAGATCATTGTTGCAGTCATCCGGACGTCCACAATTAATCTGGAGTTGATAGCTCCTAATGCTTTCGAGGATGCTACTATTTTATATCCTAGCTTAGTTTTAGAGTTGAGCTTGTCTAGCATGTTCCACTAGCGTTTCTTCCCTATTTTTATTCAGACTATGTGTGCCATTTGGCAATTATACACTTACTAAGAATTGAACTATTTCTTTTAGTTTCTTATCCCTTAATGTTAGATGGTTGATGGTGAACAATTACGTGTTAATGAGAATCTTTTTATAAGTATGTTAAGAAAAAAAAAGTTTCAAATTTTCTACTAAAATTAACCTATGTTAAGTAAGAATGACGTAAGTGGGCTTGTCTGGGACCTCTGAGAGGTCAACAACGCCAGTCTCGTCTGGAGTCTAGATTTCGGTAGTTACACCCATTGCTGATTTGCAGGATCCGAGTGTGAACTTGGCAGATACAGTAGAATTAGCTCAAGGGGTTGATCCCGCTACTTCAAATCCCACTGATAACACCCCGGCCGAGACTACCACCGATTGCTAGGGTCTAAGGTTAATGGCCTCGATGTCCACCTTGCTGCATCATATCATGCCTTGGATGTAGAAATCCATTTTTGAGGTTGAGGACCAAATTAAGAAAAGGGTGGCCCAGCAGATGGAGAGGAAGATGCAGGAGCTTCACTAGAGCCTTGATGCATTTGAGCTGCGGGTTCTTGCACGCCGAGCCGCCACCATTGACTTGACTACTCTTCAGGATGCTGTGGAAAGTTTGAGGGGGGATGTTGATAATATCCGAAACAAGAGTGGACCTAAGCCCGAGACTATACCTGTTGAGATCGCCGAGGACATATTACTTGTATAAATTTTCACTGCTCCCACTACACCTCTTGAGCCACGTGGGCGTTCCAAGGGTCATCGTTTTAGCCACACAAAAGATGGAGAGGATGTGCGTGCAACGAAGAAGGAGCGGACATATCTTGAGGTGGCGAGGAGATCCGCATTGATTGATGAGGAGACCCGTCAGATGATGGCTCGAGAGTATGTAGGTGGGGCATCTTGTTATAGATCTGAGGCTCTTGTCAGGAGCACCATTGAGGTTGCGGAGATTTATGTGGGCACCACTGAGGGTGTCGCTACTTGTTGATCATCGACACTATGCGCCTTAGATTTGCTTCACCTACAACCCTGTCTTTATACTTTTTATACATTGGGCACAATTGCATGTTTTTTGCACAATTGCATGTTTTTTGTTGGGGTGGGGTAAAATAAAAGTGAGTGTTAGGGTGATGTCTGAGTAGCCCAACTCATGATCCTCTCGCAGGATTTTTCTTTCCTGGGTTTGTTTTCTCCAAGAGACAGATTACTTTACTTTTGAATCGACATGTGTTGTAACCTATACAAAGTATGAAACTTTAATATGAAGAATTATGGATAACTTGAATAATATCTTGTTCTTAGAAAATGCTTGCATCAATAGGTATAAAGAAGTTGAATGTGTTGGCTGTAATCATGAAACAGAGATTCACCAAATGTATGACCCTCAATCTAACACACAAACTATGGTTCACACAATCTGATAGGGTAATGAGGTGTCAAGAGAGTGTGAGGAAATTGGATTATTTCATTATTGGTACCTAGGTAGAACTTACAGGTTAGTCTTGCAAAAGGAATATGTGTTAGACATCTAGGAAAGGATCATAGGACCTTGTTCAAATTAGCAAACATGTAGCCTAAAGTAATATGAACCAAATAAAAGTGAAATCTCTTATTGATCCAAATGTTATGAGCTTTTAATAGACCTTTCTTTTCTTCAACAACTCACCTTTCCTGGGTATAATGTGTTGGCCCTGGTCCCTCCTTTGACATGTGTACCTCGACTTAGGTCAAAAGCCTATGTTGATGGTGGCTAATACATAAAATAACCTCGTCTTCGACCCGACCTGTCATATACTGAAACCACACCCAAGATGTTAGGGGCAATCTTTGTTTTGCGATCGGCGTACTTTACCTCTCGAAGGTCTTGTACAAGACCCTACATATCATTCATCGCATACACTTAGTAAAAAGTAGTGCAGAATTAAAACTTTTCACAAAATCATACCATAATCTTCTAAAATCTATTTCATATAAGTCTTAGGAAATACTAAGTGTCAATCTAATCATCTTAAGACACAAGAATACTTGGGACACGACCCATACTCCAAAATATATAAATACTTAGTCTATTAGAATCCTTCAAATGGAAAAATAAAAGAGATATATTCCCTAGAATCAAATGAGGACATACTTCAGCTTCTCTTGAACGATTCAACGGTCCAAGTCTTCCTTCCAAAATTCTTCTCACCTACCAACAACTACAGTCATAGATAAAAGCATGTAGTTAGTAAAACCACATGTACAAAGTATGGCATTACACATAAAAAGATTAAAAACGTACATTTATTGGTAATATGCATCTTTTATTTAAAATATCATAAGAACAACATTTATTAACTTTAAAAAACATAAAATAAAATTTAAGTGAATATCATAATTTTACCTTCACCTTAGACATCTCTTAGTCATTAATAATCCCACTTAAAGTTATCTTAAGACACTTAAGCAACACAAAGAGAGACCGCCCACACAACCTCTCTAACCATACCTAAATGACCATCTGGAACACTTATGATAAGTCACATACACACTTCAAGACATCAAACTTATCAACATATTGATAATATGGAATTTCCTCATCAAAAGCTTTCAAAGAAAACTTACTTAAGTAGATCAAGAAGATTACGATCATGATTGACCTCTTCAAGACTACCTAAATAATCCTTAAGACTTCCTAATTTTTTATCATGTCTACATAATTAACATATTCCCTAACCAGAGTCATTGTTAAGACTCATCTAGGTAAGATACAAAGTGACCATTCCTATGCCCTCTTCACACCTTAACTAGACAACCCTTAACAACTCTAGATCTAGGGACTCTAACTAACACCTTGAAAGCCTAATTCGCAATGTCCAGATATTGTCCCATACCACCATTTTTTAACATTCTTGAAAAATTACATGTCTAGTTGATATCCCAATAGGTCTTTAATAATGTGTATTGGGAATACATAGGCATTCAAATGCCCAAAATTGAGAAATATTTGGCATAGTATAGAAAATTGGTTGTACGGTATTAGCCAATTCCTATAGCATCTTAGAAAATATTGGCTTAGAGGGTGTTAGCAAATTTTTCTAAGTATTAATGATCTTGTTAATAAAATTTACCTGCAATGAAGACATTAAGCTAAAAGATAGATTTTCCAACATTTTCATATTATGTACGAGGAATACATGGGTCAATCTTAGGCACCATAACACATGAATCGGCTGTGAAGTTTAGTTCCTTTTAAAATTTTAATGTTTTGACTTGTTCATTTGGAGGAATCATTATATTACATTCATGAAACTAATTGATATGGCTAGTGATAACATAATGAAATTTTTTAAGAGAAAGTTTGATTTATGCCAATAAATAGGCTAAAAATACATTGACCAAAAAGTTGAATGAAATTGGCTTGCAATGTTATTTCAATGATTTGATAAAAAAAAATTGTCTAATGAATAATGTAAACCAAATTAAGCATGCCCAATGTAACTTTTATTTCATAACCAAGGGTATGCTAATCATTGGGACAAGTCCCAAAATACTCTTTTCAAATGAACTATAAACATAGTAACTATATGGAACAAAGTTCTTAACGTTTATAAAGAATGGTATAAAACAACCAAAAGACATGAAATGATTTACGGTAAGTAATAACATAATTAAAAGTCTTTGAATTATCAAAATTACCAGAATGGGGTGTTAAAGGAAGTGAGACAAGTCTCACTTACACCTAAGACAACTATGTTAAAGCTACTCACATAAAATGACGTTAATAATCGTGAGACAAGTCTCATTAACACAAAGATGATAATATAAGGTTAAATTCACATTTCATCATGTAAATAAAGGGATGACTGGTTAACCAAAGAGTTTAGTAAACCTCATAACTAGAAGCAAGCTTCCATAATCTTTGAGTTAACTCCAAAATATGTAGAGTAAAAAAAGTTGAGCAAACCACCGACAGACTAGCAATGATCTTGTGCCTGCACATGTAAGCCTCATGAGATGAGGCTACAACCAAGGTGGATATGTAGTCTCCATCTGTCTGCTATTCTTTGAACTATGTTGCCAGCATAGGATTTAGCAAGTGGATTCCACTTAAGAGAGCTAGGTATGATGCGGTTTCACTTTGGCCAGTGAAACCACCCCTTTTTTATTTTGGGAAAACAATGAATTTCAGGCTTATCTCACATTACATGTGTCGGTTAAATACTCAAAGAAAGTATTTGGTTCACTTTAGTCGTGAACCACCACTTTTATGTGAGGGGAGAACACTGAACTTGGTTTTACTTTAGCCGGTCAACCATAACTTGTTGGTGTGGGATAGTTACTGTATTTTATGTTAGATCACATGATCTAGATTCACGTTGATTCGTAAATCACCCCTTTGACATGTTGGGCAGACAATGGATTTCATGTGATCTTGCATAATCTTAATTTTAAAGATGTCCGTAAATTAGCAACAAAGACATACGAAGAGATGTATGTTCAAAGTGATCTATGAAATTAAGAGCTTCAGAATATCAATCGTCAATGTTTGATAGGAATGAATTTTTCAGCATATAATGGGCATAGCCGAATAAAAATTGGCTTATAATGACTTCTTATATTATGCCAATAAAGGGGAGTAAAACATAATGACTAATCAATGTCCCACAATATCCATAATATGGAAATGATTAAATAAGTGGCCTAGCCAAATAAGATTGGCTTATAAAGACTTCATGTCCAATATAACAAGAATAAGAAGAATAACTTGTAGTATGGGTAGCCAAATCATTTCCTTATACTTTTGGATTAATTACTCGATTGATTTTAGGTACAGGACTACAATTAATCATTACAATAGTAAGTAAAACATAGTATTAAAGATATATTTGAACAAAACAACAAAAAAAGACTTAAAAATAAACTAAGTTGGGAAAGGACCTGTCGGGTTTGGAGGAGAAACTTTCAAAAAGAAATTTTGAGTTGTTCTTAAATTATGTAAATGATTCTAAGGTCTTATGTTCATATCTAAAATCAGTTGTGTTATTCTAATGAATTAAAATATGTCATATTCACATCACAATTCACAAATAACGAATTAAGAATGTCTAGTGACTTCACTTTCTAGAGATGGCATATTGTTATAAGAAGAGCTTTCCTTGATCATGCATATTCCTTATGTATATATGTGCATATACTCATACATAGTACAAGTGTGTACTAACCCTATACTATTACTATTTTATAGGCGCAGGTCATATTGATGATTGAAGAATCATTGAAGCGGTTTTGATAAGTGATCTCCAGACTTTGGTAGGTCCTCTTGAGTTCAAGGATACTACACCCATGATTCTGGGTTAGTACTTTAGACATATCAAGTGGATTTTTTCCCTAGCATTTAATTTTAGACTTTTATTCAAAGCTTTGTAATTAGGCCATTTGGAAAACTATCAAGATATATTGATTGCTTCATTGAATTTCTTTATCGATTGTAGATGGTTGTTTTATTTTAGCTCATTAGAATATTATTCTATATAGTAAGCATATAAAGTCTACGTATACTTCACTATGTTTTAAAAGTTTTAAATTCTCCACAAATTTAACTATATGATTGTGATGAAAGCTATGAATAGGCTTGTATGCGACCTCTGAGAGGTTTACGACGCCAGTTGCATTCGGATACCAGAATCTGTGTGTGACAAACTTTGTATAAGAGCATGAGGTTAAATTACCTAGGAAAAAATCTCAAAACAACCACGTTACGTTGTTTCTAAATTATTGTTGTGAAGCGCCCCACAATCATGACTTAGAGACTAAGTGATGTTAGGAATCTTCCCTTCTTCTACTCTTTATCGCGCCGTGTAGAGCTTTGACATTTTGTGTCATTCTAGCATCGAACTTCCCTCTTGTGTGTTCGTATCTAGAATACAAAACAAGAAAAAAAAAGCATGAAGCATAGTTGGAGAAGCAACTGCTAGGGGAAATCAATCTCTTCCTCAAGCCTCAGCCACTTGAGTACAAGTGCCAGTCAACCCAACTGCATTGACGGATGGAGAAGTGAGAGAATCACTAGTTTATATGACCCAAGCCATCACTACTCCATCAAGAGGCTATCAAAGCCCAGGACACTAGAGAGGATGCTCCCACATGCTAGCACCATGGCTAGCAGACTAAAGGATTTCACAGGAATGAATCCTCTAGTTTTCTTCGGGCAAAAAATAATTAGAATTCCCATGAGTTTTTGGATGAGTTCTACAAAATTATTTGTGCCATGGGAGTTAATGAAAATTAAAAGGTTGAGTTGGCTGCATACCAGCATATATATGTGGATGAGGTATGGTACAAAAAGTTTTGAGACAGACGAGTTGGTCTAACGAGCCAGATTAAGGTTCTATCCTTTGAAAGGTTGAAATGAGCAAGAGAAGTCAGCAGATGTGGTCACTGGTACCTTGCATGCCTTTTCTTTTCCTGTGTATGCATTGTTAGATCAAGGATACACCTTGCCTCTTGTTAATCCTTTAGTAGCTAGTACATTTGACTTGTTTCTTGAGATCTTGCATGAACCTTTTCTAGTAAATACTCCCATATGAGACAACATTAGAGTTGAAAGGTTATATAGAGTATGCCTAATATTTGTTCTTTATAGAGTTACTTATGCTGATCTAAAAGAATTACCATGGTTGATTTTGATATAATTATGGGTATGGATTGGCTTCATAAATGCTATGCTACAATATACTATCTAAACATGTTAGTAAGATTTCAGTTTCAAAATTCGTTAGAGCTAGAATGGGAAGGGTGTATTCAAATCCTATAGACCAAATAGTTCCCATCGTAAAGACAATAAGATGTTATCTAAGGGGTATTTATACCACTTAGTCAAATTCGATGACTAAAAAAATGAAATTCCTTCCATAGAGTGTGTGTCCATTGTGAATGAGTTTCAAGATATATCACTATCTCAAGGAGATATATTGGTGGTAAGGTATGAAGAGAGACATTTATAAATTGTGGAGAAGTACCAAAATTGCGAACAGGTTAAGGCCAAACACCTTATCCTGGAAGTCTTACTCAGTCGATGGAGATACCACTACCCTCACTTGATGTCATGACTCGAAAGTAACCCCTTGAATGTTGGAAGAACCCTCGTTTCGTAACCTGGCATACTTGACCCTTTGGTGTCTTGCCAAGACCTTTCACTTGTATTCATTAAATAAGACATGAAAAGTAGTGTGGAATTAAAACTTTTCACGAATAATTTAATAAAAAAAAGTCTTTCATAAATACTTAAGAAATCTTGTTGTCACAAGCCAAACTTAAGACACTACATATGTAATCTTAGGGACACGACCCTTTTGATTGAAATAAAATAAATAATAAGTCTTAATGATAAAACTAGGAAACAAAATACTATGTCCTTGAATATACGAGGACATACCAATTCTTCAGAAAGTGAATTTTCCAAGCTTCGCCTTCCAATCTTTCAAAAAGTCTTCAAATTAAACATATAAGGTAGAGAAAAGAATCGGGTTAGTATAAATAATGTACTAAGTACGGCATATGCAAAACATGTGATTACTAAAATAACATTTCATGCAAAATAATTATGAAATTCATGAATTTAGAAACAAATTGACTTTATAAATATCATTTTAAACTTAGGGAAAGATTCACATAATTTTTAACCACAAGATGCCTTAACAGTGAACTTATGAACCTTCACAGTAAACTCAAATGAACATTAAAGTGAACGTTTGAACAGTTATAATGAAGGCCTTCTAGTGAATGGAATAGTCGAATTCATATGAACCATTTTCCTTTGAAGCTTGTCAAACCCAAGGCTATCCTAAGATTCCTAAGCTGATCCAAAAAAGGGATCATCCATACACACCCTTAAAGGCACACCAAAGCAACCCTTTAGACCACCAAATCTTAGGTTTACCTCATTTGGAATTGAAATCCACGCACTTGGATAGCATGTTCCACACACTAATGGAAAATATTGGTCACACTTAGTGCAATGTTACAGCAGCATCCCATACTACCACTCCGACTTAGTGATCCTAATGGATTTCCATTAACTCAAGAACTACACAATAATCATCCATAACATCACACCCTAACACTCGTTCGCACGGATTTCATGAAAATGATCTTCTCCTATAGAAGGTATAGGTCACACTAAGTACAATGTATGAATAACATCCCATACTACTTCTCCCACTTAGTGCTCCTAATAGTTTCTAGTGGATTTAGCATTTCATGATTGTCAATCAAAAAATTAGTAGTAAACATGATAACCTAGTTCAATCAATACTTTTGTGGGAGTTATCTTAACCGACAAAGACCATGAGAGTTAGACATGGAATCCCAATATTAACCCCTATCGGATGAGTGATCCTCACTTGCCTAGAACATTGTCATACATCTTAGCTTTTACGTGGCTATCCCAATAGCTACACCTATGCGGGCACATAGTTAAGCGATAAGAAGATTGCTACTAAATAACTAATTCTCTACTAACGAGGAGTACTCATCTCAAGAGGTACATTGGAAATACAACATCTTAACTCACGAAGTGTAATCCACCTCCCTTTCATATCCTCTCAGTGCTGGGCATAATTCCACATGGATTCTATACATTATAAACTATAGGTCAAGGATAACTAGTGAATACCAAATATCAACTCACGAAGGGCATTCATACCCCAATCTATCTTACATAGCTCATTAGGAATAATGGGTTTGCTACTAAACACATCATCTCAACTCAAGAAGATTGTTCAACTCAAGACTCCCCTCTTTATCTAACTTGACTTCGTACATTCAATTAAGTGTGTTTCTGTACATCTGAGAACATCTTTCATATAAGCACAATTCCATTATATCAACTTCTATACATGCTTTTCACCTTTATTCATCAAAACACACACTCTACATACTTTACATAATCATATACTTTACTTAGGCGTAGTATAAGCCAAACATGCTATTAAAAGTTCACAAAACACAAGACAATACACATCTTCAATATAACATCATTTCACCTACTAGGCCGTAAAAACCACACTCAAAAAACATAAATAAGTAATATCATGTTCATCAAATAAACACCGCGACCAAAAAGGTGGACCATGCCACTCAAGAGCACAATAAGAACTATGCAACATAACCAACTCACCATTTAACCAAGACCTCATACACTATAATCAATTTATAAATATTTCATCATAATAAGGACCTTAGAGAAGTAGCTAAACCAAAACAACAACATAAGAAAACCGAAATTCATACCTTACCCAAACATGCTCATTTAACCCATTTCTTAAGCAAAAAGTTTGAAATTTTCATATACATGAGTTCATTAGGTTTTAAACATGAAAATCATAAATTCATACAATAATAAATACATTTAAACTATTGGAACACTTTTACAAGAAGACCCATACTTGAAATCAAAGATAGAAGGAATTTGATTTTGTAAACCCTTTTTGAAATCTTTTGGAAGTGACTCCTTTAATTTAAGAGGTTTCAAGTATGGATACAATAACACAAAGGGAAGAAAAACCACTAATGTTTTATGAATATACACGTCCAAACCAGCCCTTCTTGCCCTCTTTTACTCTTATCTTGAATGGTTGTTTTGGGAGAGTTTTCTTTAGAGATGGAATTGGAATATTTGAAGTGAGGGGTCTTGTCTAGGTCTAGGGTTTAAAATTAAATTTATATAACGTAAATACACTAAAAATATTGACCTAGGGTTGTAAAATACTTTGGGTAAATTTACATAAAACACTCAAAGTTGGCAGCAACTTCTAAGCTTTTGGAAGTGTCCAATAGACGACCCAAGCTATTGGGTGTCGATGAGTCGAAGACTCGTTCTACTGTGTGTCGATGGCATCAAAGGCTGGTTAAAGTCATGTATGTACCTCCTACCAAGTGTAGAATAATGTCCCCAGTCAACGGGGCGTCGATTGACCTACGCCCAGAAGACTGCTCCGTCTATTGGGTAGTGTTCTTTGCAGTTTTGTCCAAGTCATGGGACCTTCATATATGGACCCCCTTGGGTCCTAGGTGATGTCGTGCAAGGAAGTTAAAACCCTACACTAAGTCGTATAGGTCTTATGAACATCCCACATCAGTTTCAAGCAAAAGGTACTCGTAAAACGTTTTCAAAGAAAACAAGACCCAAGAACACTTTCTAAGGCACACCTTCCGATAGTCATGGACGTTCTTTGACGTTTTGACCTCCAAACATAACCAAATTTGACACACTTCCTAATAACACGAAATTAACTCATTTTAAAACAAAATTAACTCAAGAAAAACTCACGAGGCTCCAGTTCACCTTAGTTCATTTTGGGGTGTTACATTCTCCCCCACTTAGAATAATATTTGTCCTCGAATAACACTAAAACTTCAAGAACAATAAGGAGTAACTTAGGATCACATAACACATTACAATCAAGGATCAAACACTCAAAATAAAATCATAAACTAAAAAGGAGAATCATTTCACATTTTCAAACACTTAGTAACATAAACAACTCCTACAAACATCAAAATTTTCAAAATTCAAACTTAATTTTCTCCTATAAAGGAATTACCTTCTCAAACACTAAACATTCTCATATACAATAGCTTCAAACATATTAAAACTTCAATTCAAGACAATTTTTAAAAAAAAAACTCAAAAATTTCACAGTGAGCTTCATTGTGCTCACTATTAAGTATATTAATTTTTTTTAAAATTTATTCCTTAAGAAATTCATCAAGATGACATTAACATATAAACTATTAAACTATATAAACTCATTTCATATCATAAAAACGACAATCATAAATAATTAAGACGTACCAAAACCATCAAATCCGCGCTAATTATCCTTCCTAGAACCCATCCCATAGGAAGGGTTCTTCTTTGGAGCATTAGGATCTAAGGAAGCTTGATTGACCTCTTTCCCTCTTGCTTTGATGTTGGGGAAATACCTCATCTTGTGGACATTATTACCACATGAAAAACAACCATTCATTCTTGCAAGACATCTACCTTAATGTTGCTTCCCACAAGTAGGGCACCTATTCCTCTCAAAACAATCGCCACCACCTTTGGAATTTTTGTTTGGAGCACTATCCTTGTTTCCCATGGGAGAATCTTGGTGATAGAAAATCTTCTTAGGCTTTTGGTGACTAGAATCGTACGAATTATTCCTCCTACCCTCTTGACTTATATCCCTAATTTTGGACTACTTAAATTGTTGTGCATAGACAATGATCCTACAGATATCCATGTCATTAAGAATCGTTATCGTTGGACAATCTTTTTCCACCAAGCTACTCACACCCATGACAAACTTGTTCATCCTAGCCCTAGGGTTGGCTACCATGGTTATGGCATACTTAGACAGTTGGGTGAATTTGATATAGTACTTTAGCACACTCTTTACCCCTTGATGAAGGTTCATGAAGTCAACCATCTTCTTCTCCGTCAACTCGTAAATAAAGAACCTATCTAGGAAAGACTCTTTGACTTCCTCCCAATCAACCGGAGCTTTCTCTAAGGGTTTTTCAGTCATCCATTGCTCAAACTACACTTGATCCACAAATTTGAGTTAGAAAGCGGCATACTCCGCTTTCTCCCTAGGGTTCACCCCCATAGCATCTATAACTTTGAAAACTTCATCTATGAAACCTTGTGGATCTTCATCCACCTTTGCGCCATGGAAAGTGGGAGGGTTTATCCTCATGAAATCCTGAATTCTAGAAGCGGGAGTACTAGCATTAGGTTGGGGTCCAACTCCTTGGTTAGGTTGGGAAATTTAATGATTTTTGACGAAATGATTTTGAGCCATCATGAGTTGGGTCAACTTCATTAGGGATGACCTCAACTCCGCATTAGTCAAATCTCCTTAAACAAAAGGATCTTAGGGAGTAGGAGGCACTTGAGGTTTTTTGGGTTCCGGAGGTAATTGAGGTTCTTGAATGGGAACCTCCTCATTCTCTTCCTCTCAACCGACAGTAGAAACTTGGTCAACAAGGGGAGGGACCCTCTCATTAAATACACCTCCCTCCTCCCTTATAGCGGTTGATCTCCTTGTAGTGATGTCTTATAAACACAAAGAAAAGAGGTTAAGAGAAGACACCTTATATGACTCAACTCTAAGGCACGACATTTGAATAAATAAGAAAGTGAAACTTCTATAATCCTATAACCTCTTGTCCATTGATGTGTTGCAACTCACACCGATGACGAAAATTCTACTAGATGTATATGAAGTCTTTCTCGACCCGAAAATACCCCTAGAAGTTAGGGAGAATCCTTGTTTTGTAATGGCGTGTAATTTACCCTTTGGGGTCTTGTACAAGCCCTTTAACATGCATTCAATTACATAAGAAATGAAAAGTAGTGCGGAATTAAAACTTTTAACGAATAATTTAATAAAAAGAAGATCTTTCATTAATGCTTAAGAAATCTTATCGTCACAAGCCAAACATAAGACACTACAGATAATATTTTAGGGACACGACCCTTTGCTTTGAAATCAAATAGGTAATTAGTATTTATGATAAAAGTAGGAAAGAAAAGACTAAGTCCTAGAATATGTGAGGACATACAAGCTTCGCCTTCGAAACTTCAAAAAAGTCTTCAACCTATACTTATAAGGTATAGAAAAGTATGGGGTTACTACAAATATTATACGTAGTATGGCACATGAAAAAATATGCAAAAATGGACATTTAAGTAAAATAACATTTCATGCAAAATAATTATAACATTCATTAATTTAGAAAAAAAATGGCATAATAAGAATCATTATACACTAAGAGAAAGATTCACATAATTTTAAACCAAAATATGTCTCTACAATGAACTTCCCAAACACAACAGTAAACTCAAATGAACATTACAGTGAACGTTTCAACAATTATAGTGAAGGCCTTCTAGTGAATGGAACATTTAAAGTCATATGAACCCCTTTTCCTTTGAATATTTCCTAACCCAAGGCTACCTAAGATTCCCTAAGGTGATCCATAAAAAGGATCATCCATACATCCCCTTCAAAGCACACCTAAGAGACCCTTAATACCACCAAATCTTACGCTTACCTCATTTGGAATTCAAATAGATCCCTTGGCTAGCATGTGCCACACACTCATGGAAAATATAGATCATAGAAAGTGCAAAGTGAGAGAAGCATCCCATACTACCACTCTCTCTTAATGATCCTAACGGATTTCCACTAATTCGAGCACTTCACAATAATCATTCATAACATCACACCATAAGACCCATTCACATGGATTTCATGAAAATGATTTTCTACCATAAAAGGTATAGGTCACACTAAGTGCAATGTGAGAATAGCATCCCACACTACTGCTCCCACTTAATTCTTCTAATGTGTTTTAGTTGATTGAGAACTTCATGATAGTCAGTCAAAACATCACAAGTTCACATGATAACCTAATACAATCAATTCATTTGTGGGAGTTATCTTAACCAAAAAAGACCATGAGAGCTAGACATGGTCGCGATATTAACCCTATCGGATGAGGGATCCTTACTTTCCTAAAGTAAGGTCATATTTCTTAGCTATGCGGGCACATAGTTAAGGGATAATGATATTCCTACTAAGTAACTCAATCTCTACTAACGAGGAGTACTCATCTCAACAGGTAAATTTGAAATATAACATCTCAAATCATTAACTGTAATCCACCTCCCTTTCATATCCTATCGGTGCTAGGCATAAATCCACATATATTCTAAACATTATAAATTATAAGTCAAGAATAACTGGCGAATACCACATCTCAACTCACGAAGGGTATTAATCCTCAAACCTATATTAGATAGCTTATTAGGAATAATGGGGTTGCTACTAAACACTTCATGTCAACTCAAGAAGAGTGTTCACCCCAAGACTCCCCTCTTTACTCAACTTGACTTCATAAATTCAATGAAGTGTGCATGTGTACATGTGAGCACACCTTTTATATAAGAACCATTCCATTATATAAACTTATATAAATTCTTTTAACCTTCATTCATAAAAACATACATTCTACAGACTTTACATGATAACATACTTTACTCATGCATATTATAAGCCAAACATGTTATTCAACTTCACAAAACACAAGACAAGACTCATCTTCAATATCACTTAATTTCAACTACAAGGCCTTAAAAGACACACTCCCAAAACATACTAAGTAATATAAGGTACATCAAATAAACAACGCCACCAAGAATGTGGACCATACCACTCACGAGCACTTTACAATAAGAACTATGCAACATAAGCAACTCACCATTTAAACAATCCCTCATATTCTATAATAATCTTCTCAATATTTATTCATAATAAGGTCGTTAGGGCAGTAGCCAAACCAAAATAACAACATATGAAAACCAAAGTTCATACATTACCCAAACATGCTCATTTAACCCATTTCTTAAGCTAATAGTTTGAAATACGCATATACATGAGTTAATTAGGTTTTTAACATGAAAATCAATAATACATAAAAGAATAAACACATTTATACTATTAAAAACCTTTTACAAGAAAACCCATACTTGAAATCAAAGATAGAAGGAATTTGAGCTTTAAAACCCTTTTTGAAATCTTTTTGAAGTGAATCCTTGAACTGAAGAAGGAAAACAACTAATTTTTTATGAAGTTACACGCCTAAACAATCCCTTCTTTCCCTCCTTGAGTCTTAGCTTCAGTGGTTGTTTTTGGAGAGTTTTCTTTTGAGGGAGTGTTAGAATTTTTGATGTGAGGGGTCTTGTCTAGGTCTAGGTTTTATAACAAACTTAATGTAATTTAAAAACACTAACAATATTAATCTAGGTTTATAAAGTAATTGGGGTGAACTTACATAAAACACCCCAAGTTGGCCGCAACTTGAAAAATTTTTGGAAGTGGCCAATCGACGACCCAAGCTACTAGGCATCGATGAGTTGATGGACCGTGCTGCTGGGGTTCAATGGCATCAAATTCTGGTTCAATGGAGTACTATCCCTCCCACAAAGTATGGAAGAGACACCAGTTTACGGGGAGTCGATGGACCAACGCCCAGTAGACTGCTCCGTCGATTGGGCAGTGTTCTTGGCAGTTTTGTCCAACTCTTGGGCCCTTCATCTAGGGCCCCTTGTGGTTTCTAGGTGGGGTCGTACCTGCACGTTAAATCCCTAAACCAATTTTTCTAGTTCTTCGAAACATACAACATCAGTTTCAAGAAAAACGAACACATAAAACTCGTTCAAATACAACAAGACCAAAGAACACTTTCTAGGGCAGACCTTAAGAACGTCATGGACGTTCATTGACGTTTTGGCCTCCAAACTTATCAAAACATCACACGTTGACTAATAACACTAAATTTACTCATTTCAAAACAAAATTAACTCAAGAATCACTCGCGAGGCTCTAGTGCACCTTAGTTCATTTTAGGGCATTACACTTGTATAGTTCTTTAGGATAGATATACTCTTCCTAAGTCTAGTTTTATTTAAGAAACTGTGAATTTTTGATGAATTAGTGAATTCAATGCTTTAAGTCCATAATTTGGTTTCTTAGACTAGCACTATATGAGTTAAAATGAGTTCCTACTTGCGTTCCTGTTGTTGTTTTTATGTAGAATAGACATGATTTTTGTGTTGCATGAGTTTTGATGTGCAATATGTTAAGTGTGATTAAGAAGGAAGTTCTGCATTCTCATATATGAAGCTTCAGATACTTCAGTGATATGCATCATCTAGAGAATGTGTGAAGCAAAATATCACATAGAGTAAAGTTTCAAGCATGTTAAAGTGTTTTCAAAATTCACCCTCTTTATTTTAAAAATGATGTGTAGTGTCATTCGGGGAGAAATGTTCCTAAGGGGGGGATAATGTAACATGCCGAAAAATTATACGTCTAGTGAAGAGCTCAATAGGTCTTTATGAATGTTTATTGGGGATACATAGGCATTCCAATGACCAATATTCAGAAATATTGTGTAGTATAGATAATTAGCTAAAGTGTATTAGCAAATTTCTATGGGATCTTAGAAATATTGGCTTAAAGGGTGTTAGCCAATTTTTCTAAGTATTAATGATCTTGTTTAAGAAATGTACCTGCAATGAAGACCCTAAACTGAAAAGAAAGTTTTTTCAACATTTGCGCATTAGGTACTAGGCATCAATATGTTAAACGTAGGCAACATAGCACATGACCATTTAAAATGAGCATGTAGATTAAGTAGTTCACCAGGACAATGTTAGGATCCTTGGGACAATAAGTAAACATTCAAAATGAACCATCATGAATAGTTAGTTACGAAATTTCAAGCAAAACATGTGCAATCACATGTGAAAGAACGATCAAGGGACGGGACCACCCTAGTCCAATTAAGTTAGGGTGGTTAGGGGCAGGCGTGTGCAAGGGTTCCCCCATGTGAGGCCTAACTCTATAATTAACTCAAGACTCTAACTAACTTACCTAAATAGCTAATTAACCTAGGAGAAACAAATAAAACCATCTAGTGCACCCGAAAACCTAAGACTTAATTGGGTGATACTAACCTAGTAACTAGTTAAAGAGACAACCTAGTACCTAACCTAGAATGGTTCAAAAGGGTTAGTGATGGTCCCAAAGACATAGGGGTACTTTAGTAATTACCCTAGGTCATTTAGATCATTAAATTAAGGAATTACTTTATTAAGGAAAATTCACTAGCTAGTCCGAGACACTCAAGAAAAAATGTAAGATCTGATTAAGTCAAATGTTCTCCTGTGTATAGTAAATTTAGGAGCGCGTTTTAGTAATTAGATAATTAATTTATTAATTATGTTAATTAGTCTAAAAATGAATTTATCAACATCAATTCCTAAGACCTAAAATCCACGATTTATTCACTTAGAAACGGGACTAGAGGCAGAAAGCAAAAACGTAGAAAGTCATAGGTTCTGTTAGGCTATTTCAAGGTTTATTTCAAGTATTCGTGCAAAGTGATTTTCGTAGATTAAATAATGATACTATTGCACGTCCGTCACCCCTGTAATCATTGTTTACAATTCTAATAAGTATGTAGATGTAAATATCGAACATGTTTTTTGTATGTGGTGATAACTGATTTTTCTATGTAAGTTTCTTGATTTGTTAATGACTAATGACTCATATAGATTAGATTCAAATGATTTTGAGTTTTAATTACAATAATTAAGGAATGATATAATGTTTACTTGTGTTTCGAGAATATGAAGTTACTATGAATCGGTTATGACGTTTAGTTACTGTTCAAATGTTAAAGTTTCGAGTTGTTCATGTTGAGGAATCACTATATTACATTCATGAAACTAATTTATATGGCTAGAGATAACATAATGAAAATTGTATAAGTGAAAGTTTTGTTTATGCTAATAAATTGTCTAACAATACATTGTCCCTAAAGTGAAATGAAATTGGCTTGCAATGTAATTTCAAAGATATGATGAAAAATTGGCTACTATCTAATGTATACCAAATTAATAATGACCAATTTAACATTGAATTCATAAACAAGGGTATGACAATCATTGGGACAAGTCCCAACATACCTTTTCCAAATGAACTATAAACATAGTAACTATAAGGAACAAAGTTCTTGACGTTTAAAAAGAATGGTATAAAACTACCAAAAACCATTAAACGAGTTAAGGTGAGTAATAACATAATTAAAAGTATTTTCATTATGAAAGTGACCAAAATGTTGTTTTAAAGGAAGTGAGAAAAGTCTCACTTACACCTAACACAACTATATTAAAAATACTCACATTAAATGGTGTTAATAATTGTAAGACAAGTCTTAATAATAACAAGATGATAATGTAATGTTAAACTCACATTTCATCAAAAAAAGAAAGGGATGACCAGTTATCCAAAGAGTTAATGAAACCTCAAAACTAGAAGTAAGCTTTCATAATGTTTGACACAACTCTAAAATATGTAAATAAAAAATCATTGAGCAAAGCACCGATAGACTAGCAATGAGCTTGTACCTGCACATGTAAGCCTCATTAGGTGAGGCTACCACCATGGTGGAGAAGTAGTCTCCATATGTCTCCTAGTATTCGAACGATGTTGCAATCATAGGAACTAGCTAGTGGATTCCACCTAAGAGAGCTAGGTATGATGCGGTTTTTTCACTTTGGCTGGCGAAACCACCCCTATTCGGTGTGGGGCAGACATTGAATTTTATTCTTTAATCACATGAACAATGTCGTTTAAATACTCAAAGAAAGTATTAGGTTATCTTTAGCCCTGAACCACCTCTTTTTTGTAAGGGGATAACACTATAATAGGTTTAACTTTATTCGATAAACCACCCCTTTCGGTGTGGGTAAGACACTGGATTTCATGTTAGCTAACATGATCTCGATTCACTTTGATCGGTGACTTACCCCTTTTCTATGTGGGTCTGACACTGAATTTCATGTTAGCGCACATGATGTTAATTCTAAAGATGTACTTAAGAAAGCAAGAATGAAAGAAGAAGACATGTATGTTCAAAGTGAGCTAAGAAAGTAAAAGTTTGGTAATATAAATCGTCATTATTTCATAAGAATGATGTTTTTAATAAATAATGGGCATACCTAAATAAAAATTTGCTTGTAATTACTTCTTATATTATTCCAATAAAGGAGATTAAAACATAATGGATAATTAATGTCCCACAATCTCCATAATATGAAAAAATGAAATAAGTGGCCTAGCAAAATAAGATTGGCTTATAAAGATTTCATGCCCAAAGTTACAAGAATGGAAAGAATAACTTGTAGTAAGGGTAGCAAAATCATTTCCTTAGTTTTTTGGATTACTTAAACTATTTATTGTAGGTATGGTACTACAATGAATCATCGCAATTGTAAGTAAAACAAAAGATAAAAGAGATATTTGAACTAAACAACAAAAAGAAAAAAAAATAAATGTTTGGGAAGGAGCTCTCGGGTTTGGAGGAGCAAATTTCAAAATTTTTGTTAGAGTTTTTCTAAAATTATGTCCATGATTCTAAAGTCTTATGTTCATATATAAAATGAGTTGTGTGCTTTAAATGCATTAAAATATGTCATATTCATACAATAATATACATATGACGAATTAATAAAGTCTAGTTATTTCACTTTCCAGAAATTACATGTTGTTATAGAAAGAGCATTGTTGATCATGCATAGTCCTTATGTGTATTTGTGAATATACTCATCCTTATTACAAGTCTGTACTAACCCTGTACTATTAATATTTTATAGGCGCAAGTCAAAGAGAAGATTGATGAGTCATTGAAGCGGTTTGGATCAGTGATCTCTCGAATTTGGTAGGTCCGCTTCAGTTCGAGGATCCTACACCCATCATTCTAGCTTAGTACATTAGAAATAACTAGTGGATGTTTTCCCTACCGTATCACTTTAGACTTTTATTCAAAGCTTTGTACTAATGTCGTTTGTCAAACTATTAAGATATATTGATTTCTTTATTAAATTGCTTAATCGATTATAGAAGGTTGTTTAATTTGAGCTCATTATAATATTATTCTATGTAGTAATAATATCACGTCTATGTATACTTCACTATGTTTTAAATGTTATAAATTTTCCGCAAATTGAACTATATGATTTTGATGAAAGCTAAGAAGAGGATTGACTTCTGAAGGTTAACGATGTCGGTTGCATTTGGATTCTAGAATATGGGTGTAACTCACCTAAACTTCATGGGACTTGTCTAATGATAGTAAGTATCCCACATTATGAGATTAGACAATAACTGACATAGACCATGATAGCAAGACATGGAATCTGAAGTTCTATCCTACTCCGATGACGATGTTCTATTTGCCAAAGGTAGAACTTAGACACATAGGCACATCATTAAGGAATATAAAGGGCATGCTTTGTAATCCACTCTCATAGATAACTATAACTACTTCTGTTACCATAGTCTTTCGGCTATAGACTTTGTTCTGATAGATTAATTCACATAAAAGGTTCACATAAAAGGGTTCCATAATAAGTTCATAACCCTATTACAGTTACTCTACCAAAGAGGTCCTCTAAAGGCTACCTTCCAAAGGCGACATGAATATGATGATAACTTTCAAAAGGATTAATATGATGACGTTCCATCCAAATATCCTTAAGTCCATCACTCCTTTACTTTTAAGGATACCATTACGGCTTATGACTTCAAAATTCATAATCTTACCACTAGGTTTATGGTTTTCACATAAAAGACTCTCTTACACTCAATTAAGATCACGTGTCATTCGTTTATTCAAGACTAAGAACTTTAAAATCCTAAGTCAAGACATCACATATCCATAATCATATATACATCAAGTAAGGGCACAAGTCAACTAAGTCAGGACAACACATACTTCACTTTGACCCATAACACATGCCATTCTAGAAACACAAAAATACAACAATATAATCTTCAAGTTATCCTATACACTATCATAACTTTATCAATAGTAACCATCATAAACGTATATAGTGAATTAGGAATATCCAAAACTCAACCCTAAGACTACAAAAAAAGTCAAAGTCATAGTCTAACATGATCACGTACATAACATCAATAGAACACATATACTTTCACATCAAATAACATGTAGATATATATCATATTACTTAAATTATCAACTACACAAATAGACATATCACTTCAAGTAGTGCCGACAAGGCCATGATCATCATATTACATAAAGTAACACCAACAAGGCCACATCAATTGCAAGTAAACCACATAACACCGCCACCATAAGTTGACCATAACAATAACAAAATAATTGAAGTATAAAAAACATAAATATGAATAGAATAGGTCATCTTACCACGACAACATCTTCAACACCTCTATTTGATGCCTGATTAACTAAGTCAACAGCATAACTCCCTTACCAATGGCCATGAACAATAATTCAACGTAGATTCTATGAAAATCAATGAACCTAGGTAAGTTCAATGAGAGTTCATCAATCTAAGATAGACTCGATATCAATTTAACAAAATTCTTACATTCATTTAAAAGCCCATATAAATCTTTTGTAGAATTCATAAACATTAAGTCAATATCAAGTAAATCATATAATAATCATAATCTAGAGTTCATCCAATTCATGGGTTCATAAGTAATTTATGTTAAAATCATCAATATAATATGAATTAAATAACTATTAAATGTTTAGAAATGATTAATGCAAGAACCCATGGTAGAATAATGAAATTTGGACAATTCAACTTGAAAACTTTAGAAAACATCTTTATAAGTGAGGCTCCTTTATGAAGAGAGTTTCAATAATAAATATACATAAATTTATCAATGTAATTCTTATATTATATTAATAAAATCCACTGAATTCTTCACTTTAAGCCATTCCTTGAGTTTGGACTTCAATGGAGTCCTAGAGACAATTCTAAGGGATTTGGTCTGTTGATTTAGAAGAATGAAGTCTTCAATGTGTTAAAGACTTATATACACACTTAAAATAATAAAAAGATCCCTAAATAACCTCCAATACTCTAATTTTGAATTGCGGTGAAATAATAAGTTCACCCCTAACTTGGCGGTGAACTTCACGTACAGACAGACCTAACAGACAGAAGGTCCGTCGGCGGCCCATCCCTTGACCAACGGACCATCCTGTTGGTCCGTGATATGGGACTGAGGCGGGTATTTGGAATATCCACCCCCACGAATAACTCCAAATCAACAATATACAACCAACGGGGCATGGGCTGACCCACAGGGCGTCGATTCTAAACCATTGGTTAGGTTGTCTAGGGCAGCCTTGACATCCTTTTGGGTCCTTTTTTCAACGAACCTTGGATGGTCCTTGGGGATGTTTTCCCATATGTTTCCAAACCAAACATGATCGTATACAATTTAAACACATCGGACATGAATTTAATTAAGAAAAATATAAAACTCGACGAACCATGCTTAGTAATTTTAAGGCACATCTTTTGAACGTCATGGAAGTTCTAGGACTTTTGACCTCCAAACTCCACTAAACTTTACACACTTCCTATATATAATATAATAAATCATTTAATTACCTTATGACCTAATTAATCACACGTAAACACATACAACCTCATATGAGGCACATAGGTTACTTAGTCTCGAACGTCTTATGCGTCCCTTGACGTTTGACTTCTAGTACACCTAAACTCTTAGACACTTCCTCAATACCACATGTTGGACCTATTTAGGACTTTATACAATCATGACCAAAATTTTAGTCTCTAGTTCACCTATGAAATTTTCGGGGACTTACATTCTCCCCCAATTGGACAACATTCGTCCTAGAATGACACTTGCCACTCTCCGACCACTTCCACTAATAGAGATTTAACTAGCAACTAATAATCATTCCAGACAACTAACACTCATTTTATATTCAATATTATATTAGTCAATTTCTCAAAAATGCTACTTTTAGGTAATTCATTATATAAACATGCTATTGTTGAAAGGTAACATCATGTAAGCATATGTTCCAAAGTAATCATGGTTTCATAAAATACACAACACAAGAAGTTAATGAAATTTAATTTTAACAAAACTCCTAAAATACATGCATATAGAACATGCTTCTATATCATTTTATCCCATCTTTTAACCATACTGCCCCACTTAGAAGGAACTCATATCTCTAAAAAAATTCTAGGACATACCCTAATGATCATCACTATTTTCATCCAGCATAGATCGTCTAGTCCAGAGTGCATAGTAACGCCTCTTTTTTGGGGAATCATCTTTTGGGGCACTAGAACCAATTTGCGTACCCTCTCTTCCTGTAAAAGTAATCATAGGACAATATCTCACCTTATGTCCTTCCTTACCACAACCATAGAAACTCCCGGTGCCCAATAGACACTCACCATATTGTTACTTTCCACAAGTTACACATGTAGTTTTGACATGTTGAGTACCACCTCTTTTCTCCCTTTTCACCTTAACCGTCTTAGACTCTTCTTGAGTTTAAGCCCTATTTTTCTACCTAGTTTGCTTTTGGTCAGTATAACTATTCCTTCTCAAACTTCTAGACATCCTCCTAATTTTAGACTCTTCAATTGATTGTCCATACAAAATGAGTCTAGCAAGGGTCATTTCATCGAGTATCATAGCGGTGCAACATTCCTCCCTCACTAAGTGGGATACACCCGTCACAAATCGACTCATTTCATCCCTTTGATTAGACAAAGAGAAGGGGCATATCTTGATAACATTGCAAACTTCAAATTTTTTTCCTCAACACTCATATTGCCTTGGTTGATATTGATAAACTCCTGTACCTTAACTTCCCTCTTCTCATGGGGAAAGTAATTACCAAGAAAAGCTTCTTTAAATACTTACCACTTAGAAGGACTCAATTCTTCTGGCTTATTATCCTTCCGTTCAGTGTACTATATTTAAGATACAACCCTCAATTGGTACGAAGCCATTTCCGCCTTCTCCCTAGATGTAACTCCCATAACGCCCAACACCTTTTACACTCCATCTAGGAACTCTTGGGGATCCTCTCCCACCTTATAGAAAAGAAAGATATAAGGATTCATCCTCACAAAATCTCCTAACCTAGATGTCATAGTGCTCTCCACAACATTCACTATAGGCATCATACTTCAAATTTATTTTAGTAGTCACGACTTGGGCTAAAACAACCAAAGCCTTTCTAATATCCCTATTAGTCAACTCTTGATGAACCTCCGGAACCTCATTACATCCTTCTACATTAGTTACTTGATCGCCTTGAGCACCTCAAGAACATTTGAGGAACTTTCTCAACTTCCTCAACTTGAGGAGGAATCTCCTATTGTTCCTCATTCTCCTTAACTCTCCTATACGGTGTCCTCCTCGTATTCATCTTCATTGAAACACAAGGAAAACCATAAGAAAAGAGTACTCATAACTTGTAGTTTACAACACGACATAGTAGTAGAAAAAAAGGGAAACTCTATCTTCCTATAGCCTCTCACCCATAGATGTGTTCGACTCACACTGATTGTGAAGACTTTACTAGACGTGACTTGATCAGACTTCTTGATTCCTAATGCTACTTTCACACCTATGCTCTAATACCAAGCTTGTCACTTCTTGAAACCACACCCTAGAAGTTAGGGGCAATCTCAGATTTGCAACAGGAGTACTTGACCTCTCAGATGTCATTTACAAGAATTTACATATCATTCACCATATAAACATAGTGAAAAGTAGTGCGGAATTAAATCTTTTCACAAAAAACAAGCCATATTCTTTAAAAACCTCTTTCATATAAAGTTATAGGAAATACTAAGTCTCAATCTCATCATCATAAGACATAAGAATACTTGGTACATGGTCGATACTTCAAATATAGAAATACTTAATCTATTACAATACTGCAAATTGTAACATAAAAGACATATATACCCTTGAGTAAAATGAGGACATACTTCAACTTCTCTTGAAAGATACTATGATCCAAGTCTTCCTTCACAAATTCTCATAACCTATCAACAACTACAGAGATAGATAAAAGCGTGGAATTAGTACAACCATATGTAATAAGTATGGCATTATGCATAAAAATCATGAAAATAGATATATATTGGAAATATGAATCTCTTATTTAAAATATCATAATATAATAATCAGAACAATATTTATCAACTTAGAAACACATAAGATAACATTTAAGTGAATATCTTAATTTTACCTTCACCGTAGAAATCTCTTAGTATGTAATTATTCCACTTATAGTTATCCGAAGACTCAGTTAAGCAAAAAAAAAGAGACCGCCCATAAAGCCTCACTAAGAATACCTAAATGACCCTTAAGAAAACTTATAATAAGTCACATACACACTTCAAGACATCAAACATATCAACATATAGATAATATGATATTTCCTCAGCAAAGGCTATCAAAAAGACTTACTTAAGTAGATCAAGAAGATAACGTCCATGATTGACCTCTTCAAGACTACCTAAATAATCCTTAAGACTTCCTAGGTTCTGATCATGTCTAGATAATCAAAATCTTCCATAACTAGAGTCATTCTTAAGACACATCTTGGTAAGATACGAAGTGACCATTCCTATGCCCCTTCACACCTTAACTAGACAACCCTTAACTATTCTAGATAAGTACTTATTCCATTAACATACTTTCTTACTTACCCTAAGTTATTACATTCATTAGTTCAATAAGGATTAATCAATCTAAGATAGACTACATATCAATTGAACACAATTCTTACATCATTAGAAACTCTATAGAAATCTACACCAGAATTAATTAACAGTAAATATCAATTAACCAATAACATAATCTAAATCTAGGGTTAATCCAATTAATGAGTTCATAGGTAATTTAGGTTAAAATAATCAATAAAATATCAATTAAATCATTATTCAATGTTTAAAAATCATTAATGCAAGAAATCATAGTAGAATCATGAAATTTGTACAATTCAAATTTAAAACATTACAAATTATCTTGAGAATAAGGTTTCCTTGATGAAGAGAGTTTAAAGGATGAAAATACATACCTTTATGAATATAATTCTTCTGTTTTATTAAGAATCTCCACTTAAGTAATCATTTTAAGCCCTTCTTTGAGTATGGACTTCAATGGAGTCTTAGATAGAATTCTAAGGGATTTGCGTTTTTGGTTTAGAAGAATTAAGTCTTCAATATGTTAAAGAATTATATACACACTTAAAATGACAAAAATACCCCTAAATAACCTCCAATACTCTTATTTGGAAGTGCGATGAAATTACAAGTTCAACCCTGAGTTGGCAGTGAACTGTACACAGTGACCAATGAATCGTCCTGTTTGTCCATGATCTGGGACTAAGGCTGGTATTTTGCCTCTCCTCCCCCACAATAACTCCCAATATATGAGCCACCAAAAACAAACGCCGACTGACCCACAGGTCGTCGATTGCCTACCGTTGGTTTGGCTGTCTTGGGCAGTCTTGGAATCACTTTTGTGTCCTTTCTCAAGGACCCTTTGATAGTCCTTGGGGATGTTTGCCCAGACGTTTACAACCCAAACATGATCGTGTAGGATTTTAAAATCTCACATGAATTTCATCAAAACCGAAAATGTAAAACTCAACGAAGCATACTTAAATAAACAAGGTTATTTCAAGGCACATCTTTCGAACATCATGGACGTTCTTGGATGTTTGACATTCAAAATCCATGAAACATTACACAGTTACTATATGTGATATAATAACTCATTAAAGGACCTTATTACCTCATTATTAACACATAAACACATAGAATATCCTATAAGTCACATAGGTGACTTAGTCGTCGAACGTCTTGGTCGTCCCTTGACGTTTGACTTGCAATGCACCTTAACTCCTATACACTGCCTCAATACCACATATTGGACGTATTTAAGACCTTATATCATCTTTAAGAACATGTTAGGCTCTAGTTCACCTAAGTCATTTTCGTTTTCATACATGACCCAACCTTGGGTAATGTGTACCTCGACTCATGGAAAAGCCATAAGTTTATGGTGGCTATTATAGTGATGACCACAAAAATGGGTATGAAAAGATTAATGTGGAAGAGAAAAGAAAATGTGATAATAGAGGTGACTCAGTCAAAATTATCAATTGAATGAAAGGAAAAAGAAGAAGAAAAAGAGTTGAACAAAATGAAGTAAGAGTCACTTCCACAATGAAAAAAAGGGGAAAGGAAGTTAACGGTGAATAAAAAGAAAAGTAGGGAATAAGAGTGTCATGACCCGAAAGTACCCCCACAAAGTTAGAGAAAACCCTCTGATCGTGGTAAGGTGTACTTGACCCTTTGGGGTCTTGTACAAACCCTTTAACTATCATTCATTACATAAGACATGAAAAGTAGTGCGGAATTAAAACTTTTCATGACATTTAATAAAAACTAGTGTTTCATAAATATTTAGAGAAACTAATCATCACAAACAAAATTAAAGACACAACATAATAGCTTAGCGACATGTCCTTTTACATTAAGAAGAAATACATAATAAGTCTTTAAATAGGAAATTAAGAAATGGACTATGCCCTCAAATATATGAGAACATACGTTGATTTGAGAGAAACTTTCCCAAGATTCACCTTCTATTCTTTAACCCTCAAATATATGAGAACATACATTGACTTGAGAGAAACTTTCCCAAGCTTCACCTTCTAGTCTTTAACCTTGCTTCGAAAAACTATACTTAGATAATATAGAGAAGTATAGGGTTGGTAAAAAACAATGTACTCATTATGGCAAATGCAACAACATGAAAAAGGGGACATTTTAGACATAACCCTCACGGATTCTAAACATTATATACTATAGGTTAAGGATAACTAGTGAACACCACATCTTAACATACGAAGTGCATTCACCCTACGACCTATCTTAGAAATCAAATAGGATGTAGTGAGTTTTCTATTAAACAGTTCATCTCAACACAGAAAGAGTGTCCACCTCCAAACTCCTCTATTTACTAAACTTATCTTCATACATTCAATTAAGTATGTGTGCATGTACATGTGAACACACCTTGCACATAAACATAATTTTATTTAGATTAACTTCTATGCATGCTTTGACCATCATTCATCAATTCACACACTTTACATGCTTCACATAATCATATACTTCATTTAGAAATAATCTAGTTCAAATATGCAATTCAAGCTTCATAATACATAACACAAGAACAATATTCATTATAACTTCATTTAATATATTAGGCCTTCAAGTCCAGACTCACAATACTTAAAAAATATATCAAGTTTATTAAAAAAAAAGACCGCCAACAAGATGGTGGACCATACCACTCAAGAGCAACTATACTAAGAATAATACAATGTAAGAAACTCACCATATAGCGAATCCATCACTACCTATAACCAATTTCTCATTGTTTCATCACAATAAGGCCCTAAGGGCATTAGCTTACCATAATAACAAAACAAAAAACCAAAGTTTATACCCTACACAAACATGTTCATTCAACCCATTTCGTAAGCTAAAATTTTAAAATATGAATAAAATTGAGTTAATTAGGGTTTTGAAATTAAAATAATCAATTAAAACTAGAATAAACACATTGGAATAGTTAAAACACTTTACAAGAAGACCCATGGTTAAAAAAAGTAGAGTTTAAAAACCTTTTTTGAAATATTTTGGAAATGACTCCTTGAATGAAAGAGGGTTAAAGGATGGATACCATACCTCAATGATAAGGAAAACCACTAATATTTGGTGGAGTAAGACGTCCAAACCATCCCTTCTTGCCCTCCTTGGGTCTTAGGTCCAATAGTTCCTTTGAGAGAGTTTTCTTTTGAGAGGGAGTTTGAATATATGAAATGAGGGGTCTTGTCTAGGTCTATCACTTAAAAATAATCTAATACAACTTAAAACCCTAAAAATATTATCCTAGGTTCATATTATACTTGGGGTGAATTTTCACTAAACACTT
This sequence comes from Solanum habrochaites, assembly GCA_027704765.1. Taxonomy (NCBI): domain Eukaryota; kingdom Viridiplantae; phylum Streptophyta; class Magnoliopsida; order Solanales; family Solanaceae; genus Solanum; species Solanum habrochaites. The sequence goes on along the minus strand of JAKWJA010001952.1, from coordinate 273,649 downwards.
CAAGCTAGCAGCAGGCGAAACAGCTTTCGCAGGCAGTCAATCGAGTTTTTTTGGTGGTGTCTGAAATCCAGAACCTGCTGGCATCCAAGTCCAAACGATGGACTAGGTCAAGGATCCATTGCATGGTAGACTTGTCGTCGTTTTTCTCTTCGATGACACTATTTTGGGGCATTTTTCTCAAAGTATTGGGGTGCTCTTCTAGGTCCTCTCGCGGGTCCTAGAATGAGTCGTACCCAGTCATTAAACCCCCAATATAATTTAAAAAGGATTTGAAACATCCCACATTAATTTCGATAAAAAAACACATAAAACTCACTCAAACACATCAAGAGACACAAGCGCTATTTAAGGCACACCTTCTAAACATCATGGACGTTCTCATACGTTTGACCTCAAAACATAACCAAACTTCACGCACTTCCTAAGAATACTAATTTAAATCATTTTAACTTCTAATTAAATCAATAAACAGTGAGAAGTCTCTACTTCACCTTCGCTCATTTTAGGGTGTTACAAAGAGATAATTAACGAGATAGGACACTTAGCCGTACTGTCAAGGAGAGAAAAAAGTCACTAAAATCTACCCATATGTACCATACCTTTCCCTAAGACAATGTTACAAGCAGAGAATGTCCTATAGTGATCCTAAGAGTCAAATATGGTATACTTAAGTTGTGAAAATAAGGTCAAGCCTATGGCGACAAGTACTACATAGGTGTGAATTTATTTTGAGCATGAGTGTTGAATAATGATCCTTATAGTCAAATTTAAAACCTCTATTAGAAAGAGGAGGATCTTTTGAAGTGAGGGCAGTAGTTACAATATCATAAAGTTCGTACCTTGGTGAGAGGCAAAAGAGTAGAGGTGTCGATGCATGGCGACTTTATGTCATGGTCTAATCCACAAGGGAGAATTGATCAAGCCTAAGAGTAAAAGCATTCACTACTCAAATAAAAAAGTTGGGATTTACAGACATGTGCTTGCAAAAGCTCAAAAGAGGATACTTTTGTACAAAGTGTTGTGTTGAGTCATAGTGCATCACTTGAGGACAAATAACAAATTTATGTTGATGGTGTTGATGTAACGTTGTTTCACAATACTTTAAATGCTTTTTCCTTAAGATTTATGTGTTTCTAGAGACTTTTTGTAATAGCTTTAATGTGTTTTTATCTTTGTTTTGCAGGAAAAATTCCAAAAACAAAACCCAAGAAGCATCTAAGATTTAGTGCTGAAGTGACCAACGAAAGCAATCGACTGACCATCGTCTAATCGATAGAATGTAGATGGTGACCTTCGATTGGAAGTTAAGGCATTTGGAGAAACTTGGGGAAATCTGACCAAGTGAGAAGCTACAGAAGGATCAACAGTCACTTTCTCAATGGACAGACCGTCCTGTTAATATGTCGATCTGATCAGAGAATGTCCCATTACCCGAAGTTGAAGAAAAGTTAAGTATGGAATGACGAAAGGCATCGTGGTAAGTAGGTGTATCAACGGAGAAAACCGTAATCTTGGTCCGTTTATTGGATCAGAGTAGATGATAGTGAAACGACGGAGGGTCTTTCACGGTCATCGATTGAAGATACGTTTTTGGACAACTTTCATTGTTTTAATTAATTTTATTTTAGGACAAATTTTTCTTATAAATAGGCTGTAAAAACCTCGTTTTTGGGGTTGGATTCTATTATTATTTTTCTTAGTTTGTTCTTTGAGATTTGTTTTTAAAACTTTGGCATTAATTCAAATTTTTGGATTTGGTTTTCAAGTGATTTTTGTGGTTTCAAGTTGAATTTCTGGATTTTCTTCAAATTTGCCAAAGTAAGTTCATGAATTATTGGTTATAAACCATGAATTGTGTTGTTCTATGCATGGGTAACTAAATCCACAACTAGGGTTGTGAGACACATTGGTGATTAACAAAGTAAACCTAGCTTAATAAAAATTTTCAAATAGGTTATCGCATGCATTGATAATTCTTTTGCTTAGAGTTGTTTTAAACGAGTGCACGCGTTAGAACTCACCTTATTGAAACGTGCCAAAAAAAGGAGAAAGTTAAAAGGATAAGAATTATCCACATAGATTTAGTATGATACTATCCAATAGGGTAGTCTCAATTGCGAAGTAATAATTAATCCATACATCTAATACGATTCTTAATAAGAAGTACTTCTGAGGGTTAGTAAGTTAGACACACATAGCCATACCAAGGTACAAGTGAAATTCTCTAAATTCCAGACAAAGTATTTAGAGATACCTAACTTATCACTTCTCCTGCAAACTCTAATGAAGAATTTTTATAGCTAGGGATTAGACGTTATGAACCTACGGAGAACACTTGTACACTAGTTTCTCTAACAAATTGATAAATACTAAATATTTAATCTCGTTACTTGTTTTACTTTGCAATATTAAAAGACTTTTGTTTCAAAAAAATCCCCTCTTTTGATTTAGTGTTTTCAGAAAGGACTTGACTAAATACAAGTGATTGTACATTGAAGTTAAGTCTTACCCATTTTCGTCATGGGATTGACGCCAAACTAATAGTTGGGTTCTTTACTTTATATGACTTCTTGTACTTATTTAAGGAGGTATAATTTGAGTGTATCAAAACTCCCCATCAAGAGGACCCAATATGCCCTGCAAGAGGTATAAAGGCATGCTGGTGTGATCACTAAATTGGTCGCCCACATATAGGTCGTACAACCTACTTGGCTAGTAGTTCTGGGACTAATTGGGTACGCTAAACCCTAGTCAAACTCCGTATTATGCTACTCCCAATTAATTATATAATTAACTTATTATGACTAATTTTCTATTAATGCGAGATAGCTCAAAACTTAATATGCATCTTAGAATGCAACAATTAATCTTGTAATTATGCATTTATAACTGTTGAATGTATATATGAAAAAACTTAAATATCTTACCTAGCTTGTGTAATTAAAGAACTAAAGAAATACATAGCTAGGGTTCTCAAATTCATCCAATAATATGTGTAATAACATGATAATATGATTTGGAACATATAACTGATTAATTCCTAAATTTCAATAAACCCTAGGTCTAATCATGATATGGGAATAAAGAATTTCAATGAAAACTAGGGATCGAATGGGTGAAAGGAACACACTAGTGAAATACCACAAACCTGATGATGAAATTCACTAAAAAATATTTAGATTTGGGGATAGAACATTTTGAACCTTGCTGTGTTCTTGAACTAAGGTTCTTGATCTTTTTCTCTTCTCTTGCTTCTAATTTTCTATGTTTTTGTTTAATGATTTTACTTAGGTAAGTATTAGTTATGTTTCTAGGCTTAATCTAATTAAAATATGATTATTTAGGGTCCAAATAACGTATCTTAGGGTTTAAAAGAAGTAGGAAATAACAAAAAGACCCCTGCGTTAAATGTTGTCGGACCAAACGACAACCTGGATAAATGGGTCGTCTTTCGATCAACGGTCCGTTGTCTGGGTCTGTAGTTTGGGTCTATTCGACAAACCTCTACTAAAATGGGAATAACATTTTACTCGGAGTTCTTCTCTTAGAAAACTCGGTGTCAATGGAAATCTAATTCAATTATCTGTCATTTCATAGATCATGGGACACCTAATTCAATTTGTGCTAAGATTAATGATCAATTGAAGTTGACCCAACTGCATTTTCCCCTTAATTGTCCCTACGGTATGTAGGTACATATACGGACCGTACTGGTCAATCGTGGTTCTTTTTAGATTGTCGGTAAATGGGGTCTTGGTCGACGTAAATAGACTACGGACCGTAGGTCTGTCCGTCGTTTGACACATAGTAAAATTATATGGGCTGTATTTTTGGGGAGTTTTAGTCACAAACGACGATGTGCAGTACGGGCTATGGGTTAGTCTACGGTCCATCGATGTTAACCTTCGATTCCAGCTACAAATTTCTGAAAAGTTTATTTCTTGTCTGTCTTATATACAAGGTATTACATTGTCTCCCGCTTGGGAACATTCATCCTCGAATTAAAATTAAACTAGCTGAAATAGAGGGAGAGAGTTGCAATCCCTACTACTAAACATCGGGAACTGATTTTCTTACTTAATTGAGTTCGAGATCATACAAATATGTTGAAACTGCAAGTACAAACTTAGGTAACATGATTCTATGGCTTAATTCATGCATGAGTGACTGAAAAATTGAAGAGGAACCTATTACCTCAAGCTGGAGAAATATCGAAAGGAAAGAGGTGAGAGTACTTCGCTTTTATGGTTGCTTTTGCTTCCCAAGTAGCTCCTTCACAAACTAACTCCTCCACAAAACCTTTATTTTAAGCGACTTCTTTATTTCTCAACCTTCTAACATGACAATCAAGAATCTAAACTGGTACATCCTCATAAGAAAGATTATCTCTCACCGAAAAAGTCTCTAATGGCACTATAGAGGCTGCATCACCTACAGACATTTCTTCAAGAGTGAGATGTGAAAGACCGGATGCACTGCTTCTAATTCTGCTGGCAACTCTAACTCATATGACACTTTGCCAACCCTTTAAATTATTTTGTAAGAGCCTACATATCTAGGACTGAGTTTACCTTTCTTGACAAATCTCATCATTCCTTTCATAGGGGACACTTTCAGGAAAACCCAGTCATCAACTTGGAACTCTAGTTCCCTCCTCCTTACATTTGGGTAAGATTTCTGATAACTCTAGATTTCTTAAGTCTCTCTCTAATGAGTTGAACTTTTTCCATTGCATAAAGGACTGGATTTGGCCATATTAAAGTTGTTTCACCTACTTCGAACAAACCAACAGGAGATCTACATGTACGCCCATACAGTGCCTTATAAGGGGCCATCGGAATGCTTGAATAGTACCTATTGTTGTAGGCGAACTCAATAAGAGAAAGGTGATCATCCCAATTAACTTTGAAATCAATCACACAAGCTCTCAATATATCCTCTAGGGTCTGAATGGTACGCTCTGCCTGTCCATCTCTATGGATGAAATGTTGTGCTAATGTTAACTTGAGTAAAAAGAACCTTCTAAAATGACTTCAAGAAATGAGAGGTAAGCCGAGGACCTCTATATGATATGGTTGACAAAGGAAACCCATACAACCTCACAATTTCATTCATGTAAATATTGGCATAGTCCTCTGCCGAATTTGTAGTCTTGACTACCAAAAAGAAATAAGACTTACTCATCCTATCTTCTATCACCCAAATGGAGTCATACAACCTCACAGTTTCATTTATGTAAATCTTTGCATAGTCGTCTACCGAATTTGTAATATTAAGTACCAGAAAGCAATAAGACTTAGTCATCCTATCAACTATAAACCCAAATGGAGTCATATTGTGTACGAGGTAACCCTGTGATAAAATTCATATTGATCATATCCCACTTACAAGTAAGAATATCAATCTCATGATTCATACCCCCAGGTTTATGATTTTCTACCTTGACTTGTTGGCAATTGGGGAACTTACTCAAAAAATATGTTATATTCCTCTTCATGTTATTCACCAATATACTTCCCGTAGATTGTGGTACAGCTTAGTTTAACCGGGATGAAATGAATACGCAGAGTTCTGGGCTTTTGCAAGGGTGTGTCTTTTCAACTCACCCATATCAGGAACACACAGTCTACACTCGTAGCGATGTACACTATAATCCCCCTTAGGAGAAAACCTCCACTCTCTAATTGTGGACTGCACTCTTAAGTTCAAGATAGTTTGGATTACTGTTTTGCTTTTCCTTAACCTCCTCTTCCAAAGAAGATTCGGCGCCATTATGAACTGTTACACCATTGTGATATATTCTATTAAGTCGAACTCTTAAGCGAGCAATCCTATGAACATCCTTCACTAGGTCCCTCATTTCATCCTCAACATTGGCTACACTACCCATAGATAGTCTACTAAGGGAATCTTCTACTACATTCGCGTAACAAGAATGGCAAAGTACACTCATATCATAATCCTTAAAGATCTCAAGCCATCTCTTCTGGGAAGATTAAAATATTTCTGGGTGAACACATACCGAAGGCTCTTGTGATCAGTGAACACATCTCATGAACACCATACAAGTACTGTCTCCATATGTGGAGTGCAAACACCACTGTTGCAAGCTCTAGTTCATGAGTAGGATAGTTCTTCATATGAACCTTAAGATGTCTAGAAGAATAAGCTACAACCTTATATTGTTGCATTAACACACCACCTAATCCAACTCTGGATGCATCACAATAGATCACATAATCATTTAAACCCTCTGGTAGAATCAAGACAAGTGTAGAAGTTAATATAGTTCTCCATTCTGCGAAGCTTTTCTCTTAATTATCTGACTAGTGAAACTTGACAATAATTTAAGTGAACCTAGTGAATGGTGAGGTTATAGAGAAGAATCCTTCCACGAACCTATTGTAATAACTGGCTAGACCTAAGAAAATTTTGATACTTATAGCAGAGGTAGGTCTTGGCAATTGTTTAACTACTTTTATCTTCTGTGAATCCACTCGAAACGCTTCTCTACATACAATATGACCAACGAGAGAAACAGATTTCAACAAGAACTGACATTTGCTAAAAATTGCAAATAACTGTTGCTCCTTGAGAATCTAGAAAAATACTCAAATTACTTGCATTTTTTCCCTCATTCCTAGAGTAAATGAGGATATCATCAATAAATATTATAATGAACAAGTCCAGGTACTGTTTGAACAATCTGTCCATCCAATCCTTGAAAGATGCAGGAGCATTGGTTAGTTAAAATGACATAACTACAAATTCATAATGACCATATTGAGATTTGTAGGATGTTTTAAAAATTTCACTATCTCTGACTTTAGGCCTATGATAACCCTATCAGAGGTCTATCTTTGAGAAATGTCTAGCACCCTTAAGTTGGTCAAACAAATCATCAATCATGGGGATGAGATACTTATTCGTGATTATGATCTTGTTCAACTTTCCATAGTCAATGCATATTCTAAGAGAACTATCTTTCCATTTTACGAACAACACTGGTGTACCCCATGGTTAAATAGTATGCCTAATGAAGCCATTATCTAAAAGGTATTTCAATTGTTCTTTCAATTAAGCTCTGTTTGAGCCATTATGTTGGGAGGAACAAGAATAGACTTTGTATCTTGAAGGATATCAATTCCAATGTTTATTTCCCTTTTGGGAGGGAGTCCGGGAAAATCTTGTAGAAACACTTCTAGAATCTCACAGACTACTGGAACTAACTCAAGAGTTGGTGTTTTAGATCTAAAATCCTTAACTCAAACTAGATGATAGAGATAACCCTTATATATCATCTTTCTTGCCTTAAGGTAAGAAATGAGTCGACCCAAAGGAACTAAGCTACTACCCTTAAACTCTAAGATTGGTTCATTTTGAAACATAAAACAAATAATCCTAGTTCTACAATCGAATGATACATAAAAGGAATTTAATCATTCCATGCCTATAATGACATTAAAATATACAATTTCTAACTCTATAAGATTTGCTGAGATGACTTTCTAAGAGACTGTGATAGGAAAATTTTTGTATACCCGTCTAACTATAATTGGGTCACCCACTGTAGTAGAAACTGAGAAAGGTTCTGAGAGAGGTTTTGGACAAACACTGAATTGGACTACAATGTAAGGAGTTACAAAGGAAAGAGTAGCCCCTGTATCTAACAATGAAAAAACTTCAAGGTCAAAGACTCATAATGTAGTAGTGTCTACATCATGAGAACCTTCCTGATCCCGGCTAGCCTAAAGAGCATACAACATGTTTTTGCGCTAATCTCCACCTATACCAGATGAGTTACCCTACGGAGTCAAGAGACTTGTTGGTGCTGATGAAGTTTAAGACTAAGCTCTAGCATTACCACCTCCTTGACCCTGTCAAGAAAGATAATCACTTAACCTGTGACAAAACTTATGATACCTAAAACATCCTTCTTTTCCTACATTAGGTTTTTTTGTTTCCTGAGTCTTTGATTCTCTTAACTCTATTGGGAAAAAATTTTCAAGAAAGGTCTCACTAAAGCAATCCCAAGTAATTGGAGCAGCATCTTTACCACTATTTTCCTTCCACTGAGTGTACTAGATATGAGCAATATCCTTCAACTGGTATGATGCAAACTTAACTCGATCTTTCCTTGTTACTTGCATTACCTCAATAATCATCTTGATATTAGCCAAGAAATTTTGAGGGACCTCATTTGTTTGTGATCCTATGAACTCAGGCGGATTAATCCCAACAAAGTCATTGACCATTGTTGCTGTTGATCCACTAGTTGCATTCACTAGAGCATGAACCCAATTGTTCTTGTTTGTAATACTCTAAGGCCAACATCAGTATGTCATTCTTGAACTCAACATTGGAGACTTCTTGATCTGGGATTGGAGGACCACATTTGCATTCCTTGAATTTGCATTCCTAGTGTTACATCTATATGGAGGAACGATCTAAAATGTAGATCGTCAAAAGAATGTGAAATAAGATCATACCTTACGAACGATAAGAGTAACAAGAAAGTGAAGTTTTCCTAGAATACTTTGTATCCTCTCTCTCTCTCTCTTTAGATATGGTGCACTTCATACCAATGAAAATGACTCCAGTCAGTGCGACATTTTAGACATCCTATGACTTTTGAACCTAGTGCTTGATACAAAATATTGTCACGCCCTGAGTTACCCCCAAGATGCAAACATGGAACCTAGGGCAACAATTGATCCCAAGCTAACCCTTCTGTCATAATCAATGAGCATACTAAGTATAATAAATTAAATATGGAATCTAAATCATAATTTAAACTGAAAATATGGGGAATACCCATATTCACAACTGAGATAACTAAAATACTGATGAGTTTATTACAAATAAGTTAGTAACTTAATACTAAGTTGAAACTAACAATGTCTGAAATAAGCCTCTAACTGATTAGAAATATTGAGACAATCCCTAACTATGTCTAGGAAAAGTTAAACGAAATGACTAAAATACTGAAATGAACTCCTTATTATTGTCTTCGGAGAATGATAACTCATCACAGAATCAGTTGAATTAAAGATAAAAAATAGATCTAAGCACGATTTGGATGCTAAAAACAAGAAACTACATCACGAGAAGATGTAGCGCGCGTATGCATCAGTACTTGAAATTACACAACATGTCGGATAGAGTAATGCTGAAATAAAATATTATTGAAAAATTAAAAAATAAGTATAACAATTTGATCATGATATACTGAATATTGGGGTAAGTGAGTGCAATGACCAATTTATAACATAATGGAACCAAATTCTTAACATACTGATAAATGGTCAATGAAATAGAGTCTGACTAAATGGTGGGAGACACTAATAACCAATAATAAAACCACATGAGTAAAATGCGGAGTTCGATTTATAAGCCCCATCGAGAGGACCTAATATACCCTGCAAGAGTTATAAAGGCATGCTAGCTTGGTCACAAAAATGATTGTCCACAAAGGGGACTTGCAATTTACTTAGTTAGCAGTTTTGGGACTACTTGGGTAAGCTAAACCGTAGTCCAACTCGGTATAATGCTACTCTCAAGGAATTATGTAATTAAATGATTATGAGTTAGTATTTGTAAATGTTGGATATCTCAAAATTGAACATACAAACTGAAAATAAAATAATTAATTTTGTAATTATGCTTTTATAACCGTGTCATGTATATCTGAATTAACTGCAATATCTAACCTAGCTTGTGTATTGCAAGAACTAAAGAAATACATATCTATGATTTTGATATTCTTGCAATATTCTAAGTAATAATATGATAATCTGATTTAGAAAATATAACTAAATAATTCATGAAGTTCTATTGAAGTTGTCAAAACACTAGGTCTAATCATGATATAGCAATCAAGAATTCGCCTAAAAATAGGGGACCCAATGGGTGAAAGGAATCAACTAGTGAAATCCCTCATACCTGGTGATGAAATTCACAAAGAAATATTTTGATTTCATGGCTGCAACTGCTGGAACCTTCTTGTGTTTTTGAACTAGGGTTCATGACTATTTTCTCCTATCTTGCTTATTCTTTTCTATGTTTTTTTATTAATTATTTTACTTAGGTAAGTTTTAGTTATGTTTCTATTCTTAAACTTACTATTATTGTAATGATTTAGGGTCAAAACGACGTATCTTAGGGTTTAAATGAAGAGAGAAAAGACAAAAAGACCCTTCAGTTATTTGTTTTCGGACCAAACAACCACCTGGACTGACCGTCCATCATTCAATCGATGGTTTGTCGTTTGGGTATGGAGGTTGGGTTTGTTGTATAAGAATTTTCCTAAACGAGCATAACTTTTTTTATATAAGGTCTGATTTTAGTTAATTCGGTGGCTATGGAAAACTAATTCAATTATGTATCATTTCATAAGTCATGTAACACCTAATTCATTTTTTCCTAATAGTAATGATCAATTGAAGTTGACACAATTGCATTTTCCCCTACTTGTTTGTTAATTTCCACCCTTCGTAATACCTATAGTTCGTAGGTCAATCTATTGACCTTACTGTATAATCGTGGATTTTGTCCGAGAGTGGGTAAATGGGGTCTTGATCATGGATAGAAACTACGGACCATTCGTCGTTCGACAATTAGTCAAATTTTTTGGGACGCGTTTTGGCGGAGTTTCAGTCACAATTGATGGATGTGTAGTACAGACCATAGGTTAGGATGCGGTCCGTTTAATGTAACCAGTGATTACACCTGCAGATTTTAGAAAAGCTTATTTCTTGTCTGTCCTAGATAGAGGGTGTTACAGCCACACTCTTGTTCAACTATCACAACTTTGCAACTCGGGTGAATTCTCTAGATAGAAAAAGTTTACTGTGAGTCCATTCAAGGGTGGTAACCATCTTATTACCTTTTATGACCCTTGTGAGTGTCTTACTGTTGGTAAAGTGAAGGCCATGACACTGTCACTCTCTTTCCTAGTGGAAATTGAGATGTTTAATTCTCTCAATCCCTCTCTGAAGACAACAACTTTATCAAAGTTCCCACTCTAAGACAGATCATATCTTATGTTGGGGTTTTACATGTTCACTATGCGGTATCACCATTAAGGACATTTATCCTTATGTTTCTCTTTTCTTTAGTGAAGTAACTCATCCTTTTAATGTTATTAGTTGAGCATGTATAATATTTCTTTTTAGTTTTTTACTTAGCACTTTCAAGCTATGAGTTATCTCATATATTTTTTGACTAAAAACATAGTAAGTTAATGAATTGGCTAGTTGGTTCCCTTCTCTAAGAAAACGTGACACATGGAAATCCCCTTTTTCATTCACTCGTAGATCTACAAATAGCCCATAGATTGTTCCAATCTTCATCAATCACCTTCTTGATTATTAGGGAGCTAGTATCAACAATAAGAGGCATAAGATATTCACTTATACAATAAGCTACTACTTGATTAATCGTCAACGCTTCAGTACCTAGACTAGTTGTATTGGCAATGACCCCTACTATTTCACATGTAGAATTCAACAAAGAAACAATCAAGGTTTTACCTATACGAGATATGAGTGTTGAACAAATATTTCCTTGAGGAGGAAGATGTAAATATACTAATTTGCACCTCGTGGTTTTTTAGATTTCAATCTTTTGTATCATAAGTGGCCAAATGTCTAAGATATTTCCTCACTCTATCCAAAAGACAGAGGTTATAATTTATTTCAATAATAAATCATCTTCTTGATATTGAACCTTCTTAGAAAATGATATTTTTTCTTTTATAGATTCCATATAATGATGGCTCGAGCAGCTCGATATGGCGACTTTTGTTAATTTGGTGAACACTCATGTTTCAACCACTGTGTTGTATCTTTAATTAACTGAATAATGGGCCCTTATTTATTGGAACAAAGTTTGTTTAGATGCTCTTAGCATAATCTCATGTTAAGAAGAAATGTGGTAGAGTTTCTTGTTAATATATCTCACAACATCCGCAACATTCTTGCTTAAAACTTTGCCCAAGGTAAAAGACCATGTGAGACCACTTATAAAATCCACAACACACCAATAGTCAAAACTAATGTGAAAGAGTTGACAACAATAATCAACAAGAATTCTACAGCACAAGACTGTTATCTCCCAGCTATTTTGCTTTTATGAACTCAAATAAGTGACTCATTATACTCCATATAGAGTCACATGTATGTGATAGAGTTCATGAATATGACTTATTATGCAACAGATGTTGTGTAGGGTTTTAAATTTTTTTACTTGAATGGATGGCTTTAAAATTTGATATTTGTTTGAGTTAGTAGTCGTTATTGGGGCTAACAAAAGATCTACGATAAATATAAGGATGAAATAGTGAATATATAGAAGGTGAGGTTTTGTTAATGCAATCTGCAACATGATGCACGACTCTTCATAAATCAAGGCAATTTATGAAACATTTTTTTAAATCATTTTATTTTATCAGGGATTAGTTAAATTGTACATTAAATAGTAAAATATTTTAATACTTCATAGTTAGATATTGAGTTAATATTGTTCTCAAATATTAGCATTTTGACAATTTATGTGTACTAGGTTTTTCAAGCATAATGATATGTTCATTGGTCTTTAAAATTTTATAAATGTTCTTGTCAGGTACAAAGTCTTGCTCACCCAATATGACATTTATATTAGTATGCTTGCATTTTTATTTAGTCCTTATAAAACTGATGATTACAACATGTTGAATACACAGACTCTGTTACAGATTTTATCTCTCAAAGGGGGGAAAGTTTATTTTGTATAATTACATGTTTTAGATCAATTTCATAATATGTTTATTTTTGGAAAATTCAATTTGTCATTTTTTATATTCTTATTTGTTTTTGTTTATTTATATCTAATTTCTATTATTATATAGTCATAAACTTTCTTCTGCTTCTTATGTAGAATTTTAAAGGAAACTGAGATCAAGTATTGACTTCAATATGCTCGATTTACAGAGATTGATGATTTGATAAAGATTTATTGTACATTTACTGGATAATTTAATACCATTAAGTCAGGAGTTTATTAGATTGTTTTATGTGGAGATTATTACATGTTGTTAGATGTCAATTTTACTTGAGATAGAAAAGATAATTTGTTTTGACATTGTTTACTTATACAAAAAAAAATATTATTCTGTTATTTTGGTTTTTGATTATAATATTAGAAAATGTTTACTTTATGAAATATTTTTTGCCTATCATGAAGGACATAATTTTGAAAACATGGATTATTATTATTTATTTTTTCTTGAGAAAAACTATACATAGATTTTCATGGGATTTTTAAAGAAACATGGTAGAAACTTGATAATATTAATATTAAATTTAGCAAAATATAGAATAATGTCATCAGTTCTTGTGACGTTAAATAATAGCATTTGTTGACATTCATTAAAGTGTCCGCAAGTCCAATGTGAAATTTTATTAAAGTTTCAAGTGTCTTAAAATTTATTTTACCAACATTTTATCAAATTGGTAGAAAGCTTATCTGACATTTCATAAATGTTGAAAAAGTAAATGTCACATATCTCATATCTACATTTACTATATGTCAAAAATAAATTTCATGTATTTCATACCAAAATTTACATAAATATAAAAATGAAAATGGCATATATCACATACCAAAGTTAACTTAATTATCGAAAATAAATGTCATATATATATATATATATATCATACTGACATTTATCTAAATATCAATAATACATAACATATATCTCATACTCACATTCACCTAATTGTCAAAAATAAATGTCATATATATTCTTATCCACATTAGCATGAACTTAAAAAAATAAATGTTGTAATAATCTTACAAACATTTACATTTATGTTGCAAAGTAAATTACACAAATTCTTTTCGACATTTACCTAAATTTCACAAATTCTTCCCCACAATTATCCAAATGTAAGAAAAACTCTTGACAGTAAGATTTATGCCATTTCATGCAAATGGAAAATGAATGTCGGTAACAAAATTTGTGACATTCAAATATAATAATTCGACATTTAGAAAATATCGTTATATCTCCACTTTCTTGTAGTATACCTAAGGTATATTTCTTAGTGTAAGTGAGGGTATGGGACTTTATGTATGCATTGCACGAGTGTATCTTGAAGGGAGTTGTAGGAGGGAGTTCTATATGAATTTGCATATGTATATGGATATCATGCATGAAATTATGGTGTTTTCCTACTTGTAATGATAATATGTATAGTATTGACCCTAGGGTCTATTTGACGAAGGCCTTACTTGATATGTATGTAGTTGGCTAAAATTTTCATTTATACGAATGAAGTAAGTTGTAATGCTTGTGGTCTATTTGTGGGTTTACTTAGTATGTGTGAGGTTATGAGTCTTGATTTGTACATTGCACTCGTAGGCTTAAATTGAGATTATGAGTGTGGTCTTATGATGAATTAATCGAATGAACTTCAAATTTGCAATTGTTGATAATTGCATCATTCTATTGATATTGGTAGTATTGACTTGCATATTGTGTTGGGATGTGTGTAAAGACTAAATGGGTTATAATTAAGAAGTAATAAGTAATTGGGTATTATATGAAGTTCATGAACTGTGTTAGGTCATATACGAAGTATGTGCTTCATGATGTGTTGTGCTTATTAGAATGTATATGTTTGAGTTAATAAAAGTAATATAAGTATTCCCCTTGGTGACACTAAGGTGATACTAGTGTGGATGATAAATTAGAACATTATTCATGCATTGCACCAAATATTACTTGAGGGTTACTTTGGGGTAAATGAGTTAAGGTAAAAGAAAGATAATGATATGAAAATGATTTTTATGTGCCTTAAATGTGATATGTGGATTTATGTGATATTATTACTATTGGGTATCACTTTCCCTATTCTACTAAAATCCTTTCGTTTCAAACCCGACGCCACTTCCTCCCCCTCCTTCTTTCCTCCTGTAGCCGACGTATGGAAGTATGTGAATTATATTGTGCTTAATGTATCAATGTTCACAAAGTTTTACTAAAAGCCATGATGTATGATTTCTAACTAAATTTTCTCTTTGAATGCATGTATTTGCATGATTTTCATACCTAGTGCATTCTTGTACTAATACAATTCTTCTTCATCTTTTAGACAAAGTGTAGGTTGTGATGGCCAAAGGATATCTCTGAAAGTTAAGAGTTTGATAGATGTTTTCCAAGATCAAAAAGTGATCCTTAATATTCAAGTATTTCCATGTAAATATATTTTTCAAAGTCTATGCAATATTCTTGATTATTATGTTATATTGTTAAGGGTCGTGTCCCTATTCTATTCTATTGATGTCGCGCCTTAGTTAGCAAAAAGAGACTTAGGGTCTAACTTTGGACTTATGATTATTATTATATTATTATATATATAATATATATATATATTATATATATATATATATATATAGCGAGCAAGTTCTAGATTTAGTTTTCATTGAAAATTTTTAAATTTTCTGCTAAATTTCATTGACAATGCGATGAATGATGTCTATGGGCTTGTGTAAGCCCTCTGAGAGGTCAAGTATGCCCTTTTATTCTAGGGGTTGCTCCCCGGTCGTGATTGTAACGCTCCAAAAATCCATGATATGTTCTAGAGCATCCCATTACGAACTAAGACTTGAAACACCGTTTATAGGCCTGAATACCATA
Organism: Solanum habrochaites; assembly: GCA_027704765.1. Lineage (NCBI taxonomy): Eukaryota > Viridiplantae > Streptophyta > Magnoliopsida > Solanales > Solanaceae > Solanum > Solanum habrochaites. Next base: position 257,970 of record JAKWJA010001952.1, on the reverse strand, counting down.
TTTGAACTAATTAGGATGTGTTAGAGTCAAAATGTCAAGAAACGTCCATGACGTCTAGAGACTAGTGTAATAGAGGTTAGTGTCCCTTGACAAGTATCATGGGGTTTTTAGAGTAGGAATTCAATAAACATAGGTATAAAGGTGTTAAACATGTGTTAGAGTGTGTTAAGAGTCGAAACATTTGGGTACGACTACAAAAGCACCACACTAAGTGTCCTTGAGGAGGACCCTTCCCATTGACCAAAAATCTATCTTTTGATAGTGGTCATTCTTGACCCAAACGACGACGAGTTGATGGCTTCATCGATAAAAACATATCCATTATCATAAACGATCCAGGAATGCAATTTGTGAATCAAACGATGGCTTGCCAGCACGGTACCTTAGTTTGATTGATGCCTCATCGACATGCAACATTTGATTGAAGGTCCGAAAGTCAACTATCCAATTTTAAATTAGGGAAACTAATTAGTTAGGTTGTTCGTTAATTGATTGCAGGTTAAGGGGTGTTTAATTAAGTTAGTTAAGGCACAATCTGCATAAGACTTCTTCCGACTATAAGCAGTACCCAACCTGTCCCTAATCACTGTGACCTTCTCTAAGGCGTCATGAATGATCTCTGGACCCAAAATGAATGAATCTCCAACCTCGAACCACCCAACTTGAGATGTACACCTCCTACCATAAACTGCCTCAAACGGTACCACCCCAAGTTGGAGTGATAATTCATGTTATACGAGAACTCTATAAACCGCAGATGGTCATCCCAACAACATCTTAAGTCGATCACACACGCCCTCAACCTGTCCTCTAATGTTTTAATGGTGCACTCTGCCCGTGCATCTGTCTGAGGATGGAAAGTAGTAGTGAGCTTTACCTGCGTACCTAAGCTCTTCAGGAAGGATCTCTATAAATTCAAAATGAACTGAGCTCCTCTATCCGAAAATATACACAAAGGAATCCCATGAAACATCAACATCTTATCAATGTACAGTCTCGCATAATCCTTGGCCCTGTAAGTAGACTTCATACGGATTAAGTGGGCAGACTTAGTCATCCTGTACACAGTAAACCATATTGTGTCATGTTGTCTCCTAGTCCAAGGAAGACCAACCATGAAGTCCATGTTAATGGCCTCCCATTTTCATGTCAGAACCTCAATCATGTGAGTGAGACCACCAGGCGTAAGGTGTTCCGCCTTAACCTTCTGACAATTAGGAAACCTGGCAACATATTCAACAATGTCCTTCTTCATGCCATCCAACAAATAGATCTACTTGAGGTGATGATACATCTTTGAGGAAGCTGGATTTGTATCAAACACCTGGAACCATGGGCCACTACAACAATCTTAGTCCGAAAATCATCAATATATGGTACACAAAGCCTCTCCTAGTTCCTATGTATGATGTAATTTCCCAAAGCAAAGGACTCATTCATCTTTATCAGCACTGAGTCCTTCAACTCCATTAAAACAGGATCAAGATGTTGACCCTTCTTGACTTCAACGACAAAGGATGATTCAGAACTAGGATGAACTGAAACACCCCCACTAGTATAGCACATCATTGGCACACCCAGTCTGGCCAGTCTTTATACATCCTTCACCAACTCCTTCTTCCCATAATCAATGTGGGTTGTACTCCGCATAGTCAACCTTCCCAAAACAACATCTACAACATTTGACTTCATTGGATGGTAGTGGACACTCATGTCATAGTCCTTCAACAGCTCCAACCATCTTCAATGACGTAGATTCAACTCCCTCTATGTGAACACGAACTGGTGACTCATGTGGTCTTTGAACACACCACATGTACCCCGTACAGGTAATGCCTCCACTTCTTCAATCAAAATAACACAATTGCCAACTCCAGGTCATGAGTGGGGTAATTCTTCCCATGAACCTTAAGTTGTCTTGATGCAGAGGCTATGACCTGACCACCTTGTATAAGAATACAACCCAAACCAACCAGAGATTTGTCACAATAAATAGTGTAACTCTCACCTCATTTAGACAATGTAAGTACTACGACTAAAGTGAGTCTATTCGTGAGCTCCTGGAAACTCTTCTCACAAGTCTCCGCCCATTCAAACATGTCTTTATTCTTAGTCAAAGATGTTAGTGGGGTATCAATGGAAAAAAAACATCAACGATCCTTCAGCAGTAACTAGAAAATCCTAGAAAGATACGAATATCGATGGGAGTAAGAGGTCTTTGCCAATTCTTAATTGTCTTAGTCTTACTGGGGTCTACCTTCACACCCTGATTTGACACAACATGACCCAGGCTTATCACTGATCTAAGACAGAATTCACTCTTGCTGAATTTGGCATACAACTATTGTTGTCTAATTACATGCAAGGTTAGTCTCAAATATTGTTCATGCTCTTCCTTCGTCTTAGAGTAGAAGAGTATGTCTTCAATAAAAACTATGACAAAATAATCAAGGTATTCATGAAAGAATCTGTTCATGAAGTCCATAAATGTAGCTGGTGCATTAGTGAGACAAAATGACATGACTGGGAACTCATAATGACCATAACGGGTATGAATGGTTGTCTTTGGGATATCTTGATCCCTAACTATAAGTTGATGATACCCAGAAATAAGATCAATATTCAAGAAGAAACTAGACACTTGGAGCAAATAGAATAAGTCATACATTCTTGGAAGTGTATACTTGTTCTTTTTAGTGACTTTGTTGAGATATCGATAATCAATACACATCCTAAGGGTTCCATCTTTCTTTGTCACAAACAACACTACAACACCCCAACGGGATATTCTCTGCTGGATGAAGCCCTTATCAGTGAGATCTTTTAACTGCATCTTCAACTTTTTGAGTTCAATTGCAGTCATATTGTAGGGAGGAATTTAAATCGGTTTGGTATCAAGATCTAGGTCAATACCAAAATCAATCTCTCGAGGGGGAGGGACTCCAGGGAAATCATCAGGCGAAACATTTTTGATATTAAGATCTAGGTCAATACCAAAATCAATCTCTCGAGGGGGAGGGACTCCAGGGAAATCATCAGGCGAAACATTTTTGAACTCATTCACTATAGGCACAAAGTCTATGGAAGGAATGTCATGATGTATATCATTGACACTCACAAGATGGCATAATAATCCCTTTGGACGTCATTTTATTGACTTTAAGGTTCAAAATCAAAGGACTTGAAAGACTCAAATTTTACCCCACCCAGGAAAACTCTATTTCATTATGAAAATGGAATCTCACAACCCTGCTACGGCAATCCATGAAGGCATAAAATTTATGGAGCCAGTCCATACCAATTATAATATCGAAGTCATTCATGGGTAACTCAACAAGGTATGCACACATTCTATCCACATAATACTATTGGGAAGTCTTTATGAACTGTATCAGCTTTTACATTTTCTCCTAAGGGAGTACTAACTATGATGGAATCATGCAAAACCTCATATCGTGTTTCAAAAGTAAGAACAAGCAAGGGAGTAACAAAAGAAAGTGTAGACCCAGGATCAAGTAAAGCATAAACAGAGGTTGAGAAAACTTTCCGCATACCTGTGACCACATAAGTAGACTTTTCCTGCTCCTCCTTGCCCTTCCAAGCGTAGAATGTGTTCTGCTTAGGAGGCTTGGCTGCAACAACATTCGGGGGGTTAGGCCTAGGCTGAGCATTACCTCCAGTCTAACCTCTATTATGTAGACAGTAGTTGACAATATGTCAATTTTTCCCGCAACCAAAGCAGGCATTTTTGCCTAGTCTACACTCTCCACTATGAATACGGCCACACTTGCCACATTCCTTTATGGGACGCTAGATATCACCCCATTGCCCTTCTTGGGTTTTGGTATGCCTCCTCTAAGTGTTGCACTCATTTGAGTGTTAGAGTTCCCGGAACTCTAACGCCTTTTCCTAAATATGGGCTAATCACTAACTCTGAAAGTGCACATGCAACCACAACTGCTGGGACCTGTCTAGTTAGAAGGGTTAGGACTCCCAACCTCAAGGACTCTCTTCTTCTTCCTGATGTCCTCAACCTTCTAGATATGACCATCAACCCGACACTCCCCCTCCAAGTTATGTGAGATTCCTTTAATGAATCTGATCATCTCATACCCATTGTTCGATACAAGGGATGTGGCATACCTAGAAAATTTTATGAATTTCAGGGAATATTCCCTGACAATCATCGAGCCCTGCTTAAGGTTGATGAAATCCTAAACCTTAACTTCTTTCATCTCCATGGGGAAGAACCTCTCCAGAAAGGCTATCTTAAAAAACTCCCATGTGATCGGACCTCCGCCAAATGCCCTACTATCCTACCACATCTTGTACCAACACTGTGCAACATCCTTCAGCTGGTACGAAGCCAACTAAACTTTCTTAATCTACACTGCCCCCATTGCCACCAGAATCTTTTGGATCTCGTTCACAAACTCCTAATGATCCTTTACAGTCTAAGATCCTATAAAGATTGGAGGATTCATCCTCGTAAAACCAATGTGGGGGGTGGAAGCGATAATAGAGAGATATAGTAGAGAGGAAAGAGGATTGATTTTATTATGAGGGAAAGCCCTCTATTTATACTATCAAACTTAAATATCTGGCCAATATAAGTGGCCGACACTTACTTTACACATGGCCTAATTATATTTGGCCGACACTAAAAATAAAATAAATACTATTACTACTTTACATAATGGCCCTTCCTTTTTATTGTTGGCCGACACACGATCGAACAATGTCGGGTATAGCATGCCATTATCGCCCGTGGAAAGCATACACGATCAGACGATGTCGTCCATGGCATGTTATCGTCGCCCTTAGAAATCATACATGATCCGATGACATCGGGCGTGACATACATACATGTCCCTTGGGCAACACACACTGTCGTATGACGTCGGGCGTAGCATGCCATCATCGCCATTGGGTAGCACACGCGGTCTAACAACATCGGGCGTGACATGCAATCTTCTCCCTGGAAACAACACTCACGGTGGGACGACGTCGGGCGTGGCATACCATTATCGCCCATGGACAGCATACACGGTTGAATTACTTCAGGCATGGCATGTGATCATGCCCCTTGGCCAGCACATAGGGTCGGATGACCTTGGTCGTTGCACTTCCATCATCACTCTTTGAATGCACACACGCTCGGACAATGTCGGGTGTGGCATGCGATCATCACTTTTGGAAAGCATACATGATCGAAAAACTTCGGGCGTAGCATGCTATCATCACCCTTTGATAGAAAACATGATCGGATGACGTCGGGTGTGGCATGCCCGCATGGCCATTGGACAACACAAATGATCGGATTACATCGGGCGTGGGATGCCATAATATCCATTGGGGAGCACACGCGGTTGGACGACGTTTGGCGTGACTTTCCATCTTTGCCCTTGGACAGCACACATGGTGACACGACATCAGGCTTGGCATGCCATTATCTCCCTTGGACAACATACACGATCGGACTACGTCAGGTGTGGCATGCCATCATGGCCCTTGGCCAGCACACATGTTTGGACGACGTGGGGTGTGGCAGGCCATCATTTCCCTTGGACAACATACACAGGGTCGCTCAATGTTGAGAGTGGCATGCATAATCGCCCTGGTCCGCATGACGCTCCGGGACGGTGCGAGAGTGTCCATGCCCTCAATCGCGCGCTTGTGCACACATATACGGTCGAATGAAGTCGGCTGTGGGCAATGCCACATCAAACCACTAGAAATGCACACACTGATCGAATACGTTTGGTATTGCATGCCATCATCGCCCTTAGGCAGCACACACATTGGATGACGTGGCGTGAAACATGTTCGCATGGGACCTTAAGCAACACACACGGCCGGATGAACGGTTGACATGGCGATGCCATCATCACCATTGTGCAGGCGCACACGGTTGGACGATAGACGTCGAGCGTGATATAAACTTCGCCCTGGACAACACCCAAAGTGGGACGAGACAGCACGTGTTTTGCATGCGATCATCTCCTTTTTAACATATACATTATTGACTACGTCGAACGTGGCAAATGGCAATCATGGCCGCTTTGACACCTTAACAAAAAACACGGTCGGGGTCTAACGTTTGTTGTGGGGACCATCAATCCCGGTTGATTGCAGATCCATTGGAGAATATAATAGGGTCGGATGGCTTTGGTGTGTTGCATGCCATCATCTCCTTGGACAACAATACACTGTTGGATACGTCGGGTGTGGCATATTACCATCGCCCTGGGCTGCACACACGTCGGACGACATTGGGCATGGCAAATGCAACATCGACTTTGGGCAGCACTCGATCGAATGACGTGACGTCGGGCGTTAATGCCAATCAATGGCCCTTGGACAGTTTGGACCACCTAATTGTTTTCAACGCAAAATAGAAAGATTTAAACAGCCATTTTAAAAAAAAGTTATATTAAATAAATAAAAATAATAAATTTGTAAATTACTTTAAATAATAAAAAGATTATGAATTTATGATACTTTGTTTTAAATCTTCAACTTTTTATTTTATTCTTTTAAAATAATGTAGAACAAAAAAAAAAGAGTCTTCTAAATATTCAAATCGCCTTCCCTTAATCTTAATTACTCAACCTCCCAAAAACTATTTTTCCTATTATGTTATTTAGTAGGATACTTATTTAATTATTTCTCAAACCATATTCCATTCCCCTCAACAACTATTTTAAATTATTATAATACCACTCTATTACTTTCCTTTTAATTAGTACTTTACTCTCAGCCAAAAATATTATAAAAAACAAACCACGTCATTTGAAAAAACAATAATACAGAGAGCTGTAAAAGACAGAGAATAATATCCAAGAAGAAATATACAGCGCAGGAAAAGAGAGGATACAGAGAGCAAATAGAGAACACACAGAAACTTAGATTGATAGACATAATAAAGAAAAAACAAGCAACACAAAGAAAAAAAATAAGTTATTTCTTTTTGAGAATTAGGTTAAGTTAGAGATTTGATCGTGATTCCAAATTCATGTACACTCGCTTTTGTGGTATCATTTTTCGAAGCAGTTACTATAGATTCTCGCGTGATTTAAATAATACTACTCTATGAAAGTTTTTGATTCCATAAGCCATGAAATACTGCAATCCATTTATTATATTGATTATTGTTGCGTTATTATTATTATTTATGTTTTTTTAGATAGATTTTGCAATTTATGGTGCTTCATGAATTGAATGGTGAATTTAAATAGATTAATATATCTTCCGTCTATTTTCACTTGAAATTTTTGTTGAATTTATTGTAGACCTTTGTTAGATTCTGATTAAAACTATAATACTAAAATTGATTTTTCAAAAGAAAAACTAATCTAAGTAAAAAGAATTGTACTTAAAAGGAAAATAAATTTCATTTATAGTTAATATTATAAACTATAAATAATAATAATAACATAAGTAAAAAATTGAGAATTATATAAAGAGAATGAGATTTAAAAATAAAAAGAGAACAGCAGAAAATATACTAATAAGAAACAACATTCACAGTAAATTTTTTTTGACAAAAACACAAAAAAAAGAACGTAAATACAAAAAATATAAAGCCGTACAAAAAGAAGTAAAAAAAATAATTCAATTTAAATTATAAAATAGAACTTTTTAAAAAAATACACAATAAAAAAAAAAAGAGTAAAAGAAATTAGTACAAAATAATGGAAAAAAAAAAGAAAGAATAGACAAAAACTATAAAATAAATAAATAATAAATAATGAATTTTTTAAAAACTAAATAATTAAAAAAAGAAGAAGAGAAAACTGATTTTCAGAGAACAAACAACAATATATAAATTTAAAATAAACAAGAAACGTGAAAAACAAGAGAAGCAGAATGACAAATAAAACAAATGAGAATAATGTAAAAAAAAAGTGACAAAAATTATAAAAAAAAAAAAAGGAGAAGAAGACAAAATTTATAAATATGCATAAAATAAATAATGATATAAATAAAATTTAAAAAAAAAAAAGAGAAACAATTTTTAAAGAAAAAAATACTATATTATAAAAATTTAAATAAAACATTCCTATTTGTTTTAGGCTTTCTTGATAAAACTAACTTCAACTTAATAAAATTTTCTTTTCTTTTTTAAATCTAATAAATAATAAATAATAATTCTAAATTACCTTGAACTATACTTCTCTTTTCCGACACAACTTTAATTCTAGAAACCTAGATTCTCCTTCTATATCCTACCTTAATACATTAAAAATTAAAAACATACAATATAAGAGAAAAAAGAATATACGGATTTCAACTTTAAAATTACACAATAACAAAATAAAATAAAGACCCTTTAAAATAAATACGAAGCCATTTTCAAGAGTTTAGAATAATCCTGAGGATAATTAACATTTTTATTATTATGTTAAATAATACAATGTCCAAAAAAAAAAATTGTTAAGTTAAGTCCTACTAACGTCAATAAAGCGACCGTGACCAAACCACGGGACTCGAGGGGTGCATAACACCTTCCCCTCGGGCAACAGAATTTCTTACCCCACATTTCTAGTGTTTGCAAGATCAATAAAATAGGGTAACTTTCCTTTTGCTTAGATTTAACCAAGGTGACGTGGAACACCCAAAACTAAATTTCAAGTGGCGACTCTGAATAATAATTATCCCTTTTAAAAACGTCACTTTAATTGGAAAAACTCTTTTTCTTTCAAATAATAAAAAATCAAAAATATTGAGAGAAAAAAAAGGGGCGTGACAGATGGCGACTCCGCTGAGGACAATCAGAATTTGAGCTTATAATATTGATTGTGTATGACTATTACTTATTTATTTACGTTTTTGGATATTGTATTTATTGTCTTAATGTGATAATTGTATATTTATTTTTATTTTAATATTATTTGAACGATATATAAATTATTTTCTTGCACACAACTATGAGTATTCATTATTATATTTATGAGAATTGCGACTGCGCACCCCAATTTTGTAAAGATAGCTAGTGGATCTTCGGTCAATGGTGAAAGATGTTTAGTCAAACCATTTTAGGATGGGGAACACCCACGCACAAAGCCGAAAAGCGCTGCTTCCGGTACGTTGCTACTCCCTGACTTGAGTTGTCCGCTCGTTTTACTGCTAGTCTATATACATTTCTCGATCAAGTTTAACATTGGTAGAACTGAAATCAGATATGGTTATCCTCAATAGATTTCAATTATTTGAATCATTTATATTTGACTTAATGAGACTCGACACATGATCAAATTCATGTGGGATAAATCCCCTTATTTTATTTAGTAACCTAAATTATTTCATATGCTATACAAAAATGTATCTATGTAAACCAAATCTATGGTAACCAATGAATGTAAGAGAATTTTTTTTTTCTCAAACAACACTCACAATGGAAAAAAGTTCTTCTTTATTAGGTAAGTTTTTACACAAAGAACCTTGAAAAGTTTTTAATATCACCCTAAGTGAAGAATATGTTTGCATTTGTTAATAATTTTTTAAGGCACGGTTAATTGAACGAACTAAACGCACCCCTGATTCTACCTTGATGAGATAACGTAGGCAAACCTTTCTTGGGTTGGGTGATTCTTTATTTAAAATTCAAAATTCAAAATATCTTAATTATTATTTAAAAATCAAAATGAAATAATATGTGTAATATGCAAAAAGGGATTTGTCCTTAAAAATATGTTTTTTTACTTATATTTTGGAACTACGTTAGACCTGATTTTTGTTGCAAAGATTGTAGGCAACCTTATTGTGAGTTCGGTCAGCCGAGAAAAAATCTAAATCTAGTCACTCACTGGGGAGCAGAATAGATTTTTTCTTTGACTTGGTTGGAAAACATGCTTAGAATTATGCATAAAAAAAAAATAAGTGATAAACTATTTGACTAAGGACAGATCAACTTGTTTTTTTTTTGTGTGCAACCTATGACTTCTATTGACATACACTCTCAATATATTTATGTCATACTGAGAATTATCTTGTTTAAAGTAAAAAACAAATATGGGATAAAATAAATTTGATCTCATTGTTTCAAATGCCTTGTGTTGTGACTTTAGATGTAAATTCAAAGACATGATTTTGGCTAATATAGTCCTTGGAGGAACCGAAGTTTGGTTGAGACGAAATTTTGAGCAACATTTAACTTGAGAAAGGATTCTTAGGGCTTTCTTTGATTCGATTGTACCTTTCAAGCCTACCAAATGACTGTATCCATAGACCTTTTTTCCATTTCGCGCCTTGAAGTTTTTAATTGAATAACCAATCTTAGGCATATACCTTGCGGTATAACTGCACTAATCTCTATATCCTCCACCTCCTTGAGCGACTATGAACTCTCTAACGAACATTAGGACTAAGTTGGGTAACAAAGTGAAAAAGATCAAATATGTCCAAAAAAAGATATAATTTAAATGAAAAAAATCTCCCACAAAAGGAGAGGAAATAAAAAAAAATGAAGAGAAAAAAATAAATGAAAGATCTACAAGAACACAACGGTCAAATACAAAAATAAAATCAAAAATATTGAAGCATTGTGAAAATTCAAAGGAGGAATAGTCACTATATCCTGAATGAAATATCCTACCTTTCCTCAAGACTACATTACAAGCCAATGACAATCCTATTGGAATCTCATTTTTCATGTTCTCATATTAGTGGATGTTACATGAGGCCAATCAGAGGATCTCAATCTCATGATTGAATAATCTTTCTTATTGTGATTGACTTTCCAACTGTCCTACGATCTAATTATTATATTTGTGAAGTAGGAACTTTTCATATGTTCGAGTGCATTGAACATGATGATACAAATATTCTAATCCATATCATTTTAGCCAGATAAATTGATCTTGTAATTCTTAAGATAGTTAGATACAATTTTGAAATTATATTATTACTAAGTGTGACCTCAATTAATTTGAAAGTAGTTGAATGTTGGTTCAGATGCTAAACTAATTTGTTAGTTACAACTAAGCAAAGCAATTATCACATGAACTACTCACTTCATTTTTTATTTTTTCATTGTATTTCTAAAATAAATCAAAAAAAGAAAATATTTTTTATGGACCTACGTCCGACCTGATTCCTAAGCGGATACGCAGGCAGCTTCATTGAGGTTCGGTCTAATCACTCAATAAAATAATGATCATGCTATTTCAAATCTCCAAGGTTTGAAACATGACATTGTTGCCTATGGTATGTTACAAAAATAAAAATAAAAATAAAAAAATAATAAGAGGGTCTTATGAGTGAAAACTCTCACAAAAACCATGAGACGACAATAAAAAGATAAGAATGTCTACTTGGTAAAAAATCACGAATGACATCATTTATCAAATGATGACATTCCGTCTTGGCATGACAACAATAAAGATAGAAATAATGTTATAGGCTGAAAGAGCTATAAAGACAAATCATGCAAGTAATTCGTTACAGACAAACGCCGCGATGGTAAGTTTTTGAATCTTTGTCTCTGATATAATGTGCAAAAAAAAAAATCTTAATAAAATCTAGGGTATTTTATTTTATTTTTAAATTGGTCAATGTACTAATAAAAATAAAATAAAATAAAATAATATTAAATAATAATAATATAAGTAAAAAAATAACCCCTATCCTATTTTTCATGTCTTCACAGGAAACAATAAACCCTGGATTGCATATAGGGCACAATAACCCCTATCATTTTTTTTATGTCTTCACAGGGAACAATAACCTCTGGTTGCATATAGGTCACAATAACCCCTATCCTATTTTTCATATCTTCACAGGGCACAATAATCTCTGGATTGCATATAGGGCACAATAACCATTATCATTTTTTTTTATGTCTTCACAGGGTACAATAACCCCTGGTTGCATATAGGGCACAATAACCCATATTCTATTTTTCATGTCTTTACAAGGCACAATAACCCCTGGTTGCATATAGGGCTCACTAACCCCTACTCTATTTTTCATGTCTTCACAGGGCACAATAACCCCTGGATTGCATATAGGGCACAATAACCCCTATCATTTTTTATGTCTTCACAGGGCACAATACCCCCTGGTTGCGGGCACAATAACCCCTATTCTATTTTTCATGTCTTCAAAGGGCGCAATAACCCCTGGATTGCATATAGGGCACAATAACCCCTATCCTATTTTTCAGGTCTTCACAGGGCACAATAACCCCTGGATTGCATAAAGGGCACAATAACTCCTTTCCTATTTTTCATGTCTTCACTAGGCAAAATAACCCCTGGATTATATATAGGGCACAATAAACCCTATCATTTTTTTTTCATGTCTTCACAGGGCCCAATAACCCCTGGATTGTATATAGGGCACAATAACCCCTGTCATTTTTTTTCATGTCTTCACAGGGCAAAATAACCCTTGGTTGTATATAGGGCACAATAACCCCTACTTTATTTTTCATGTCTTCAGAGGGCATAATAACCCCTTGATTGCATATAGGGCACAATAACCTCTGGTTGCATATAGGGCACAGTAATCCCTACTTTATTTTTCATGTCTTCAGAGGGAATAATAACCCCTTGATTGTATATAGGGCACAATAACCCCTATCCTATTTTTCACGTCTTCACAGGGCACAATAACATCTGATTGTAATTTGGGTACAAAACTCCTTTTTGTCTTATTTTTTTGTTACATTTTGAAATAAGCTACAAAAACATTATTTTTATTATTAGTATAGACTTTTATAGCTTTCATCAATAACTCACAAAAATTCCTAGTGCAAACTAGGCAGAATATTTTGTTTTGTGTTACAATGTTTCTTTCGCACAGTACACAAATTTGCAGTTCCAAAATAAAAGCCTTCATCCTTCCAAGAAAAAATTTTTCAAGAATATCATGCCGGAAAAACGTCAGTAAGCTGAAGTCAAGTCCTGAAGTTTCAGTCTTAAATCATATGTCCAAAGCACAGGTCGGGATCGATGAACCTACCAAAGAGGGTGAAGCATGATCTGAGAATTCAAAATAAGACTTAGCACTAATCGTAGTAGATAGGCGTTCATATCTTTCCTTCTTCATTTTGTTTGTTTATGTAATAGTTTGAAGCTACGAACCAGAATCTCGACAAACCTCACAATGACTCCAACGCATTGGAACACGCCTGACTCCTTTCACAACCTTAGGTAGTTAAAAAAAGTTAGGACCAACAAACCTCTTCCTCTATTATAAATTTTCACATTTTTTTCCATAAAATTTTAGGAAAAAAGTAGTTTTACAATTGTTCACGTCTTTGCAGAAACTAGTCATTTTTTTAAGCAAATAGGGGCATACTGTATCCCTAATTTTTTTACCAAAATATAAGCTTAACAGAACCCAATTTTTTTTTAAAACTTTATATTTAAAATAAATTAAAATAAATATATTTGTAATTACTTTAATATAAAAAATTATGAATTTAATGATATTTGTTTTAAATCTTCCACGTTTAAAATAGTTTAAAAAAAATATGGTAGAAAAAAAAAAAAGAGATCCTAAATTTCAAATTACTTCCCCTTATCTTATTAACCGTAAAACTCCAAAAATTATTTTTCCGATTTTTTTATTTGAGTAGGATAGTTATTTAAGTTCCAACCTAATTCCCTAACAATATTTTAAATGAAATCCTAATCCCATTCTATTAACTTTCCTTTTAATTGCACCTTCTCTCATCCAAAAATATTATAAAAAAACACGTTCAGTTGAGTAGCAAAATATACCAGAGAATGTAAAAGACAGATAAAATATACAAAGAGAAATACAGAGAGAAAAAAGAGGATCCAAGAGAAAGATTGAATAACACACAGAAACTGAGATTGAATGCATAAAAAAAGAAAAAATAGCAACACAAAGAGAAAAAAAAACAGTTATTTCTTTTTTAGAATTAGGTTAGAGTTAGAGATTTGATTGTGATTTTCCGAATCGTCGTGGCTACAACTTGCTTTTGTGGTATCAGTTTCGTCAGCGACGTAACCATAGATTCTCCCGTGATTTAAATAATACTACTAATCTATGAAAAGTTGTTTCCAATAAGCATTAAATACTTCAATCACATTTATTATTATTGATTATTGTTTACTTTCTTACTATTATTATGTGTTTTTTTTTAGATAGATTTTTGCAATTATGGTTGCTTCATGCTTTGCATGGTTTGAACTAATGATTAAATATATCTTTCCGTATATTTTCACTTTAGAGATTTTGTGATTTTTTTGTAAGACTTGTTAGATATAGATATAAAAATAATACTCATAACTAGTTTTAAAAAAAACTAAAAAACTAATCTAAGTAAATGTAATTAAAAGGAAAAATAAATTTCATATAGAGATTAATATTATAACTAATAATAATAGAATAATATAACAAAAGTAAAAATTGAGAAATTATATAAGAAAAAGAGATTTTAAAAAATAAAAAGAGAAAAAATCATAAAAATATAATAATAAAGAAAAAACATAACAAATTTTTGTAACAGAACACCAAAAAATGAACGTAAATAAAAAAAAAATGAAACGTAAAAAAAAAGAAAAAAAAGGGAGAATAAAACAAAATATACAAGTTAAAATTAATAAAATAGAACATTTAAAAAAAACAAACAAAAACACACATAAAAAAAAAGAGTAACAAAATTAGACAAAATAATGGAAAAAAGAAAGAAAGAATAAGACAAAAACTCAAAGAATAAATAATAAAATAATGATAAATAAATAATAAAAATCGAAAAAAGAGAGAAAACGGATTTTCACAGAGAACAAAAAAAAAATATATATTTAAAATTTAAAATAAACAAGAAACGTGAAAAAAAGAGAGAAGCAGAATGAAAAAAAAGATATAAAACAAGAAATAAAACAAAAAATGAAAAAGAATGTAAAAAAAAGTGACAAAAATTATTTAAAAAAAAAGGAGAAGAAGACAAAATTATAAAATAAAGATAAAATAAAAATAATGATAAAATAAAATTTAAAAAAATGAAAAACAAATGTTACAGAAAAAAAATAAATATAAAATTTAAAATAAAACGTTCCTAATTTATTTAGGATTTCTTGATAAAACTAACTTCAAATCTTATAAAATTTTATTTTCTTATTTTCAATCTAAATAAATAAATAAATATATATCCTAAATTACTAGAACTCTAAATACTCTTTTCCCTATACACAAACTTTAATTCTTTGAACCTAGATATAATATATATATATCTATATATATCTATATCTATATATATATATATATATATCTATCTATAATATTCGTACATATATATATATCTATAATACTATACTCTATAATATTTATATAATATATCATATAGATATATATATATATCTATTTCTATAATATATCCTACTTATAATACATTAAAAAATTAAAAACATACAAATTATAAGCAAAAAAAAATAATATATACTGATGTTCAAATTTAAATTACATACTAAAAAATAAATAAATAAAGACGCTTTAAAATAAATAAGCCAGTTTCAAATAAGTTTGAATAAACTGAAGATATTAACATTTTATATTACGTTTAATAATACAATGTCAAAAAAATTACGTTAAGTCCTACTAAATTCAATAAAGCGACCGTTCAGAACCACGTATTCGAGGGTGCCTAACATCCTTCCCCTCGGTCAACAAAATTCCTTACCCGAATTTCTAGTTTCGCAGACCAATACAATAGAGTCCCAATTTTCCTTTTTGATTAGGGATTTAAACAAGGTCCTTGGAACCCAAAACTCAATTTCAAGTGGCTAATCTGAATATAATTATCCGCTTTCAAAAAACCCCGTCAGTTTAATTGGAAAAGCTCTTTTTCTTGTTCAAACAAAAAAAAAGAAAAATATTGAGAGAAAAAAAAGAGCGTGCAGACAGCATACATGGTCGGACCAGGTTGGGTGCGGCATGTAGATTTCCTTGAAGCATAGACGATCCGACGATTCCGGGCATGGCTATTCTCATCAAACCCTTGGACAACGACAAACGATCAGACTAGTCGCCATGGCAGGCCTGCCATTAGCCCTTCAAAGCACCACAGTGGATGACATCGGGCGTGAATTCCATCATCTCCATTAGGCAGGAACCGGTAAATACAACGTGTTCCATTTATATGTCTTGTTCGCGCCCTTTGACAGCACACAATAACGGTGGAACGACGTCGAGCGCATGCTCACATCGCCCTAACACTAGCCTACACGTCGGACTACGTCCACTAGTGGCATTGGGCAGTACGAACGGTCAGATGAATCCGGCAGTGTCATGCCATAATGCGCCATTGGGGAGCACACGCGGTTGGACGACTTTGGCTTGACATCCCTCTTTGCCCTAGACAAAACACATGGTGACAATGCGACTTTGGGCGTTAGGCATGCCATCATCGCCCTTTGAGAGCAATACGATTGGCACATCATTTGTGCCCCGGCCCTTAAGGCCCTTAGCTAGCACACACGTTTGGATGACGTCGGTCCGTGGCAGCACCATCATTTACCTTGGACACCATACACAGGGTCGCTCTGTTTGGTATGGGCATGCCATGATCTCCCATGGTCAGCCCACATGGTTGGGAAGGTGTCGGGAGTATCATCCATCATCGCCCTTTGTTTCAACACATTGTTCGAACGAGTCGGCCGTTGCAATGCCATCATCGGCCCTAGAAATGCACACCACGATCAAATGACGTTTGTATGGCATGCCTCATCGCCCTTGCAACATCCCGATCAGACGACGTCGGGATGCATGTTTATCTGGCTCTTGGACATCAACACACATGGGACTGACATCGGGCGTGGTAAATGGCCGCATGTCCTTTGGCCAGCACACATGTCAATGCGTTTCATTCCATAACCATTGGATAGTACACCTGGTAGGACTACGTCGGGCGTGATGTGCATCTTCCTCCCCTCCGACGCCGGACACACGGGTGGCCACTACTTCAGGCGTGGCTTGCCATGTTCGCGATTGGAAGACTAAAACAGTTAGACTAACGTCGGCGGCTGGCAATGAAATCATTCCCCTTGCTAGCAGACACGTCAAACAAGGTCGCAGCGTTGGCAGCCATCATCGCCCTTAGACAGCATACACAGGGTCGGACGACATCATGCATGACATGTCATCATCGCCCTTTGACAGCATAGACGATCGTACTACGCTGGGCGTGGCATGCTATCATCGCCATTGGAATGAACACACAGTCGGATGATGTCAGTCGTTGCATGTCATCAATGTAATTTATAAGCATACAAAGGGTCGGACGACGTCGGCGTAGCATGCCATCATTGCCCTTGGTTAGCATAAATGGTAAGAAGACGTCGGGCGTGCCATATCAATCATTATTTTGCCCTTGTTTAATAAGACCAGTCGGATGACGTCAGGCAAGTGCATGCCATTAATAAGCCCTTAGGAACACAAACTGTTAGACTATGGTCGAGCATGGCATGCCATCATTGTCCCTGATAGAACAAATGGTCTACTCTGCCCAGGCAGTGCATGGTTATCATCTCCATGTCACAGACACGGTTGTATTGAAGTCAGGATAGCATTCCATAATAGCACTTTGACAGCACACACCAGCGAATATGTCGTGCAAGGCATGGACATCTGATCCTTGAGAACACCACGGTCGGATACGACATCAATCCCGTGGCATGCCCATCATTTCCCTTAGGAACCACAGACGGTCAGACTATGTCGAGCATGGCATTCCATCATTGCCCTTGATAGAATATGGTCGACGAATTCATTTTGGCATGCTATTCGTACATGTCAACACACGGTTGGATGACGTCAGTTATAGCAATTCCATAATAAGCCCTTGGACAGCACAAACGATCGAAATACTTTCGGGGCATGGCAGGACTCATGATCCTGAGAAGCACACACGGTCGGATGACAACATCCCGGCAATGCATTCAATTGCCCTGGAATT
Source organism: Solanum habrochaites (assembly GCA_027704765.1). Taxonomy (NCBI): domain Eukaryota; kingdom Viridiplantae; phylum Streptophyta; class Magnoliopsida; order Solanales; family Solanaceae; genus Solanum; species Solanum habrochaites. The sequence continues at coordinate 240,041 of JAKWJA010001952.1, read as the reverse complement.
CACACGACGGGTCCAGACGACGTGGTCGTTACATGCGCCTAACGACCTAGGAGAGCATACACATCAGATGATGTCATGTGTGGCATGCTTGCATGGCCCTTTGGTAGGCACACACGGGGTTAGATGACATCGAGCATGTCATGTTGCATCGCATTGGGTAGCACAACGCGTTTGGATGACATCTGCTTTACATGCTCTCTTCGCCCCTTGACCTGTACGCGGTGGGAAATGTCCGGGGCGTGGCATGCCATCATCACCCTTGACAACATCCCGATCGGACTACTACTACTTCGGTTATGGCAGCCATCATTGCCCGTGGCTATCACACACGGTAAAGAGAACGTCTTGCGTGACATATTTTGCATCGCATTTGGAATACACACATGGCGGAAGGACTTGAACTTGAAATCTATCATCGCCCTTGGCTATCACACACATTAGTACGACGTATGGCGTTAAATGCATTATTACCCTTTACAACAAGCACACGAGTCGTACGATAGTTGCGTGGCAATTCATCCATCGCCTTGAAACAACTGATACACGGAGATATTACATCGTGGGTGGCATCCATCATAAGCCCTTGGCATCACAACATGGTTGGCAGTTGGCTTTATATGCAATCAGCTCCTTGACAGCACACCACGTTAGGACTACTTTTAGGTTGGTATTCCAGCATGGCCCTTGGGCAGCCCACACAGTCGGACGACGTCGTTTTATTATATGGCCTCATCGCACTTGAAAGCAACACACAGTCCAGACGACATCATTCGTGAATTCCACCCATCGCGCTTAAACACACACACAGTCCGGACGACGCGAGCAGGGCCTGCCATCGATCTCCCTTTGGACAAAAACACTACCGCTATTTCGGGCGGGGCATGCATAGCGCCCTTGCACACACCACCACACACGGTTTGGAGAACAGTCGAGCCATGGCATGCAATAATCGCCATTGAAATCCTATATGACAGACGATGTTTGCTGGCATGGTTTAGCATCACCCTTGGACAGGCACCAACTATCGGACCACATAGGGCATTGCATTCTAGCATGGCTCCTTGGGCTCATACACGGATCGACTTGTGCATTAGGTGTGGCATGCCATCTCGGCTAGAATGCACGCACAGTTCGGACGATGTCGGGCGTGGCTTGCCATCATCACATTGAAAGATACATGATTTAAAACAATGTCGGAGTGTAAAATGTTATATCGCCCTTTGATACACACACGATAGAGACGTCGGTGTGCATGCCAACATGTCCCTTGGGCAGCACAACACGTCGATGACGTTCGGGTGTAGTCATTCATCATCTCCACTTGGGCACATATATATGGCGGTCTTACGACGTCAGCGTGCATGCATCTTCTCTCTTGGACAGCACACACGGTGGGAAAACTCAGGTGTGGCATCCATCATCGTCCATGATAAGCATACACGGTTCGGACTACGACAAGCGTGTCATGACTTCATATCCTGTCCAGCCAAATGGTCGGGATTAGCTCGGTCTTTGCATTGCCATCATCGTTCTTAGAATGCACACAGGTCAAACGCTGTCGGGCCGTGGGATTAATCATCACATTTTGAAAGAATAAGAATACAGATTAAAACAACGTCGGCGTAACAGTTATCAGCTCCCTTTAAATAGCACCCAGCGATTGGTTGAACGTCGGGTGTGGCCTGCCCACATGGCCCCTTGGTAGCACTCATGGTCAGATGACCTTGAGAGTTTGCATCCTCAAAGCCATAGGGCAACACCGTGTCCTGAACGACGTCGGGCGTGGCCAAGCTTTCATCGCCATTCGGCAACAACGCCGCTATCGGACCGAGACGATCTAGCGTGGCATGCTATCATCGCCCTTGGGATAGCAATACCACTATGGACGACGTCCAGGAGTGGCCTGGTGATCATAGACCTTGGCCAGCACAACACGTCGGACAACTTATGATTGATGGAAGGCCCTCATTTCCTTGAACAACATACACAGGGTCCGCTCTAACGTCGGACGTGGCATGCAATCAATCGCTCTATAGTCAGTATACACATCGAACGATGTCCGGGAATTTCATTTTATCACGGCCCTTAAACTGCACACACAAGCGGTCGATGATGGTTGGCGTTGAATGATATCATCTTCCTAGTGAAGCACATACAGACGAACTACTTTCGAACATTAAATGCCATCATTCCTTTGGACACATCACGGTTTACAACGTCAATTTGCATGCCACATCGTCCTTTTGGATACAAACATATACTTACGCCTCGGGCTTGGAATTCCATCATCACCCTTGTGCAGTACAAAACGGTCAAATGATGTTTGCCCGTGGAATGGCCATTATCGCTCTTGGAATGCACACACGAATCGAATATGTTCTGGTATATGCATGACAGCATGCATGTGGAAAGCATAGACAATCAGACGACAGTCAGGCGTGGCATGTTATCGTCGCCCTTGGAAAGCATACATACACGATCCATTATTTTGGGGGCGTTGCATGCCTACATTTCCTTTAGGCATACACAAAGCCGGTCGTATGACATTGGGCCTAGCATGCCATCATCACCATTGGGTAGTACACGCGGTCTAGACAACAACGTCGGGCGTGACAATGCCATCTTCTCCCTTGACACACACACGTTTGGACAACTCGGGCGTGGCATAACCCATTATTGCCCATGGAAAGCATACCGGTCGAACTACGTCATGCGTGGCCATGAATCATGCCCCTCTGCCAGCACACAACGGTCGTATGCCCTTGGTCTTTTGCAATGCCATCATCGCTTCTTCGACATGCACACATGCCAGAACGATTGGTCGGGCGTGTGAATGCAATCATCACTTTTTGGAAAGCTACATGGCGACAACTTCAGGCGTTGCATGTTATCAACATCGCCCTTTGATAGCAAACCCGATCGGACGACGTTGGTGTGGCATGTCCGCATGGCCTGGGCATAGACCGTTGCGGATGACATCGGCAGTGTCATGCATAATCTCCATTGGGGAGCACAAACGCGGTATAGGACGACGTCTGGCGTGCATCCCATTTTGCCCTAGCAAAACACATGGTGACACGACGTTGGGCGTAGCAGGCCATCATCGCCCTTTGAGAGCATAAGATTGGACTACAAGATCTTGTGGTATGCCTTAGGCCCTTACTAGCACACCACGTTTGGATGACGTCCGTTTGTGGCACACTATCCTTTATACCTTGGACAGCATACACAAGGTCGCTGCAATGTTGGGGTGTGCATGCAATAATCTCCTTGGTCAGCACACCGGTTGGACTGGGTCCGGGAGTCGCATGCCTCATCGCCCTTGGCAACACATATGGTCGAACGACGTCAGCCCGTGGCAATGCCATCAATCTCCCTAGAAATGCACACACAATCAATGACGTTTGGGTATGGCATTGCCATCATCGCCCGTGGCAAACATACAAACGATCAGACGATGTTCGAGGATGGTATGTTATCATGGTCTTGGACATCACACAACGATTGGACGGCGTTGGGTATGGCCGCATGGCCTTTTCGGAGCACACATGTCATGCGTTTCTTCCATTTACCCTTTGGCATAGTAAACACATGGTAGGACTACGTCGGCGCGTGATGTGCCATCTGTCTCCCTCAGACAGGACACACGGTGGCACGACTTGAGCGTGGCTTGCCATCATCGCGCTTGGGAAGATAAACAGTTAGACTATAACGCCGTCGTGGCATGAAATCATTCCCCTTGTGCTAGCATACACGGTCAAACCTGTCAAAGCGTGGCAGGCCATCATCGCCCTTAGACAGCATACACAGGTCGGACGACAGCATGCATGACATGTCATCATCGCCCTTTGACACATGACGATCGGCCTTGCTGGGCGTTGCCATGCTATCACATCGCCCTTGGAAATGAACACACAATCGGTTATGTCGGGCTTTTGCATGTCCATCAATGCAATTTATTAAAGGCATACAAAGGGCGAACAACGTCGGGTAGCTGCCGTCATTGACTTGGGTTAAGCAAATACACGGTAAGAAGACGTCGGGGCGCGTGCCATATCACATCATCGCCCTTGGAATGCCTCACAGCTCAGAACAATGTTCAGGTGTGACTGGCGGTCATCACTTTTTAAAGCATACATGATCGAAACTTCGTAACTGCGGCGGTAGCATGGCTATCATCCCCTTTAATAGCAAACCGATCGTACGGACGCCGGGTGTGGGCTTGCCCGCATTGCCTTGGAAACACAAATGATCGGATTACATCGGCGTGGATGCATTAACGCCATTTGGGGAGCACACGCGGATGGACGAAGTCTGCGTGATATGCCATCTTTGCCCTTGGACATCACACATGCAGACACGACGTCAGGCTTGGCATGCCATTATAGACCTTGGACAACATACACGATCGGAATCTGCAGGTGTGGCATGCCATCATTACCCTTGGCCAGCACACACATTTGGAGGACTCTGGCTGTGGCAGACCATCCATTTCCTTGGACAACATAAACGATAAGGACGCGGGAATGACATGTTATCATGGCCCTTGGACATCACACACGATTGGACGACATCGGGCGTGGCATGACCGCATGGCCTTTGGGCAGCACACACGATCGGATGATGTCATGCGTTTCATTCCATCATAGCCATTGGATAGTACACACGGTAAGACTACGTCGGGCGTGATGTGCCATCTTCTCCATTAGACAGCACACACGGTGGCACGACGTCGGGCGTGGCTTGCCATCATCGTGCTTGGATAGAATACACAGTTAGACTACATCAGGCGTGGCATGAAATCATGCCCCTTGGACAACAGACACGGTCGGACAATGTCGGGCGTGGAAGGATATCATCGCCCTTAGACAGCATACACAGGGTCGGACAACGTCGGGCGTGACATGTCATCATCGCCCTTGGAAATTATACATGGTCGGACATCGTCGGGCGTGGCATGCCATCATCGCCGTTTGACAGCATAGACGATCGGACTACGCTGGGCGTGGCATGCTATCATCGCCCTTGGAATGAACACACAATCGGATGATGTCGGGCGTTGCATGTCATCAATGCAATTTAAAGGCATACAAAGGGTCGGACGACGTCGGCGTAGCATGCCATCATTGACCTTGGTTAGCATACACGGTAAGAAGACGTCGGGCGTGCCATATCATCATCGCCCTTGGAATGCTCACACGCTCAGACAATGTCGGGTGTGACGTGCGATCATCACTTTTGGAAAGCATACATGATCGAAAAACTTCGGGCGTAGCATGCTATCATCGCCCTTTGATAGCAAACACGATCGTACGACGTCGGGTGTGGCTTGCCCGCATTGCCCTTGGGAAACACAAATGATCGGATTACATCGGGCGTGGGATGCAATAACGTCCATTGGGGAGCACACGCGGATGGACGAAGTCTGGCGTGATATGCCATCTTTGCCCTTGGACATCACACATGCAGACACGATGTCAGGCTTGGCATGCCGTTATAGCCCTTGGACAACATACACGATCGGAATCTGCAAGTGTGGCATGCCATCATTACACTTGGCCAGCACACACATTTGGAGGACGTCGGGTGTGGCAGACCATCATTTCCCTTGGACAACATACACGATAAGACGACGTCGGGAATGACATGTTATCATGGCCTTTGGACATCACACACGATTGGACGACATCGGGTGTGGCATGACCGCATGGACTTTGGGCAGCACACACATCTGAGTATGTATTTGTTTCATTCCACATATCCATTGGATAGTCCCACTTTAAACTACTAGGCGTGATTGCCCATCTTCTCCCTCAGACATCACACATCGTGCACGATTCGGGCTCACCTGCTTGCCAGCATCCGCCTTGGAAAGAATACACAGTTAGAACTACGTCAGGCGTGCATGAAATGATCCCCTTGGCTAGCAGACACGGTCGGAAGAATGTCGAGCGTGCAAGCCATCAATCGCCCTTAGCCAACCTACACAAGGGTCGGACGATAATCATTCGTGACATGTCATCATCGCCCTTTGAAATATACATTTCGACGACGTCGGGCGTGGCAATTCCCATCATCGCCCTTGGACAATATATCCTATCGGACTAAGCTGGCGTGGCATGCTTCATCACCCTTTGGAATGAATACACCGTCGGATTAATGTCGCGTTGCATGCCATCAAATGCATTTAAAATCATACAAAGTGTAGGACACGTCGCGTAGCTTCCTCATTGCCCGGTGTTAGCCATACACGGAAGAAGACGTCGATAGCCATAATCTCATTTTCCTAGGTATGGGGGAAGACGTCGGATTAACGTCCAGTCATTGCATGGCGTTATTGCCCTTGGGTAAGCCAGACAGTCAGACTACGTCGATCATTGGCCTGCCATCATTTGCCCCTATGGAAGAAACAAATGGTCGTCACAACGCAGGCGTGGACAATGTATCATCATCCATGCGTCCACAGAGCATGATTGGCTTGACGTCAGTTAAATATCAATTACATTAATAGCCCCTTTGGACGACACACATCGAAACTATGTCGGGCATGAAATGACATCATGATCTTTGCGAAGCACCAAAACACAAAGTCGACGCCACATCCGTGGCAATGCATCAGTGCCTTGACATGCACACATGGTCGGAGGACGTGGTTATCATGCTATAACGCCCTTGAGAGAGCATAACACGATCATACATGTCCGGCGGGGCATGTAGTAATCGCCCATGGACAACAAACACAGTGGGACGGACAATCAGTGTTGCATGCTATACATCTCCTTTACATAATACATGATCGGAACTACTCGGGCGTGGCATGCATCATTGCGTTTTCGGCCACCACAGATGGTCCTGCAACGTTTGTTGTGTGTAAGACTATCCATCGCCCTTGGAGAATATAAATAGGGTTGGACGGCGTTGGGAGGTGCATGCCATCATCGCCCTTGTACAACATCCCGTGGGATGACGTCGGGCTGTGGGCCTTGTCATCATCGCGCATGTGTTGCCACACGGTCGTTCGACCTTAGGCATGTCATTCACAGTCGACTTTGGGCAGCCATACGATCTACAAACGTCAGGCGTTAATGCTATCATGTCCCTTGGACACATACATGGTTGGACTACGTGGGTGTGCATGTTATGATTTTTACCTTGGAACATAGACGACGATGATTTCGGGATAGGAATGTTCTCATTGCCCTTGGACAGCACAGCCGATCACGACGCGTCCACGACCATGCTTGCCTAGCCCTTCAAAAGAACACACCTCGATTACATCTGGCGTAGGAAATGCTATCCTCGCCATTGGGCATGACACGCGGTATCAGAACGTGTTGAGTGACATGCCTTCTGCGCCCTTGACAGCACACAAGATGGAACACGTCCGAGCGCCATGCATCATCTCCCTTAAATATAGCATACAACGGTTTGGACTAACTCACAGTGGCATCCAATCATGGGGCCCTCTCCCACCCGGTTGGACGACAATTTCGAGTGTTGAAGGCCATCATTTCCTGTTGAATGCATAACCAGGTGCGCTCTGACTCAGGCGTGGCATGCTAATCACCACACCGTTGGTCCGCATACACGATTGAGCGATGATTGCGAATGTCATGTTATCATCACCCTTGACGCACACAACATCAGATGATGGTTGGCGTGGCATGGTCATTGCCCTTAGGAAGCCACTACAACAAACGATTTGGGCATTAATTGCCCATCATTGCCCCTTTGGACATCAACAAGGTCGGACAACGTCAACGTTGCAGGCCATCATCTCCTTTGGACTTCAAACACGACATACACCTTCGGGCAGAACATGACCTCATCACCCTTGGTGCTAACACATACAGACGAATTACTGTAGGCCGTTGTCAAATGCCATCAATCGCCCTTGAATGCACACACGGATTGAAACATGTCGTATATCATCTCATCACCTTGGAAGCACGACATTATCTACTACGTCAGCCGTGGCATGTCTTTCGTCGCCCTTGGAAATCATACCCCGATCCGATGACGTCGTGTCCGGGAATACATACATGGCCCTTGGCAGCACACAAACCTCTGTATTACGTTCGAGCGTAGCATGCCATCAAATCTCCATTGGTATCACAAGCGATCTAACAACATCGGGCTGGACCATGCATCTTTCTCCCTTGGACCCACACACGGTGGAGACGACGTCCTCGGCGTGGCACCCCATTTCGCCCATGGACAACATACATGGTTGAACTACTTCACGCATGGCAAATGCGATCATTCCCCTTGGCCACACACAGGTCGGATACCTGGTCATTGCACTTCCCATCATTACGCTTTTGAATCAGAACTCGGCCAATGTTCGGGCGTGGCAATGCGAATCATACTTTTGGAAAGCCATAAATGATCGACAACTTTGGGCATTACATGTTACTCCAGCAGCCCTTTGACAATAGCAAACACGATAAGACGATTTCGGGTTGTCCTGCCATCATGTGCCCTTTGTAGCATAAACGTCGGATGGACACAATCGCCGTGGGATGCCAATTATTGCCTTGGGCAGCACACCTGTTGGACGACACTGCCGGACATGACATCTTTTGGCCCTTACACAGCACACATGGTGCAGGCCATCATTTCCCTTGGACACATACAAGGGTCACTCAATTGATCGTGGCATGCATAATCGCCCTTGGTCCAGCCAAACGGTCGAATGACGGTAGCCGTGGCAATCCATCATCGCCTAAAAATGCACACACGATCAAATGACGTTTGGTATGGCATTACAAAATCACGCCCTGGACAGCATAGCACGATCATACGACGTCGGGATTGCATGTTATTCAATGGCGCTTGGACATTACACAGACTATTGGGACGACATCGGGCGCGTTTATGGCCGCGGCCTTTCGGTAGCACACATGTCATCTTTTCTTTCATAATGCCATTGGATCGTACACTGTAGGACTCGTCGGGCGTGGATGTGACATCTTCTCCCTCAGACAGCACACAGGTGCGCACAACTTCAGCGTGCTTGCCATCCAGATCGCGCTTGGAATGAATCCCATTAGACTATACGACTGGCGTGGCAATAAATCATTCCCCTTGGCTTAGCAGACGACCGGTCACAATGTCGAAGCGTGGCAAGTCCATATCAGCCCTTAGGACAGCATACACAGGGGTCGGATGACTCCATACATGACAATGTCCTCATCGCCCTTAAATGTATACATGTCGGACGACGTCGGGCAATGCATCCATCAACATCGATGATGTCTGGCATTGCATGTCATCAATGCAAGTTACAAGCAAACGCAGGTCCGACGTACGTCGGCGTACATGCCAATCATTGCCCTTGGTTAGCATACACGGTAAAAGAAGATGTCCTGGGGCGTAGCCATATCATCATTGCCCTTGGGAAGAAGACAATTCGATGACGTCAGGCTGCACTGCCATTCTTACCCTTAGGAATCACAAACGGTTTAGACTATGTATAAACTGGCATCCATCATTCCCCTTGGATGAATAAATGTCCGTACGATGCAGCATGGCATGTTTACATCATCCATTGTCAACCAGACCACGATTGGATTATGTCAGTTATAGCATTCACATAATATCCCTTGGGACACACACACCACGACGAACTCTCGGTAAGGCATGACACATGAGCCTGGAGAAGCAACACGGTGTACGACAGCTCTGTGGAAATGCCACATCATTGCCCCTTAGGAAGCACATACTGGTCCACTACTCGATCATGGCATCCATCATTTTTCCCTTGGGATAAACAGATGTGCCGTACGCTTCCCTGCGTGGCATGTTATTATCGTAACATGGTCAACAAACCCGGTTGGATGATGTCGTTATAGCATTCCAATAATAGCCCCTTGGACAAGCACAAACCCTTTGAAATCGTCGGGCAATGGCTGACCATCATGATCCTTTAGAAGCACACACGGTCAGACGCATCATCGAAACCTGGCAATGCATTCATTGCCCTTAGGAAATGACCCCGTCGACGACGGGTCTTCATGCTATCAACGACCTGGAGCATACATATCAACAACGTCGGGTGTGGCATGTTGTAATCTACCATGGTACAACACACCAATCAGAGTGGATGTAATGTGTTGGCAATGCATGCATGGCACCTTGGTTAGCGACACAGAGTTAGATGACATCCGACGTGGTCCCATGTTTAAGCATCGCCATTGGTAGCACATGGATCGAATGACGTCCATTGTTTATATTCTATCTTCGCCCTGGAACTGTACACTAGCGGTGGGACAATGTCGGGCTGGCATGCCATCATCAACCCTTATTGTCAACATCCACGATCGACTACTTCGGTTATGGCAGAACATCATTCCCTTGAGCCAGCAGACACCGGTCCAGACACGGTTCTTTGGATTATTTTCATCATCGCCTTTGGACTACACCCATGGTCGGATCCGACGTTGACTTGAAATTCTCATCATCGCGCTTGGCTAGCAACACACATTAGTATGACCGCAGGCGTTAGATGCCATTATTACCCTTTGACAGCCACACGTCCCGTAATGGGGTGTTTGAAGGGCATGTAACATCACGCCTTTAACTGCATAAACGGAGAGATCACATCGTGGCTGGCATGCCATTCATAGCCCTTGTCAGCCAAATGATTGGGACGACGTTTGGCTTTAGAAATGCATCATCGCCCTTCGACGCAACACAAACGGTAGACGACGTTAAGGCGTGGTATTCCAGCATGCCCTTGGGCACCCACCACAGTCCGGACGACGTCGGTCATTAGTTCCATCATCGCACTTAAAAAGCACACCAGTCGGACGCGACTTCCTTTGTTTGGCATTCCACCTCGTCCTTAGACAGCACACACGGTTCGGACGACGTCGAGCATGGCATGCCTCATCTCCCTTGGACCAAAACACACTACCCTACCAACTACCGACTATGCGGCGGGGCAACTATACAATCGCCCTTGGGCAGCACACACGGTTGGAGAACGTTAGAGCATGGCATGCAATAATAGCCATTTGTAACTCGTATATGATCAGACATGTTGGGGCGTAGCATGTATCATCACCCTTGGACATCACACACGATCGTAACACATAGGCATGCTGCTAGCATGGATCTTGGGTTCACACACGGTCGGACTGCGTTAGCGTGCAAAGCCTCATCGCTCTACGAATGCACACAACGTCGACATGTCGACCGTGGATTGCCATCATCACATTTTGAAAAGAATAGCATGAATTTTACCAATGTCGGCCGTAAAAAATGTTAGCACATCGACCTTTGCTTAGCACACAACTGATCGTACGAATCGGGTGTGCATCATCATGTCCCTTTGGGTAGCACACAACTCAGAATGACAATCGGCGTTGCAATTCCATCATCTCCATTGGCAGCATATATGGTCATACGACTTCAGGCGTGAACATAGCCATCTTCTCTCTTGGACAGCACACACGTTTGGGATAAACGATAGGTGTGGCTGGGCCATCATGCCCATAGGAATACATACACGGTCGACGACCACGACAAGCGTGGCATGCCATCATGGGCCCTTTTTCCAGCAACAATGGTCGGATTACCTTGGTCCGTATGCATTGCATCATCCGCTCTTAGAATGCACACACGGTCCCGACGATGTCGGGCGTGGGATGTAATCATCACATTTTAAAAAGAAACATGATTAAACAACGTCGGGCAACTGTTATCAATCTCACATCTAACTCCCTTTGACTAGCACCACTCCACACAACGATCGTAGGACGTCGGATTGGGCAATGCCCACATGGCCCTTGGGTAGCCGCCTGGTCAGATTGACCTTGAAGTTGCATCCCATCATGCCATAGCAACACACGTTTCCTGATGACGTCGAGCCGTGGCAAGCTATCATCGTCATTCGGCAACACGCGCTATCGGACGACGTCAGCGTGGCATTACTATCATCGCCCTTGGATAGCATACACTATCATCCGGACTACGTCAGGAGTGGCATGCCATCATAACCTTTGGGCCAGCACACACGGTCGGAGCAACTTTGATTGTGGAAGGCCATCATTTCCCATTGAACAACATACTCAGGGTCCTCTAGGTCGGACGGGGCATTCAATCTATCGCTCTTGGTTCATATCACGATCGAATGATGTCAGTATTTCTGGTATATGGCCCCTTTAACTGCACACACGGTCAGATGATGTTGGCGGGCAATGATATCATCTTCCCTAGGGAGCACACACAGACGAACGACATTCGAGCGTTAAATGCCATCATTTCCCGTGGGCAGCATCTACGGGGTTGACGACGCAATTTTGCATTCCACATCTCGCCTTTGGACTGCAAACATAGCCGTACGGCGATCGGGCGGGTATCCATCATCACACCCTTGTGCATTACAAAAGGTCAGATGATGTCGGGCCGTGGAAATGCCATTATCCGCTCTTGAATGCACACACGATCGAAATATGTCGGGTAATAGCCATGCCATCATCGCATGTGTAAAGCATAGAAATCAGACGAACATCAAGGCGTGCATGTTATCGTGCGCACTTGGAAAGCATCACGCTCCAATTATTTCGGGCGTGGCATCCTACAGGCCTGTTAGGCGTACACACGCCCGTATTACATAGGGCGTAGCATGCCATCATCACCATTGGGTAGCACTACGCGTCTAACAACATCGGGCGTGACATGCCATCTCATATATCCCTTGGACGCACCACACGGTTGGACGACGTCGGGCGTGGCATACCATTAACGCCCATGGACAGCATACACGGTCCGAGACACGTCCGGCGGGGCAATGAAATCATTCCCCTCGGCCCATCACACACGTCTGATCCTTTGGGTCTTGCAATGCCAGTCATCGCTCTTCGAATGCACACATGCTCCACGATGGTCGGGCGTGGCATGCATCACCCACTTTTGAAAGCTACATTGACACAACTTTAGCGTAGCATGTTATCATCGCCCTTTGATACGAAAACAGGATCGGAACCCGATTTGGTGGGGCCTGTCCGCATGTCCAATTGGTAGTACGAACGGTCGGATGACAATCGGCAGTGTCATGCCATCATCGCCATGGGGGAGCACACGCTGTGTACGATGTCTTGCGTGACATCCCATCGTTTCCCTTAGACAAACACATGGTACACTACCGTTTGGCGTAGCATGCCACAGCATCCGCCCTTTGAGAGCATACAGATTGGACTACATCATGTGTGGTATGCCCTTAAGGCCCTTAGCTGCACCACGTTTGGAATGAACGCAGGTGTGGCACACTAGTCATTTACCTTTGACAACATCCACAAGGTTCGCTCAATATTGGGTGTGCATGCGATAGATCTCCCTTGGTCGCACACACGGTGGACGTGTCGGGAGTAGCATCCATCATCGCCCTTATGCAAACATATATGGTCAACGACTTCAGGGTGCGGGCCGTGCAGGATCCCATGCATCGCCGCTAGAATGCCACGCGACTCAAATTGTCGTGGGGGTGGTTGGGATTGTCATTCCATCATCGCCCGTGGGACAACATACACGAGCAAAAAACGACGTCGGGATGTCAAGGTTTATCATAGGCCTGGACATCAACACACATTGGAACGACAATCGGGCGTGGTATGGCCGCATGCCTTTCGGCAGCACCCTGTCATCGCGTTTCATGCCATAACCATTGGATAGTACACATGGGTAGGCTGACTACGTCGGGCGTGATGTGTCATCTCCTCCCTCAGACAGACACACACGGTGGCACACTCTAGGGCGTGCTTGCCCATCAATCGCGCTGGGAATAATAAACATTAGACTAACGTCTCGGCGTGGCATTAAACTCAGTCCCACTTGCTAAGCAGACACGGTCAAACATGTCGAGCGTGGCAGGCCCAGCATCGCCCTTAATTCAGAAACCATACACAGGGTCTACGACATGCATGCAATGACATGTCTCAATCGCCCCTTTTGGACGGCATAGACGATCGGTCATACGCCTGGCGTGGAATGCTATCACAATCCCCTTTGGAATGACACACATCGGATGATAATCGGAGTTTTGCTTGTCATCACTGAATTTTTTATAAGCATACAAAGGGTCGTACGACGTCCGGCGTAGCAAATGCCATCATTGCCTTGGTTTTAGCATCACGGTAAAGAAGACGTCGGGCGTCCATTCATCATCCCTTGTTAAGCCAGACACAGTGCGATGACGTCAGGCATGCATGCCATTATTGCCCTTAGGAATCAAATGGTTAGACTATTCGATCATGGCTGCCCATCTTGCCCGTGGATAGAACAAATGGTCGTAACGATCGAGGCATGGCATGTTATCATAAATCCATGGTCAACAGCCACGGTTGGATGACGTCCAGTGATCGCAATTCCATATACCCTTGGACAGCAACACACGATCGACTACGTCGGGCCAACGCATTACATCCATGATCCTTGAAAGCAACACAACAGTCGACGACATCATCCGTGCACTGCCAATCATGCCGCCCTTAGGAAGCACAAGTACTGTCAGACTATGGCTACATGGCATGCCATCCCTTGCCACTTGGATAGAACAGATGGTCTTACGACTGTCATGCTGGCCAGTTATTAGCGGACATGGTCAACAAACTCACGGTTGGATGACGTCATTTATATCATTCCATAATAGCCCTTGGACAGCACAACGTAAAATCGTCGGGCAGTGGCATTGACATCATGAATCCTTGAGAACCATACAATCGGACGACATCATCCGCGGCAATGCATCATTGCCCTTAGAAAGCCACACCCGGTAGACGATGTGGTCGTTACATGCTATCAACGCCCCTTGGAGAGAATACACGATCAGATGATCATGTGTGGCATCTGCATGTCCCGCCCTTGGGTAGCCACGGTTAGATCCAAATCCGCGCGTGTCATGTTATATGCATCGCCTTGGGTAGCACCACGCGGTCGGATGACTCATGCGTTATATGCTATTTCGCCCTTAACGGTACCCGCGTGGACATCTCGGGCGTGGCATGCCATCATCACCCTTTAACAACATCCACGATCGAACTACTTCGGGTATGGCAGGCCATCATTGCCCTTGGCTAGCACACACTGTCAGACGACTTCTTGCGTGACATATTTTCATCGCCTTTGGAATACACACATGGTCGGACGACGTTGAACTTTGAAATTCTATCATCGCCCTTTGCTAGCACACACATTAGTACGACGTAGGGCGTGAAATGCCATTATTACCCTTTTGACAGCACACAGAGTCGTACGATGTTGACATGGCATGTCATCATCACCTTTAAACTGCATACACGGAGAGATGATATCGTGGGTGGCATGCCATCATAGCCCTTGTGCAGCACAAATGGTTGGACGATGTTAGGCTTTAGATGCCATCATCGTCCCTTGGACAGCACACACGGTAGGACGATGTTAGGTGTGGTATTCCAGCATGAGGATACGTCGGTGTGGCATTCCGAACATTCCCTTGGGGCAGCACACAACTAACGGTCGTATGACGTCGGTGTAGCATCCAATCATCTCCATTGTAGCAGCATATGCGGTCTTACTATGTCAGGCGTGACAATGCCATTTTCTCTCTTGGACCTCACACACGGTGGGATAACTGCAGGTGTGGGCATGCCCAATCGATCCCATGGATAGCATACACAGGCGGACTAATCGACAAGCGGTGGCTGCCTTCATGGCCCCTTGTCCAGCCAACAAATGGTTGGATACTCGTCTTGCATTGCCATCATCCGCGCTTAGAATTCACACACTGTCAACTTGTCGGCGTGGGATGTCATCATCACATTTTTGAAAGAAACATATTTTTAACACGTCGGGCTTACATTTTACTCATCTCTATCCCTTTCATACACACCCAATCGTCACGACGTCCGGTGTGGCATGCCCACATGCCCTTGGTTACCACAACATGTCAGCTGACCTCTGAGAGTTGCCATCCCATCATACCAATAGGCCACACCCGTTACTCTGACTACTAGGGTGGAAGCTATCATTGCCATTCGGCACCCGCGCTATCGGAGACGGTCTGCTTGACATCTTAATATTCCCTTCGACTCACCCAACGAGCGAACTACATCGCGCCTGGAAAAGCTATAATCGCCCTAGGGCAGCACAACTCTCAGCGACTTGGGCGGCAAATGGCCAGCATGGCCTTGACATTATACATAGTTGGGACTACGTAGGTGTGGCATTATTTATATTGCCCCTAAGAAAAAGCAATGGATATTGTGACGATAGATATGGTATGTTTGATCAATCGCCCTTATGATAGCCACACGATCGACGACATCCGTGCATGGCCATGCCTGCATGGCCCTTCAAAAGCTCACACATTCGATGGACATCAAGCATGTCCATTTCCCTCAACTCCTCCATTGGGTCAAGACACGCGTCACACAATGTGTTATGACTGGCAAATGCCTTTGCCCTTGTGACCACACACACGGTGGAACCGACTTCGAGGCGTTGCATTCTATCAATCGACCTTGCGGATAACATACATGTCGCACGACTCAGGAGTGGCATGCCATCATACGACCTTGGCCAGCAACACCGGTCATACAACTTTGGGGGGGGAAAAGTGGGTGAAGGCCTCATTTTCCTTGAACAACATACCACGGGTCGTCTCCTTACTATCGGGTAGAAGCATACCATCATTCGCCTTTGGACTGCAAAATAGACGTACGGCGGCGGGCGTAGGCATCCTCATCTCTCCCTTTTGCAGTACAAACGGTCGAGGACAATCGGCCTAGGAATGGCATTATCGCCCTTGGAATGCACACACGATTGAATAATGTCGGTATAGCAATCCCCGCAGTCCGCTGTGGGAACGCATAGACAATCCAGACGAGTCGGGCAATGGCATTTTGAAACGTAGCCCTTGGATAGCATACAAGAATCCAATGATTTCCGGCGTGGCAAGCCTATATGGCCTTTAGGCAAGCCACATGGTCCGGGTATGACATTGGGACTTAGCATGCCTCTACGGCATGGTAGTACACGCGGTCTAACAACGTCGGTGTGACATGCATCTTTCTCTCCCTTGACGCACACACGGTGGACAACGACGTCCGGGTCGTGGCATAACCATTCGCGCCATGGACAAACATACCGGTCGATCACGTTCAGCGTGGCATGCATAATGCCCCTTGGCCGCACACGGGTCGGATGCTCCTTGGTCCCGTTTGCAATGCCTATCAACTCTTGGATGCACACACGCTCGGACGTGTCGGGCCGTGGCATGCCATCATCACTTTTGGAAAGCATACATGCCCGACAACTTCAGGCGTAGCATTTATCATCGCCCTTTTGAATACAAAAACAATCGGGACGAGACTTTGTGGTGGCATGCCCGCATGGCCCTTGCAGTACAAACATCGGATGACATCAGGCAGGGCATGCCATAATCGCATTGGGGATCACGCCGTTTGGACGTCTGGCGGGACAATCCCATCTTTTCCCTTGACAAACCACATGGTGACACGCACTTTGGTCGTGGCCATGTCCTCATCGCCCTTGGACAACATAACAATATTGGACTAACGTCGGAGGCGTGGGCCTGTTACTGGCCCTTGGACATCACACACGCTTGGACTACATCGGGCGTGTCAGACCGCATGGCCCTTTGGGCAGCACACACGAAGCAATGACGTCAATGCGTTTCATTCCTCATAAGCCATTGATAGTACACACGTAAGCCTATACGTCGGCGTGATGTTCCATCTTCTCCATTAGACAGCACACACGGTGGCATGCCATCAATACCCTTTGAAAACATACACGATCGGATGATGTCGGGTGTTGCATGTTATCATCGCCCTTAGACAGCACACACAATCGGACGACGTCGGGCGTGACATGTTCGCATGGACCTTAGGCATCACATACGGTCGGATGACGTTTTACATGGCATGCCATCATCACCATTGGGCAGCGCACGCGGTTGGACGACGTCGAGCGTGATATGAAATCTTCGCCCATGGACAACACACACAGTGGGACGACATCAAGTGTTGCATGCTATCATCTCCTTTTAACATAATACATGATCGGACTACGTCGGGCGTGGCATGCAATCATTGCCCTTGGCCACCACACATGGTCGGCAATGTTTGTATAATATAAATAGGGTTGGAAGGCGTTGGGAGTTGCATGCCATCATCGCCATTGGACAACATACACGGTTGGATGACGTCGGGTGTGGCATAGTATCATCGCGCATGGGTTGCACACACGGTCGTATGACATTGGGCATGGCAATGCTACATCAACTTTGGGAAGCACATACGATCGAACAACGTCAGGCGTTAAATGCCATCATGGCCCTTGGACAGCATACATGGTTGGACTACATTGGGTGTGGCATGTTATGATTTCCCTTGGAAAGTATAGACGATCAGACGATATCGGGCATGGAATGTTCTCATCGCCCTTGGACAGCACAGACGATCGGACAACATCGTCCATGACATGCTTGCATAGCCCTTCAAAAGCACACACAGTCGGATGACATCGGGCGTGGAATGATATCATCTCCATTGGGCAGGACACGCGGTATCAGAACGTGTTGAGTGACATGCCTTCTTCGCCCTTTGACAGCACACACGATGGAACGACGTCGAGCGCATGCTATCATCGCCCTTAAATAGCATACACGGTTGGACTACATCACTAGTGGCATGCCATCATGGCCCTTGGCCAGCACACACGGTTGGACGACTTCGAGTGTTGAAGGCCATCATTTCTGTTGAATGGCATACACAAGGTCGCTCTACGTCAAGCGTGGCATGCAATCACCGCCCTTGGTCAGCATACACGATTGAACGATGTCGCGAATGTCATGTTATCATCACCCTTGGACTGCACACACAGTCAGATGATGGTTGGCGTGGCAATGATATCATCGCCCTTGGGAAGCACATACAGACAAACGATTTGGGCGTTAATTGCCATCATTGCCCTTTGGACATCATACACGGTCGGACAACGTCAACGTTGCATGCCATCATCTCCTTTGGACTTCAAACACAGACATACGACGTCGGGCATGGCATGAAATCATCACCCGTGTGCAGCACATACAGTCGAATTACGTAGGCCGTTGCAATGTCATCATCGCCATTGGAATGCACACAGGATCGAACAATGTCGGGTATATCATGCCATCATCGCCTGTGGAAAGCATACAGGGTTAGACTACGTCAGCCGTAGCATAAACAGTCGGATGACATCGTCCGTGGGATGCCATTATCGCCATTGGGCAGCACACGCAGTTGGACGACATCTGCCGTGACATGACATCTTTGCCCTTGGATAGCACACATGGTGACACGATGTCGGGCGTGGCATGCCATCATCGCCCTTTGATAGCATACACGGTTGGACTACTTCAGGTGTGGTATGCCATCATTACCATTTGCCAGCACAGACGGTCGGACGACGTCGGGTGTGGAAGGCCTTCATTTCCCTTGCAAAGCATACAAAGGGTCGCTCAATATCAGTCGTGGCATGTTATACTCGCCCTTGTAAAGCATACACTATCCGATGACGTCGGTCGTGGCATGCATACATGGCCCTTGGGCAGCACACACGGTTGTATGACATCAGCCGTAACATGCCATCATCGCCATTGGGTAGCACACGCGGTCTAACAACATCGGGCGTGACATGCCATCTTCTCCCTTGGACAACACACACGGTGGGACGACGTCGGGCGTGGCATACCATTATCACCCATGGACAACATACACGGTTGAACTACGTCAGGCATGGCATGTGATCATGCCCCTTGGCCAGCACACAGGGTCGGATGACCTTGGTCGTTGCACTTCCATCATCACTCTTTGAATGCACACACGATCGGACGATGTCGGGTGCGGCATGCGATCATCACTTTTGGAAAGCATACATGATCTAAAAACTTTGGGTGTAGCATGCAATCATCGTGCTTTGATAGAAAACACGATCGGATGATGTCGGGTGTGGCATGCCTGCATGGCCCTTGGGCAACACAATTGGTCGGATTACATCGGGCGTGGGATTCCATAATATCCATTGGGGAGCGTACGCAGTTGGGCGACGTCTAGCGTAACATGCCATCTTTTACCCTTGGACAACACACATTGTGACATGACATCAGGCTTGGCATGCCATCATCGCCCTTGGATAGCATACACGATCGGACTACGTCAGGTGTGTTATGCCATCATGGCCATTTGCCAGCACACACGTTTGGATGACGTCGGGTGTGGCAGTCCATCATGTTCCTGGGAAAACATACACAGGGTCGCTGCATGTTTGAGCGTGGCATGCCATAATCGCCCTTCGTCCAAGCACAGATGATCGGAGATGTCGCGAGTGTCACTTGCCACTATCTCACTTGTGAAATATACAGTCCGAAAAAACGTAGGCGTGGCAATGCATCATCGCCATAGAAATGCACAACACGATCAAATGACGTGGGTATGGCATGCCATCATCGCCCGAGTGGCAACATACACGATCAGATGACGTCGGGATGGAGTTATCATGGCGCTTAGATATCACACCGATTGGACGACTCGGGGTTGGATGGCCGCATTGGCCTTTCGGCAGCACACATGTCATGCGTTTCCTTCCATAATATCCATTGGATAGTACAACATGGTAGGACTACGTCGGGCATGATGTGCCATCTTCTTCCTAAGACAGCACCACAACGGTTGGCACGACTACAGGCGTGGCTTGAATCATCGCGCTTTGGAAAGTAATAAAACAGTTAGATACGTCAGGCTTGGCATGGAAATCATGTCCCCTGGGCTAACAGGACACGGTCAAACAATGGCGAGGTGGAAGGCCCATCATCGCCTTAGACAGCTTCACAGGGTCGGACGACATAATACATGACATGTCTCATCGCCACTGGAAATATGACGTGGTCGTACGAAAATGGGTGGCATGCCCCATCTTCCGTTCGACACCATGAGCGATCGGACTACGCTGAACGTGGCATGCTATCATAGCACTTTTGGAATGAACCACAGGTCGGGATGATGTCGGGCGTTGCATGTCATCAATGCAATTTATAAGCATACAAAGGGCGTTCGGAAGAGTGGGCGTAAGAATGCCATCATTGACCCTTGGTTAGCATAACCCAACGGTTACTAAGAGAGTCGGGCGTGCGTGCCATATATCATTGCCCTTGGGAAGCAGACACAGTCGAATGACATCAGGGATGGAATGCCATTATTGCCCTTAGGAAGCACGACGGTTAGACTACGTCGAGCATGGCATGCCTATAATTGGCCCTTGGATAAGAACAAAGGTCGTACGTTGCCAGGCATGGCATGTTATCATCATCCATGGTCAACAGACACGATTGGATGATGCAGTTATAGCAATTCCATAATAGCCCTTGGACCAACACACACAATCGAACAACGTCGGTGAAGGAATGGAATCATTGAATCCTTGAGAAGCACACACGGTCTGCCATCATCATCCGTGCAATGCAATCATTTGCCCTTAGGACGCACAGACGGTCAGACTACGTCGGATCATGGCATGCCCTCATTGCCCGTGGATGAGAACAGATGGCGTACGATGTCCAAGGTGGCAGTTATCATCGTCCATGACGTCAACAAAAACACGGTTGGTGACGTCAGTTATAGCAATTCCATAATATCCTTGGGACAGCACACACAATCGAAAGAAGTCGGGCATGGCATGAATCATTACATTGAGAAGCACACAAAGTCGGATGACATCATCTCGGCATGATTCATGACCTTCGAATGCACACAACGGTAGGATGACGTGGTCGTTACAGCTATCAACGACCTTGGGAGAGCATAACACGAGTAGAAAACGTCGGATTGTGGCATGTTGTGACCCCATGGACAACACACACAATACAGATGATGTTCATGTGTGGCATGCATGCATGGACCTTGGGTAGCACACAAGATTAGATGACATCGAGCGTGTCATATTAGCTTCGCCATTGGGTAGCACACGCGGTCGGATGACGTCATGCTTTACATGCTATCTTCGCCCTTGAACTGCACACGCGGTGGGACAATGTCAGGCGTGGCATGCAATCATCACCCTTTGACAACATCAACGATCGGACTACTTCAGGTATGGCAGGCCATCATTGCCCTTGGCCAGCACACACGGTCATACGATGTCTTGCGTGACATGTTATCATCGCCTTTGGACTACACACATGGTCGGATGATGTTGAACTTTGAAATTCTATCATCGCCCTTGGCTATCACACACATTAGGACGACGTAGGGCGTTAAATGCCATTATTACCCTTTTGGCAGAAAAACACGGTCTGACATGTTGAGGGCGGTCATCATCTCTTTAAATTGACAACACGGATAGAGACATCGGGTGAAATGCAATCATTGCCATTGTGCAGCACAAATGGTTGGACGACGTTGGGATTTAGATGCCATCATCGCCTGGACAGCACACACGGTTTAGGACAATGTTAGGAGTGGTATTGCAGCAGGCCATTGGGCAGGCCACAAGTCGGACGACGTCGGTCTCGATGCCATCATCACACTTGGAAAAGAACACAGAGTCGGACGACATCATTGTGGATTCCACCTCGCCTTGGACAGCACAACGGTTGGAGGACGTCGAGCATGGCATGCCATATATCCCTTGGACAAAACAACTACCAGACTATGTCGGGCGGGGCATGGGCCCCAATTTAAAAAATTTGCCTTGGGCAGCACACAAGTGGAGAACGTGGCATTGTCATGCAATAATTGCCATTGGAATCATATATGATCAGACGAGGTTGGGAGTGCCATGATAATCATCACCCTTGGACAGCACACACGATGGACCACATAGGCTTGGCATGCTAGGCATGGCTCTTGGGATGCCACACGGTCAGACTGCGTCGGCGTGGGCATGCCATCATCGCTCTTAGATGCACACACAGTCGGACGATGTTAGGCGTGGATTTAATGCATCACATTTGAAGAATACATGGATTTCCCATGTCGGCGTAAAATGTATCATCGCCCTTTAATAGCCACACGATCAGACGACGTGGTGTGGCAGACAAATGTCCTTGGCGCACACACCCAGTAGGAGACGTCGGGCGTTAAGCTTGCCATCAGCTCCATGGGCAGCAATGCGGTGTTACTACGTCAGGCGGACATGCCATCTTCTCTCTTGGAACACACCACACGTGGATAACGTCATGGCTGTGCATGAAAGTCATCGCCCATGGAAGCATACACGGTTGGGACTACGACAAAGCGTGGCATGCCATCATGGTCTCTTGGTCCGCACAAATTGTCGGAATTACCTCGGCGTTGCATGCCAGTATTGTCTTAGAATGCAAAAACACGGTCAGACGATGTCGAGGGTGATGTAATCAACACATTTTGAAAGAATACATGATTAACAACTCGGGTGGTAAATGTTATCATCTCCCTTTGATAGCACACACGATCGTTACGGACGTAGTGGGTGGCATGCCCACATGGCCCTTGGGTTAGCAAACATGGTCAGATGACTCGAGAGAGTTTGCATTCCCATCAACGACATGGCCACACACACGTCTGTCCTGACGACATCCAGGAGTGGCAAGCTATCATCGCCATTCGGCAACACGCGCTATCGGACGACGTCGGAGCTGATGCTATCATCGCTTCTTTGGATAGCAGACACTGTCGAACGACGTCAAGGATGTGGCATGCCATCATAGACCTTGGCCAACACCACGGGTCGGACAACTTTGATGTGGAAGGCACATCATTTCCCTTGAACAACATTACACAGGGTCGCTCGACCGTCGGGCGTGGTATGCAATCATCGGATCTTGGCTGTATACACGATCGAATGAGTCTGGGGAATGTCATGTTATATGGCCTTAAACTGCCACACGGTCAGATGGGTTGGGCGGCAATGAGATCATCTTTCCTGGGAAGCACACACAGACGTTCGCGTTCGCGTAAAGGCCATCGCATTTCCTTTGGATATCAGTCACGTTTGACGGATGGCAAGGTGGAATTCCATCGTCGCTAAGACTGCAAACATAGACGTCGGCGTCGGGCGTGTTGACTCATCACCTTGTGCAGTACAAACGGTGGTGACGGCGTCGGCAGTGGAAGGAAAATGCCAGTACGCCCTTGGATATGCCACACACGATCGAATAATGTCGGGAAGCATGCCATTGTCGCAGTGGAAAGCATAGACAATAAGACGACGTCAGCGTGGCATGTTATCGTCGCCACTTGGGAAGCATACACAGATCAATGATTTCGGGCGTGGATCCTACATGCCTGTAGGCAGCACACACGGTAGTATGACATTGGGCGTAGCATGCCTATTGACATTGGGTAGCACACCGATCTAACAAACGTCGGGACTAGTGACATGCCTCTTCTCCTTGCGACAGCTACACGGTTGGAGAAAGTCAGGAGTGGCATACAATTATCTCCCAATCAAATACATAATAATAGACAGTTATACACGGTTCGTCGAACTACATCAGCGTTGGCATGCAATCATGACCCTGGCCAGCACCCACGGTTAGGGATTCCCTTGGTCGTTGCATATGCCAACATCGCTCGGAATGCACACACGCTCGGACGATGTCGGGTCGTGGCATGCAATATCACTTGGGAAAGCATACATGACCGAACAACTTAAGGCGTAGCATGTTATCATCGCCCTTAGATAGCAAACACGATCAGACGAGGTTGTGTGGCAGTCCGCAGGCCCTGGGCAGTTACAAACGGTCGGTGACATCGGCAGTGGAATTTGCAATAATCGCCATTGGGCGAGAAACCACCAGGTTGGAGCGAGTTGGCGTGGACATCCCACTGTGCCCGTAGACAAAACACTGCGTGACACGACGTTGGGCATGGAAATGCATCACCGCCCTTGACAGCATACAAGATTGGACTATGTCATTGTGTGGCATGCTTGTAGGGCCCTTAGCTAGCAAACACGTTTGGGACAGACGTCGGGCAGTGTTCGGGTGTGGAAGAAAAAGCAACACCATCATTTTCCTTGGACAACATACACAGGGTTTTTTGACTCAATGTTGGGTGTGTGCATGCAATAATTCTCCCTTGGTAAACCCACACGGTTGTACGGTGTGGGAGCAGTAGCATGCAATCTCGCCCTTGCTGCAACACATACGGTCTAACTACGTCGGCCGTGCCAAAAGGCAATCATCGACCCTAAATGAACACACGATCAAATGATGTTTGTATGGCATGCCTCATCGCCCGTGGACAGCCCATACACGAT
The DNA here is from genome assembly GCA_027704765.1 of Solanum habrochaites. Classification (NCBI taxonomy): domain Eukaryota; kingdom Viridiplantae; phylum Streptophyta; class Magnoliopsida; order Solanales; family Solanaceae; genus Solanum; species Solanum habrochaites. The sequence continues at coordinate 214,757 of JAKWJA010001952.1, read as the reverse complement.
CATACGAGTCGGGCGTGCATGGATCATGGGCCTGGACCTAACACAAGTTGGACGACTCGGGACACGTGAACATGACTTGCAGGCCGTTAGGCAGCACACACGATCGGGATGATTGTATGGCGTTTCATTCCACATCGACATTGGATAGTACAAACGGTAAGACTACTAGGGCCGAGTTCCATCTTTCTCCATTAGACAGAACACACGGGGGCCACGAGCGGGAGTGGCTGCCATCATCGGCTTGGAAGAATACACAGGTAGACACATCAGGGTGCCTATGAATCATGCCCCTTGGACGCAGACACGTCGACAATTTGTCGGTGTGGGCAGGCCATCCACGCCATTCGAAGAATACACAGGATCGGACAACGTCGGGCGTGACATGTCATCATCACCCATGGATATTATACATTGTCGAACGACGTCGGACGTGGCATGCCATTATCGCACTTTGACAGCATAGACGATCGGACTACGCTGGGCGTGTCATGCTATCATCGCCCTTGGAATGAATACATAATCGTATGATGTCGAGCGTTGCATTCAATCAATGAAATTTTAAAGCATACAAAGGGTCGGACGACGTCGGCGTAGCATGCCATCATTGCCCTCTGTTAGCATACACGGTAAGAAGCGGTCGGCGGGCCCTATCATATCGCCTTGAATGCACACACGCTCAGAAACAATGCGGGCGTGGACATGTGATCATCACTTTCGGAAAGCATACATGAACAAAAAACTTCGGGACGAGCATGCTATACATCGCCCATTTGATATAAATACGAGCGACGACGTCGGGTGTGGCTTGCCGCAGGCCCTTGGGCAGAACTAAGGCGTCAGATGATGCCGGGAGTGGGATGACCATCATCGCCATTTAGCAACACGACTGCGAACAACGTCGGGAGAGGGAATGATGCCATCATGTCTGCAGGCAACCACACTGTTGGACGACGTTCGGGTGTGAAAATTCCACATCTCTTGGACATGTTACACGGTCGGACGACCGTTGCATGGGCAGAAATCATCCGGCTTTGTAATGAAACACATTGACTCGCAACGAATCGTCGTGTGTGGCATGCCATCACGCCCGGGACAGATTAGACGATCGGAATCGCTGGGCATGGCATGCATCATTCACCTTTGGAATGAAACACACAGTAGGATTATTCGGGGGGGGGGGGGCCCATTTTTGGCTGCATCAATGCAATAAAAGCATACAAAGGGAGGATGACGTCGGCGCCGTAGCAGCCATCATGCCCTTGGTTAGCATACACGGTAGAAGACGTGGGCGAGCCAACATCTTGCCCTGGAAAGCAGACACAATCGGATACGTCAGTCATGGCATGCAATATTCCCTTAAGGAGGCATAGCGGTTAGACACGTCGAGCCTGGCATGCCATCATTTGCCCTTTGGATATAACAAATGGCCGTACAGCCCAGACCTGCGCATGTTATCATATCCATGGTCACAGACACGAATGGATGCGTCAGTTATAGCAATTCCATAAATTCCCTTGGACAGCACACACGATTCGGGTCGAACTACGTCGGGCTGAAATGACTTCATGATCCTTTGAGAAGAACCACGGTCGAACGACATATCCGTGGAAATGCCATCACTACCCTTGAAATGCCACACACGGTCGGAGGACGTGGACATTGAAATGCGCAATAACGCTATGGAGAGCATACACGATTAGACAATTTTGCGGGCGTGGCATTGTAGTCAATCGCCCATGGACAACATTACACAATCAGATGATATAAGGCATGGCATGCAATGCAGGACTGGGTAGCACACCCAAGAGTAGATGCCGATTTGTGAAGCGTGAGCGTGTCATGTTAGCAACCAATTGGTAGCACACGGGTTCGAATGACGTTGAGCTTTACATGCCATCGTGCCCCTGACTTGCACAGTGGTGGGAAAAAGTCGGGCGTGGCATTGCCATCATAACCCTTTGAAAACATCCATGATCGGAACTACGTCGGGTTTGTGGCAGGCAACATGGACCTTCGCCAGCAACACACGGTCCCATTGACGCGGGAGTGGCATGTCATCATCGCCCCGTAGAAGTAATACCACGGATTTCGGTCGGACGCACGTTCTTACGGGCATTGTTCATCGCCTTGGACTAACACATGGTCGGACAACGTTTGAATTTAAAATGTAATCATCGCCTTGCTTAGAACACACATACGACTACATGGGCGTAAATCCATTATTACCACTCTTCTTTGAATACACACAAGGTGGGCGATGTTGACGTGGGGCATTTGTCACCATCGCCTTAAGATCATACACAGACATCAGGATTCGTGGGGGCATTTACATCATAGCCCTTGGTGCAGCACAAATGGTTGGACATGTTGGGCGGTTGATGCCACATCGCCCTTGGACAGCACACACGCCGGGACGACGGTGGCCGTGGATTCAAGCATGACCTTCGGAGCCCAAAAATTTCAGATGAGGTTAGGCATTTTAGATGCAATCATCGCCACTTCAAAAGCAAAAAGTTGGACGGACATCATTAGTGGGATCCCATCATCGCACTTGAAAAGCAACACGATCGACAAGTCGGGGGCGTGGCATGTTATAATCTCCCTTGGATTGCACACACGATGGACTACATAGGGAGTTGCATGCTCGCAGAACCTGGACAACACAGAAGGTAGAATGACTTGGGTGTGGCAGCCATTATTCACCATTGTATAGCACCACACATTTCGGACGACGTCAAGAGTGACATGCCATCATCTCCCTAGGAGCAACCAGGTCGGACGAGTCGGGCCGTGACCATGGCATCATCTCCTTGCGAAATTGATACAAGGTCAGACGACAGAGGACGGCATTGCAATCATCGACCTTGGACAGCATACACAGTTGGACTAAGTTGGATGTGGCATGCCATCTTCGTTCATCGTGGGATATGAAAACACAGTCGTGATGATGTCGGACGTTGCATTTTTGCCATCATGTCAATTTGAAAGCCACATAAAGGGTTAGATGAAGTCAGTAGATTCCTCATCACCATTGGACAGGAAATTATGGATCGGGGACCACGTAGGGCGTGGCATGCCCGCATGACCTTGGGCACAACAAAAGGCAGATTGACGGGGGAAAGTGGAAGCAACATTGCCATTCGCAGCCAAACATGATCGGAAACCGTCGAGAATGAATGCCAGGCATGCCATTGGGCAACCACCCACTATTGGACGGCTTCGGGGTTGGCATCCATCATCTCTCCGGACAACAACAGCGACGGACACGTGGCATGTGGCAGGACATTCATCGCCAGTAATGAAAAACCACCCAACGTCAAATGACGTCGTGTGTGGCATTACATCATCATCCTGCGAAAGCATAACACACGGTAGGACGACATCAGTGTTGGCATGTTATAATCGAATTCACATGGCACACAAGGTCAGATGAAGTCGGCAGCACATTCTTCATAACATTGGATAGCACATGGTCGATCTTACATCGGTCGGGGCATGTATCATGGCCTTACGAAAGCATACATGATCGGAGACGTGGCTTGACATGTTATCATCGCCCTGGACAACATACAAGCCAGACCAAGAGGGTGTCCTGCCCGCACGGCCCATGGGCAACCCACCATGATGGAATGACACAGATGTGGCATGCCATATCACCATGGGTAGCATCACGATGGGATGACATCGTGCGTAAATGCCATCATCGCCCTTAGCACACACAGGTGGATGATTTCGGGCGGTCGTGACATGACAACTGTTCCTTGGAAAGCATACACAATAGATGATTTTAGGCGTGTCATGTTATGATCGACCCCTTGGAGAAAACACGATCGCGACGACGTGGGGGAGCGTGGCAATGCTGCATGACCTTGGGCGCACAGACGGTGTGTATGACATTGGGTGGAATGCCATGTCATGCGCATAGGGAAGCACATGCGGTTGGACGGGACATTGAGCGTGAAATGCCATCTTCTAGCGTGGGAATGACAAACAGGTAGGTAACGTCGAGCAAAGGTTTGAATTGAAATTCTCTCCCTTGGCAAAACATCAACAGTCGCACTACGTTGGGCATGGCATGCCATAAGTCCTTTGGTCACACACATGGTTGGAGGAAGTCCAGCGTGCAGGCCAGCTCACCGTTGAAAGAACACACGGACGGATGACATTGGGGTGGCATGACATCATCGCCCTTGAAAAAAAGCACACACGGAAAAACTAATTAGGCGTGGCATTCCATCATAGCATTGGGCCAGCATACACCGTCGGACAACTTCGGGGCGTGGCAGGCAGTCATCGCCCGGTCAACACACACAAGGTCTGGCGATGTAGGGGAATGGCATGCAATAAAATACCTTTGAAAACATACAACGATCAGATTGACGTCGGGTGTGGCATGGTATCCATCGCCCCTTAGGAACGCACACACAATCGGACGACGTCGGGCGGTGACATGTCCGCATGGACCTTAGGCATAATATACGGTCGGATGACATTTTACATGGCATTGCCATCATCACCATTGGGAGCGATGATGGTTGGAGGACGTCGAGCGTGATATGAAATCTTCGGGACATAGACAACACAACAACAGTGGGACGGACATTCAAGTATTGCATGCTATTATAATCTCCTTTAACATAATACATGATCGGACTACGTCGGGCAGGTTGCATGCAATCATTGCCCTTGGCCACCACGATGGTCGGCAACGTTTGTTTGGCAGACCATCATCGAGGTGGAGAAATAAAATAGGGTTGAGGACGGAGTTGGGAGTGCATGCCATCATCGCCCTTGACAACATACACGGTTGGATGACGTCGGTCGTGTCAAGTAATCATTGCCCATGGGCGCACACATGGTCGTACGAAATGGGGCATGGCCATAATGCTAAATCGACTTTGGGCAACACATATGATAGAACCGAATTCAGGCGTTTTTAAATGCCCATCATGCCCTTGGACAGCAGACATGTCGGACTACTTGGGTGTGGCATGTTATGATTTCCCTTAAAAAGCATAGCAATCGGACGATTGTAGGGCATGGAAGTTTATCATCGACCTTGGACACAATAGGACGATCGGAAGAAGTCGGCCATGACATGGTGCATAGCCTTTAAAAAGACCAAGACCAGACAGCTGGAAATGACATTAGGAGTGGAATGCCATCATATCCATTGGGCAAGGGACACGCGGTATCACACGTGTGAGGACATTCCTTCTTCGTCCTTTGACAGCACACACAGGGAACGACGGTCAAGCGCATGCTATCATAACCTTTTAAATAGCAGACACGGTCTCAAACTACGGCACTAGTGCATGACATCATGGCCCTTTGGCAGACTACACGGTTGGATGAACTTGAGTGTTTGAAGGCCATCATTTTCCCCTTGAATGGCATACACAGGGTTCGCTCTCGTCAGGGCGTGGCATGGCTTGCAATCACCGCCCTTGGTCAGCATACATAATCGAACGATGTAGCGAATGTCATTATATCATCACCCTTGGATTGCACACACAATCAGATGATGGTTGGCTTGGCAATTATATTATCGCCCTTGGGAAGCACATACAGACGAACGATTTGGGCGTTAAATGCCATCATTGCCCTTTGGAAATCATACACGGTCGGACGACGTCAACGTTGCATGCCATCATCGCCTTTGGATTGCAAACACAGACATACGACGTTGGGCGTGGCATGCCATCATCGCCTTCGTGCAGCACATACGGTCGAATGACGTCGGCCGTGGCAATGCCATCATCGCCCTTAGAATGCACACAAGATCGAACAATGTTGGGTATAACATGCCATCATCGCCCGTGGAAAGCATACCCGATCAGACGACGTCGGCCGTGGCATGTTTTCTTCGCCTTTGGAAAGCATACACGATCCGATGACGTCGGGCGTGGAATACATATATGGACCATGGGCAGCACAAACAGTCGTATGACGTTTGGCGTAGCATGCCATCATCTCCATTAGGTAGCATAAGCGGTCTAAAAACATCGGGCGTGACATGCCTTCTTCTCCCTTGGACAATACACAAGGTGAGACGATATCGGGCGTGGCATACCATTTTCTCCTACGGACAACATACATGGTTAAACTACGTCAGGCATGTAATGCGATAATGCCCCTTGTCCAGCACACAGGGTCGGATGACATTGGTCGTTGCACTTCCATCATCACTCTTTGAATGCACACACACTCGGACGATGTCGGGCGTGGCATGCGATCATCACTTTCGAAAAGTATAAATGATCGAACAACTTTGGGCATAGCATGTTATCATCGCCCTTTGATAGCAAAAACAATCGGACGACGTCGAGTGTGGCATGCCCACATGGCCCTTAGGTAGCACAAAAAGTAGGATGTCATCGACCGTGGGATGCCATAATCGCCATTGGGCAGCACACACGGTTGGACGACATCTGGCGTGACATGCCATCTTTGACTTTGGATAGCACACATGGTGACACGACGTCAGGCGTGGCATGCAATCATCGCCCTTGGACAGCATACACCGGTCCGTACTACTTATAGGTGTGGCATGCCTTCATGGCCTTGGCCAGCACAATTGGTCGGACGACGTCGGGTGTGGCAGGCCAAATCATTTTCCCTTGCAAATCGTACACAGGTCACTCAATTTCCAAGGCCGTGGCATGTTATCATCGCCCTTGGAAACTACACTATCCGATGACCATCGATCGTGGCAATGCATACATGGCCTTGGGCAAGCCCACAGACATCAGACGAAATTCATTCGTGGCTTCCATCTCTCCTTAGACAGACACAATCGGTGGACGACGTCGAGCATTTGCAGGCCAGCATCTCCCTGGACAAAACACACTACGCTATGTCTGGCGGGGCTGCCATAATCTCCCTTGGTCATCACACAGCGTTGAGAACGTCCGAGCATGCAATGCAATATCGCCATTGGATACGTAATATGATCAGACTATGTTGGCGTGGCAATGTTAATCATCACCCTTGGACAAGCACCCACGATCGGACGGGCACATAGTGCAGGAATGCTAGCTGGCTTCTTGCTGCACTCACCGCAATTCGACTGGGCGTTAGTCGTTGCATTCCATCATCGCTCTAAAGAATGTAAACACAGTCGGACGATGTCTGGCGTTGTGATTGCCATATCACGTTTTGAAGAATACATGATTGAACAATGTTCGGAATAAAATTGTTACATCTCCCTTTTGATAGCAAGAACACACACGATCTACGACGTCAAGGTGTGGGCATAGCCACCTGTCCCTTGGGCGCACACACGGTCGGATTGACGTCGGGCGTACATGCCATCATCTCCATTGGGCAGCAATGCCTGTCTTAACTACATCATGCGTGACATCCACTTCTCTCTTGGACACCACACACGGTGGGATAACCGTCAGGTGTGGCATGCCATAATCTTCGCATGGATAGCATACACTGTCGGAACTACGACAAGCGTGTCATGCCATCAGTGCCCTTGTCCAGCAAAATGCGTATCACTCGTTCGTTGCATTGTCCATCATCGTTCTTAGAATGCAAACACGGTCAGAACGATGTGGCTTGGGATGTCAATCATCACATTTGAAAGAATCCATGATTTAACAACGTCTGGCGTAACATGTTATCATCTTCCTTTAATAGCACACACGATCGTACGACGTCGGGAGTTGTCATTGTCCCACATGGCCTTGGGTAGCACACATTGTCAGATGACCTCGAGAGTTTGCATCCATCATGCCATGGCAACACAAACGTGCCTGACGACAATCGAGCATGCAAGCTAGTAATTGCCATTCGGCAACAGCCTTTTATATCGACGCGTCCTGGCTTGAACCTCTTAATATTTCCTTAGACAATCAACACGATTAGCTACATCGGGCCTGGTACTGCGATAAATCGCCCTAGGGCAGCAACACCTATCAACGAGTTGGGCGTCAAATGTAATCATGGCCCTTGGACATTTATACCTATTAGACTACTAGGGTGTGGCATGTTATATTGCCCTAAGAACGCATGGGATGATTGTACGCTTTCCTGATATTGCATGTATCAAACCCCCTTTGATGCACAGACGATCGGTCCACACATCGGGCTGGCAGACTAACTGGCCCTTCAAAAGCCACAACAGTCGGTTACATCTAGTGTGGCATGCCATCATCTCAACATTGAGTAAATGCCATCTTCGCCCTTTGAACACAGCACACATGTGGAACAACGTTCGATGGGTTGCATGCTACATCGCCCTTGATAGGCATAAACCACAGTCGGATGCCGTCAGGGAGTGCATTGCCATCATGACCTTGGCCAGCACACACGGTCGGGACAACTTTGATTTGTTGAGGCCATCAATTTCCCTTGAACACTACACAGGGTCGCTCTACGTCGGGCCGTGGCATGCAAGCATCGCTCTTAGGACAGTATTACATGATCGAATGATGTCGGGAATGTCATTTTACCATGTACCTTAAACTAAACACACGGTCAGATGATGGTTGGCGTGGCAATGATATCATCTTCCTTGGGAAGCACACACAGACGAACCCTTCGACTTTAATCCATCATTTCCCTTTGGACCATTTCACGGGTTTGACGATGTCATGTGCATGGGCCCCATCTGCCCTTGGCTGCAACATAGACTACGAGCACGAGCGTGGCATCCATCTCTCCCTTGTGCAGTACAAACGGTCGATACGTCGGCCGTGGCAATGCCATTATTGCCCTTGCAATCCCACATCGATTGAATAATGTCATGTATAGCATGCCATCCGGCGCATGTGGCAAACATGGAGACCATAAGACGATGTCAGGCGTGTCAATTTTATCATCGCCCTTGGAAAGCAGACACGATCCAATGAATTTCGATGCGTGGCAAAGCCTACATGGACTTTAGCATCACAAACGTCGTATGACATAGGCATAGCATGACCATCATCGCCATTGGGTATCACACCGGTCTAATAACGTCGGGCGTGACATGCCAATCTTCTCTCTTGGACAGCACACACGGTTGGACGACGTCGGGCGTGGCGACCATTATCGCCATGGACAGACATACACGGTCAACTATGTCAGGTCGTGAAAATGCAATCCTGCCCCTTGGCCAGCACACAGGATCGGAATGCCATGTTCGTAGCAATGGCCATCATACTATTGGCATATGTCACACCACTCTTCTAACGATGTCGGCTGGCATGCAATCATCACTTTTGAGAAAAGCATACATGACCGAACAACTTCAGCGTAGCATGTGTTCATGTGCCCTTTGATAGCAAAAAGATCGGAAGACGTTTGTGTGTCCCTTGCCCGCATGGCACCCCTTGGGCATTGACAAACGTCGGATGACAATCGGCAGTGGCATGCCATAATCTCCATTTGGGGAGTACAAGCGGTTTTGGGGAAGACGTCTGGCTGACATCCCATCTTTGCGCCCTTAGACAGACAGAACCAATGGTGACACGATTTTTTTTTTTGGGCGTGGCATGCCATTAATCCGCCCTTGACAACATACAAAATTGGACTAAACGCGGGCGTGTCATGATATCATTGGCCCTTGGACATCACCACGATTGGACGACATCGGGGCGTGGCATGACCGCATGGCCTTTGGGGCCGCACACAGACGTCTGATGATTGTCGTGCATTTCCGTCCTCATAGCCATTGGATAGTAACACGGTAAAGACTACGTCGGGCGTGATGTGCCTCTTCTTCCTTAGGACAAGCACACACGTGGCACTACGGCGGGCGTGACTTGCCATGATCGTGCTTGGATAGACTACACAGTAAGACTACTCAGGCCGTGGCCATGAAATCATGCCCCTTTGACAGCAGACACGGTCAGACAATGTCGGGCGTGCAGGATATATCTTTTCTATTAAGAAGCATACACAAGGGTGTGGACAACGTCCGGGCATACAATGTCATCATCGCCCTGGGAAATTACATACATGGTCGTACCGCGTCGGCGTGGCATTCCCATCATCGCCGTTGGATAGCTAGACGATCAAGACTACGCTGGTCCGTGGCAAATGCTTCATCCCGCGCTTGACGAACACATAACGGATGATGTCCGGGTGTTTTGCAATGCCACAATGCATTTAAAAAGGCTACAAGGGGTCCTGATTACGTCGGCGTAGCATGCCATCATTGCCCTTGGTTAGCATAGCAGGTAAGAGACTTCAGACGGGCATATCATCATCTCCCTTGGGATGCACACACCGCTCAGCAATTGTCGGGCGTGACATGCGATCATCCACTTTTGGAAGCACCATGCTCGAAAACTTGGGTGTAGCATGCTATCAATCGCCCTTTGAACAGCAAACACGATCGGCACGACATCTGGTGTGGCTTGCCCCTCATGGACCTTGGGCAAACACAAATGATCGGATTACATCGGGCATGGGATTCAACAGTGTCATTGGGGAGCACACGCGATGGACAAATGCTAGGTGTGAATGCCATTTTTTGCCTTCTGACATCACACATGGTGACACGGACGTCAGGCTTTGGCATGCCAATCATAGTCCGTGGGACAACATACAACGAACGATCGACTACGTCAGGTGGTGGGCCTGCCATCCATTTCATGTGGCCCTTGGCCAGCACACACATTTGGACGACGTCGGGTGTGGCAGGCCATCATTTCCCTTGGACAACATACACGATCAGACGACATCGGGAATGGCATGTTATCATGTCCTTTGGACATCACACACGATTGGACGACATCGGGCGTGGCATGACCGCATGGACTCTAGGAAGCACACACGATCGGATGATGTTATGCGTTTCATTCCATCATAGCCATTGGATAGTACACACGGTAAGACTACGTCGGGCGTGATGTGCCATCTTCTCCCTCAGACAGAACACATCGTGGCACGAAGTCGGGCTTGGCTTGCCATCATCGCGCTTGAAAAGAATACACAGTTAGACTACGTCAGGCGTGGCATGAAATGATGCCCCTTGGCTAGCAGACACGGTCGGACAATGTCGAGTGTGGCAGGCCACCATCGCCCTTAGAGAGCATACACAGGGTCAGACGACGTCATGCGTGACATGTCATCATCGCCATTGGAAATGATACATTGTCGGATGACGTCGAGCGTGGCATGCCATCATCGCCCTTTGACAGTATAGACGATCGGACTACGCTGGGCGTGGCATGCTATCACCACCTTAGGAATGAACACACAGTCGGATGATGTCAGGCGTTCCATTCCATCAATGCAATTTAAAATCATACAAAGGGTCGGACGACGTCGGCGCGTAGATGCATTCATATGCCGATTGGTTAGCATACACAGTTAAGAAGATCGTTGGGGCATGCATATCTCATTTCCATAGGGAAGCAGAACACCGTCGGATGACGTCATTCATGGCTGCCATTATTGCCTTAGCGGACAAAAACGGTCAGACTACGTGCGAGCATGGGCATGCCATCATTGACCTGGATTTTGCGAACAAATGGTCGTTACAACGCAAGGCGTGGAATGATTATCAACATCCATGGGCAACAACAATGATTGGATGACGTTAGTTATAGGCAATTCCATTTAATTAAGCCCTGGAGAGCACACATGATTTGAACTACGTCGGGCAGAAATGGACATCATGATCTGTGAGAAGCACACGGTAGGACGACATCATCCGTAGGCAAGGCCCTCATGCCTTGAATGCCCCAAACGGCGGAGGGACTGGTCATAATGCAAAAACGCCATTGGAGAGACATACACGATCGACAATGTCGAGTGTGGCATGTAGTAATCGCCAATGGGACTACATACACCAATCAGATGAGCCTGTTCAGGCGTGGCATGCATTGCATTGGCCCTTGCTTTTTGTGCGAGGTAGCACAAAACGATCTAGAGACGTCGAGGTGTCATGTTAGCCTTGCATGGGTAAGAAAATGCGGCGAAGACCGTCGAGCTTAAACATGCATCTCGCCCCTGAACTGGCCCACATGGTGGGCAAAGTCGGGCGTTGGCATGCAAATCATCACCTTTGACAAACATTCACGACGGACACGTTGGGTTGTGGTAGGAAACAAGGGCCCTTTGGCCATGCACACACAGTCAGACGACGTCGGCGTGGATGCCATCATAGATTTAAGATAGGCTACACAATCCGGGACGACGTCTTGCGTGGCATGTATCAGCGCCTTTGGGCAAACACTGGTCGGCTGATGATGGATGTGGACAGCCCGCATCACCATGGGTGCAAACACGATGGGACACACTGTGCGTAACATGACCATCCTCTCCTTAGGCACCCCACAGGTGGAGAGTTCGGGCGTGGACATGACACAACATAGTTCTTGGAAGCATACACAATAAGATGGACGTAGGCGGGGTCATGTTATGACGAACTTGGATAGAACACAGACTCGGTCGCTGTTGGGCGTTACATGTTATATCTCCTTTGATAGCGCACACGACGTACGAGGTCGGTTTGGCATGCCACATGGCCCGTGGGTAGCACACTGGTAGATGGACCTCGAGAGTTTTGATCCCTCAACGCCATAGGAACACCGTGTCTGATGACAGTGGCGTGGCCAAGGCTTACATCGCCATTCGGCAACACGCGCTCACGGACACAGTCGAGGCGGAGCTGCTTCATCGCCTTTGGATAGCATACATCGTCGGACGACGTCAGGAGGGCATGCCATAATAGCCTTGGCCCAACACCCACACGGTCGGATTAACTTGATAGTGGAAGGCCATCATTTCCCTTGAACAACATAACACAGGGTCGCCTACGGTCGGGCGTGATGGTATGCAATCATCGCTACTTGGTCGTATACACGATCGCTGATGTAGGGACTGTCAGTTTATCATGCCTTGAAACTGCACACACGGTAAGAGATGGTTGAGTGGCAAGAATCATTTACCTGGGAAGCAAAACACAGGTACGAACGACGTTCGACGTAAATGCCATCCATTTCCCTTGGATATCATGTTCATGGTTTGACGACGTCAATGTTGCATTCATCGTAGCCTTATCGCCACACATGACCAATACGGCGTCGGGCGTGGTAGACATCAGCACCGTGTAGTACAAACGAGTTGGATGAAGTCGGCCGTGGAAATTGGAATGCCATTATCGCCCTTGGAATGCACACACGATCGATCATGCGGGTATGAGCATGCCAATTGTCGCATGTGGAAGAGAATGAGACGATAGACGAAGTCAAGCGTGCTGTTATCGTCGCCCTTGGAAAGCATCCACGATCCAATGATTTCGGGCCGTGGCATGCCACATGGCCTTTAGGTCAGCACCAAAACAGGTAGTATGCCATTGGGCGTAGCACATGCCATCATCGACATGGGTACGCACACACGATTCTCACCAACGTCGGGCCTGTGACATGCTCTTTCCCTTGGACAGCATCACGGTTGGACGAGTTGGGCGATGGCCATAAAATTATCGAACCCATAGGAAGTATACACGGTCGAAATACACAAGGCGTGGCATGCCAATCATGCACCTGGCAGCACACCAGGTCGGATGCACTTCGTAGTTGCAATGCACATACATCCTCTTGGAATGCACAACGCTCGGCGATGTCGGGCGTGGCATGCAATAATCACTTTGGAAAGCATTACATGACAGAACAACTCTTAAGGCGTAGCATGTTACATCGCCCTGATAGCCACAAACACGATTAGAAGAACGTTTGGTGTGTGGCATGTCCGCATGGCCCTTGGGCCAGTACCAACGGGTCGGATTTGAGCATCGGCCAGTGGCATGCAATAACGCAATTGGGCGAGCACACGCGGTTGACTGACGTCTGGGTGACATCCCAATTTGCCAATTGACCCAAAAACACTGGTGTACCACGACGTGGGCAGGAATGCCATTCACGCCCCCCTTTGACAGCATACAAGATTGGACTGCGTATGTGTGGAATGCTTTTAAGGCCCTTAGCTAGACAGAACAAGTTGGACGACGTCGGGTGTGGAACACCATCATTTCCCTTGGACAACATACATAGGTTGCTCATGTGGGTGCTTGGCATGCCATAATTCTCCATTGGTCAAACACACACGGTTGGACGGGTGGGGGAGTAGCATTGACAAGCATGCCTTGGCAACACATGACGGTCTAACTACGTCGGCCGTGGAAATGCCATCATCGCCTAGAAAATGAACACACGATCAAATGGCATGTTTTGTATGGCATGCCATCATCGCCCTGGACAGCATACACGATCATAGACGTCCGAGGCGTGAACTGTTATCATGGGCCGTAGACACACACAAGATGGACGAATCGGGCGTGACATGACCGACTGACTTTAGGACAGGCACACACGATCGGATGATGTCATTGCGTTTCATTCCATTCATAGCAAATTGACAGTCCAACACGTAGACTACGTCGGGAGCCAGTAGCCATCTTCTCCATTAGACAGAACACACGGGGCACGACGTCGCGGCGTGGATTGCAATCATCGGCTGACAGGAAGACACGTTATTAGACTACATCAGGTGTGCCATGAAATCATGCCCCTTGGACAGCAGACACGGTCGGACAATGTCGGGCGTGGCAGGCCATCATCGCCCTTAGAAAGAATACACAGGATCGGACAACGTCGGGCGTGACATGTCATCATCACCCATGGAAATTATACATTGTCGAACGACGTCGGGCGTGGCATGCCATTATCGCACTTTGACAGCATAGACGATCGAACTACGCTGGGCGTGTCATGCTATCATCGCCCTTGGAATGAATACATAATGTATGATGTCGAGCATTGAAGCATTCAATCAATGAAATGTAAAAAGGCATACAAGGGTCGGACGACGTCGGAGTTCATTTAGCATTGCCATATTGCCCGTGGTAGAATACACGGTAAGAAGACGTCGGGAGCTGCCATATCCATTCATCGCCCTTGGAATGACCCACGCGCAGGACAAATGTCGGGCGTGCGTTGACATTGCCGATCATCACTTTCGGGAAAGCATACATGAACAAAACTTCGGGCGTAGCTGCTATCATCGCCCTTGATAAGAAAACACTGATGTAGGAGACGTCGGGTGTGAGCTGGCCCACCATGGACTTGGGAAAGAACTAGGGTCATGGATGATGCCGGGAGTGGGAGCCATCATCGCTTATTAGCACACACGATCGAAACAACGTCGGGGAGATGACATGCCATATTTCCATTGGGAACCACACTGTTGGACGACGTTGTGAGTGAAATTCCCGCATCTCTCTGGGAAACATACACGGTGGAGAAGTTGCAATGTGGCAGGAAATCATCGCCTTTGGTAATAGAACACTATGATCGACGATGCTCCGTGTTGTGGAATGCATCATATCATTGACAGAATTTAGAACGATCGGAATAGCATGGGCCATGCATGCGATCATCACCTTGGAATGAACAACCGTCGGATGATGTCGGGGCGTGCGGCGTTGCATGCAATCAATGCAATGTAATAAAAGAATACAAAAGGGTAGGATAAAGTCGGCGTTAAGCATGCCATCATTGACCACTGGGGTAGCATTTACCACGGTAAGAAAGACGTCGGGCGTGCATATCATCATGTGCCCTTGGGAAGCTATACACAATCGGAATTAGGTCATTCATGGCATGACATATTGCCTTAAGAAGCATAGAACGGTTAGATAAGTCGAGCATAGGCATTCCATATTGCCCTTGGATATACAAAGGACTTCTACAGCCCAGACATGGCATGTTTCATCATTCATGGTCAACAGACACGATTGGAATGACGTAGTTATAGCAATCCATAATAGCCCTTGCAGACAGCACACACGATCGAACTACGTCGGGCATTGAAATGGACCCTCATGATCCTTGAGAAGAAACAAACGGTCGAACGACATCATCCGTGGGAAAAGGCCATCATGCCCTTGAATGCACACACGATCGGAGACGTGGAAATTAATGCCTATCAACGCCCTGGAGAGCATCCACGATTAGACAATTTGGGCGTGGAATGTTCAGGATATCGCCATGGACAACATCCACACTCAGATGATGCAGGCATGGCATGCCAGCATGGCCCTGGGTAGCACCCACGATTAGATGAGTTGAGAGGGTAACTGTTTAGCATACAATTTGGTAGCACACGCACTGGTCGAATGACGTTGAGCTTACATGCCATCCTCGCCCCTGAAACTCCACACGTGAGGGTGGGCCCAAAGGTCGGGTGCGTGGCTGCCATCATAACCATTGTTGAAAAACATCCTGTAGGACGACGTCGGGTGTGGCAGGCAAACATGGTCCCTTGCCCAGCACACACGGGTCAGATGACGTACGGGCGTGGATCTGCTCATCGCCCTTAGAAGTCATAAAACGGTCGGACGCGTCTTGCGTGGCAGGTTATCATCGCTTTGGACTAAAAACAAAGTAGCGGACAACTTGAATTTAAAATTCTATTCATCGCCCTTGGCTAGAACACACACAATACGGACTACATTGGGCGTGAAATGCCTTATACCCTTTTGACAGTACACGAAGGGGGACGATGGTGACGTGGCATGTACCATCGCTTTAAACTACAATACACAGACATCTGCTATCGTGAGTGGCATACAATCATAGCCCTGGCGCAGCACAAATGGTTGGACAATGTTGGGGTTAGATGCCATCACGCCCCTGGGAACAGCACACACGGTCGGACGACGTTAGGCGTGGTATCAAGCATGAAATTCGGAGCACACACACTTCAGATGAGGTTCGGCTTAGATGCCATCATCCACTTCAAAAGCACACAAAGTTGGACGACATATCCTTCGTGGCATCCTCATCGCCACTTGAAAGCATACACGACGTACAGGTTGTTGCGTGGAGTTATACTTCCGATTGTATTGCACACACGAATTGGACTACATAGCGTGCATGATAGAATCCTTTGTGGTACAACACAGAAGGTTATGAATGCATTGGGTGTTGGCATGCCATTATAACCCTTGTTATAGCACAACATTGTCTCGGAGACTGTCAAAGAGGATTCGCCTATCATCGCCCTTAGGTAGCCACACGGTCGGACGACAGGTCGGGGGGGGTGAAATGCATCATTCTTCCTGGAACATGTTACATGGTTCAGAAGACGGAGGACTTGGAGGCCATCATCGACCTGGACAGCAGACACAGTTGGACTTTTACAAGTTTGGATGGGGCATGCATCTTCGATTCCTTGGAATGCACAAACAGTCGGATGAGTCGGACGTTTGAATGCCATATGTCAATGTGAAAGGAATAAGGGTTTAGATGAAGTCTATATAGATATGGCCATCATCACCCTCGGGACAGGACATATGATCGGACCAGTAGGGCGGTGGTATGCCCGCATGGCCCTTTGGGCAAACAACGGTAGATGCCGGGGGGGAGAGTGGCATGCAATCATTGCCCATTCCAGCACACACGCTCGGAAGACCTCGGAATGAAATGCCATAATTTCCATTGGGCAACCCAACTTTGGACGACGTCGGGAGTGGCATTCAATCATCTCTCCCGGACACACATACTACTGGTCAGGACTGGGGGCCTGTGGCATGGACATCATCGCCTTTCTCCTTGAATGAAAACACGATCAATGACGTCGTGTATGTGGCATCCCTTCTCATACTTCGAAAGATATAACAGGGTAGGACGAATCTTGTGTGGCATTTATAATCGCATTCACAATGCACACAAGGTCGGATGTGACGTCGGCGCATAAAATTCTGTCATTTAACATTTGGATCAGCTACATTGTCGGGGACTACAGCGGGCGTGGCATGTTATTCGTGGCTTAAGGAAAGCATGACATGAGCGGACCGACGTTGGGCATGGATGTTATCATCGCCTTTGGACAACATTACAGACCGGACGAAGTAGGGCGTGTCCTGCCCGCCTCGGCCAATGGGCAACACACATGATAGAATGACATCAGAGTGGCATCGCATCATCACATGGGGTAGCAATACACGATTGGTGATGACATGTGGTACATGCCCATCATCGCCTTAGGCACCACCATGGTAGGCATTGATTTCGGGCTGTTCGAATTGGACAACATCGTTTTGGAAAGCATACAACAATCAGAGATTTTAGGCGCGTCATGTTATGATCGACCGTGGATTACGAACACTGAGTCGGACGTATGTTATGGGCGGGAAATGCCCGCATGGGACTTGGGCAAGCACACACAGGGTGATGACATTGGGAGTGGAATACACATGCATGGGAGCACATGCGTTGCGACGACATGAGCGTGAAATGCCCATCTTATCCTTTACCGTGGACTTAACACATTGTGTAGGATAACGTCGGCAAGTTTGAAATCTTTCTCCCTTGGGGAAAACCTCAACAGTCGCACTACGTTGGGCATGATGCCATCAAGTCATTGGTCAGAACGACATGGTTGGAGGAAGTCCCAGCGTGGCACGGCCTCAATCACCGTTGAAAGCACACACGGCCGGATGACATGGGCGTGGTGACATCATCGCCTTTGAAAAGGACCACCACGGTTATCTTAGTAAATAAATCAGGCGTGGCATAACATCATAGCCATTGGCCAGCATACACGGTCTCGGACAACTTCCGCGGGCGTGCAGGCCATTTATAGCCCTTGTACACACACACCAGGTCGGGCGATGTAGGGACATGGCATGACAGGATAATACCCTTTGAAAAAAATACACGATCAGATGATAGGGGTGTTGCCTGTTATCATCGCCCTTAAGACAGCACACCACAATCGTACGACGTCGAGAGTGACATGTCCGCATGGACCTGAGGAATCATGTCGGTACGGATGACATTGTACATGGTGCCATCCTAACAAAATGGCAGGCGAATATGCGGTTGGAGGAAGTCGAGGTGATATGAAATCTTACGGGCCATAGACAACACACACAGTGTGCCGAATACAAGTATTGCATGCTTTCATCTCTTTTAACATAATTACATGACGGACTACGTCGGGCGTTGAATGCAAAATAGTTGCCGTGGCCAACACAGGTGGTCACAACGTTGTTGTGCCGCCCCATGCATCGATGTTGGAGAATAAAACAGGGTTATTAACCGGCTGGGAGTTGGATGCAATACGCCCTGTGCGGAAAACATAAATGTTTGGATGATGTCTGGGGCGTGGGCATAGTTCATCGCACATGGGACTGCACACAGGTCGTACGACATTGGGCATGGCAATGACCTACATCGACTTGGGCAAAAACATATGATCAGAACGACACAGGCGTAAAGGCCATCATAGGCCCTGGACAGCATTACATGGTCGGACTACGTGTGGGTTGTGGCCTGTTATGATTTTTATGATTCCCTTAAACAAGCATAGACGTCGGAGATGTTAGGGCATGATATGTTATCATCGCCCTTGACAAGCATAGACGATCTGGAAGACGTCGGCCCTGACATGGTTGCAGTGCCCTTCAAAAGGCAACACAGGCGGAGAATCGGGCGTGGAATGCCATCATCCCAGGGCAGGACAAGCGGGTTATCACAACGTGTTGTGACATGCACTTCTTGCGCCCTTTGACAGCACACACAGTGCGAACGACGTCGAGCGCATGCTATCATAAACCCTTAAATAGCTATACATGCAAACTACGTAACTAGTGCATTGACATCATGGGGGGACCCTGGCCCGCACACACGGTTGGATGACTTGTTAGGTTGTAGGCCATTCATTTCCCTGGAATGGAGAAAAGGCGTTAGATCTACGTCGGCGAGGATGACACATCACCGCCCTTGGTAGCATACCAATCGAACGTGTCGCGAAGTCATGGATCACACCCTTGGATTGCACAACACAATAAGATGATGGTTGGCGTGGAAATTATATCATCGCCCTTGGGAAGCACATACAGAAAAACGATTTGGGCGTTAAATGACATCATTGCCCTTTGGACATAATACATGGTCGGACGACGTCAACGTTGCATGCCATCATCGCCCTTGGGCAGCACACGCGGTTGGACGACATCTGGCGTGACATGCCATCTTTGCCTTTGGACAGCACACATGGTGACACGACGTCGGGCGTGGCATGCAATCATCGCCCTTGGACAGCATACACGGTCGGACTACTTTAGGTGTGGCATGCCATCATGGCCCTTGGCCAGCACAGATGGTCGGACGACGTCGGGTGTGGCAGGCCATCATTTCCCTTGCAAAGCATACACAGGGTCGCTCAATGTCAGCCGTTGAATGTTATCATCGCCCTTGGAAAGCATACACTATCCGACGACATCGGTCGTTGCATGCATATATGGACCTTAGGCAACACACACAGTCGGACGACATCATTCGTGGCATTCCACCTCGCCCTTAGACAGCACACACGGTCGGACGACGTCGAGCATGGCATGCCATCATCTCCCTTGGACAAAACACACTACCGGACTATGTCGGGCGGGGCATGCCATAATCGCCCTTGGGCAGCACACACGGTTGGAGAACGTCGAGCATGGCATGCAATAATCGCCATTGGAAATCGTATATGATCAGACGATGTTGGGCGTGGCATGTTATCATCACCCTTGGACAGCACACACGATCGGACCACATAGGGCATGGCATGCTAGCATGGCTCTTGGGCTGCACACACGGTCGGACTGCATTAGGCGTGGCATGCCATCATCGCTCTAAGAATGCACACACAGTCGGACGATGTCGGGCGTGGATTGCCATCATCACATTTTGAAAGAATACATGATTTAACAATGTCGGGCGTAAAATGTTATCATCTCCCTTTGATAGCACACACGATCGTACGACATCGGGTGTGGCATCCCACATTGTCCTGGGCAGCACACCACGTTGGATGACCGGTCGAGGCGTAACATGCCATCATCTTCCATGGGCAAACATATGCGGTCTTACGACGTCAGAGTGACAGTTCTCTCTGGACAGCACACAAAGTGGGATAACGTTCACAGGTGTGGCATGCATTCATCGTCCATGGATAGCATACCACGGTCGTGACTACGACAAGGCGTGGATTCCATCATGGCCATTGTCAGCAACAAAGGTCGATTACCTCGGTCTTGCATTGCCACCATCATCGCTCGTAGAATGGACACAAGGGTCAAACGTTGTTTTGTGGGCGTGGGATGTTTATCATGGCCCTGGGACATCACACACGATTGGACGACACGGGCCGTGGGCATGACCGCATGGACTTTGGGCAGCACACACGCTCGGATGACGTAATGCGTTCATTCCTCATAGCCATTGGATAGTACACACGGTAAGACTACGTTGGGGTCTGTGATATTGCCATATCTCATAGATAGCACACACGGTGGCACGACGTCAGGCGTGGGTGCCATCCTCGCGCGGGACAGAATACCCAGTTAGACTAAAATCAGGTGTGGCATGAAATAATGCCCTTGGGCAAGAGAAACGTTCGGGGAAAATGTCGGGCGTGGCGGGAGATCATAGCCCTAAGACAGGATAACAGGGTCGGACAAGTATGGGAGCCAGTGGACATTGTCATCATCGCCTTGGAAATGGAAAGTTACAGGGTCGGACATAGTGGGCGGGGCATGATTATCGCCGTTGACAGCAAGACGATCGGACCTTACGCTGGGCGCGGCATGCTATCATCGCCTTTGGACCACAATGAACACACCACTAACCGGATTTGATGTCGGGAGTTGCCACATGCCCACTCCCAACACAGCGCAATTCCCTAAAGGCATTCAAAGTGGTTCGGACGACGTCGGCGTAGCATGCCATCGTCCCTTGGATGCATACACGGTAAGGAAGACGTCGGGCAGTGCCATATCATCATCGCCTTGGAATGCACACACGCTCAGCACAATGCTCGGAGTGACAGGCCGATCACACTTTTGGAAAAAGCATACTGATCGAAAAACTTACAGGCTGATAGCAGGCTATCATCCCCTTTTCTATAGCTAACACGAACCTCAATAGCCAGAAGAGTCGTAATGGGTGGACGTTGTGCATGGCAATGGGGCAAAAAAACCAACCAAATGATCAGATTACATCGGCGTTGTGGGATCTGCAAAAACAAGTCCATTGGGGAGCGCAAGCAGGGATGGACGATGTCTGGTGTGAATATGCCATCTTTTTCCTGGACCTCACACATGGTTGACACGACGTCAGGCTTGTAAGCCATTATAGCCCTGGAACATACAAAATCGGACTACGTCAAGTGGGCATGCCATCATTCTCCCTGGCCAGAAACAACATTGGATTAAGTCGGGTGAGCAGACCATCCATTTCCCTTGGACAACACTACACGATCAGACGACGTCGGGGAATGGCATGTTTATGGCCTTTGGACATCACACATGATTGACGACATCAGGCGTGGCATGAACGCATGGCCTTTGGGCAGCACACACGATGGAGATGTCATGCGTTCATTCCATCAGCCATTAATAGTACCACACGGTAAGACAGGGAATAAAGGCGAGCGTGATTTGCCATCTTTCCCTCAGACAGAAAACATGTGGCACGATGTTGGGTTGGCTTCGCCAATTCCGCTGGAAAGAATACACAGGAGAATACTAAGGCGTGCATGGAAATGATGCCCCGTGGCCAGCAGAAACGGTCAGTCAGACAATGTCGAGCGTGGCAGCCATCACTTGACCTTAGACAGCATTACCACAGGGTAGACGACGTTCTGCATGACAGTCATCATCGCCCTGGAAATTCTACATTGTCGGACGACATAGGGCCGTGCAGGCCATCATCGCCCTTTGACAGTATAGACGAATCGGGTCTACGATAGAGTGGCATCTATCATAACCTTTGGATATGAAAAACCCAGTCGGATGATGTCGGGCGTTTGCATGCCATCATGCAATTGAAAATCATTACAAGGTTAGGACGACGTCGGCATCACAGCCATTCATTGACCTTGGTAGCCATACACGGTATAAGAAGACGTCGGGCAGCCATATCATACATTTCCCTAGGGAAGAAGACACAACGGCTTACGTAAGTCTGGCATGCCATTATTGCCTTAGGGAGCACAGACGGTCGACTACATCGAGCATGCATGCCAATCAGTGCCCTGGAAGAACAAATGGTCGTACAACACCAAGCGGGGTCTTATCATCATCCATGGTCAACAGACATGATTGGAGACGTCATTTAGAGCAATCCATAATAGTCTTGGACAGCCCACGTGATCGAACTATGTCGGGAATGAAGACATCATGATCTTTGAGAAATCACACACCCCCACCCCAGGCTTCGGACGAATCACCGTGGCAATGCCATCATTGCCCTTGCAATACACACACGTTAGGAGGAAGTGGTCATTACATGCTATAAACGCCGTTGGAGAGCATACACAATCAGACAATGTCGGGCGTGGCATGTAGTAATCGCCCATGGACAACATACACAATCAGATGATGTCAGGCGTGGCATGCATGCATGGCCCTTGGGTAGCACACACAATTAGATGACGTTGAGTGTGTCATGTTAGCATTGCCATTGGGTAGCACATGCGGTCGAACGACGTCGAGCTTAACATGCCATCCTCGCCCCTGAATTGCACACGTGGTGGGACAAAGTCGGGCTTGGCATGCCATCATCACCCTTTGATAGCATTCACTATCGGACTACGTTGGGTGTGGCAGGCAAACATGGCCCTTGGCCAGCAACACGGTCGGACGACGTCTTGCGTGGCATGTTATCATCGCCATTGGGCAGCAAACATTGTCGGATGACATCGGATGTGGCATGCCATCATCACCATTGGGTTGCACACACGATGGGACGACATCGTGCGTAACATGCCATCATCTCCCTTAGGCACGACACACGGTTGGACGATTTCGGGCGTGACATGAGAACATTGTTCTTGGAAAGCATACACAATCATATGACATTAGGCGAGTCATGTTATGATCGACCTTGGATAGAACACATGATCGGACGACGTTGGGCGTGGCAATTCCCTCATGGACCTTGGGCAGCACACACGGTCGGATGACATTGGGCGTGGAATTCCATCATTGCCATAGGGAAGCACATGCGGTTGGACGATGTTGAGCGTGACATGCCATCTTCTACCATGGACTGCACACATGGTAGGATGACGTCGAGCATGGTTTGCAATATTCTCCCTTGGAAAACATCAACAGTCGCACTACGTTGGGCATGGCATGCCATCACGTCCTTTGTCCAGCACACATGGTCGGAGGAAGTCCAGCGTGGCAGGCCATCATCACCGTTGGGCAGCACACACGGCCGGATGACATTGGGCGTGGCATGCCATCATCGCCCTTGAAAAGCATACACGGTCAAACTACATCAGGCGTGGCATGCCATCATGGCCATTGGCCATCACACACGGTCGGACAACTTCGGGCGTGGCAGGCCATCATCGCCCTTGTACAATATGCACAAGGTCTGGCGACGTCGGACATGGCATGCCATCAATACCCTTTGAAAACATACACGATCGGATGATGTCGGGTGTTGCATGTTATCATCTCCCTTAGACAGCACACACAATCAGACCATGTCGGGCGTGACATGTTCGCATGGACCTTAGGCCTCACATACGATCGAATGACGTTTTACTTGGCATGCCATCATCATCATTGGGCAGCGCACGCGGTTGGACGACGTCGACGTGATATGAAAACTTTGCCCATAGACAACACACACAGTTGGACGACATCAAGTGTTGCATGCTATCATCTCCTTTTAACATAATACATGATCGGACTACGTCGGAAGTGGCATGCAATCATGGCCCTTGGCCACCACACATGGTCGGCAACGTTTGTTGTGGCAGACTATCATCGCCCTTGGAGAATATAAATAGGGTTGGACGGCGTTGGGAGTTGCATGCCATCATCGCCCTTGGACAACATACACGGTTGGATGACGTCGGGTGTGGCATAGTATCATCGCCCATGGGCTGCACACACGGTCGTACGACATTGGGCATGGCAATGCTACATCGACTTTGGGCAGCACATACGATCGAACGACGTCAGGCGTTAAATGCCATCATGGCCCTTGGACAGCATACATGGTCGGACTACGTTGGGTGTGGCATGTTATGATTTCCCTTGGAAAGCATAGACGATCGGACGATGTCGGGCATGGAATGTTATCATCGCCCTTGGACAACACAGACGATCGGACGACGTCGGCCATGACATGCTTGCATAGCCCTTCAAAAGCACACACAGTCGGATGACATCGGGCGTGGAATGCCATCATCTCCATTGGGCAGGACACGCGGTATCACAACGTGTTGAGTGACATGCCTTCTTCGCCCTTTGACAGCACACACGGTGGAACGACGTCGAGCGCATGCTATCATCACCTTTAAATAGCATACACGGTCGGACTACGTCACTAGTGGCATGCCATCATGGCCCTTGGCCAGCACACACAGTTGGACGATTTCGAGTATCGAAGGCCATAATTTCCCTTGAATGGCATACAGAGGGTCGCTCTACGTCAGGCGTGGCATGCAATCAGCGCTTTTGGTCAGCATACACGATTGAACGATGTCGCGAATGTCATGTTATCATCACCCTTGGACTGCACACACTGTCAGATGATGGTTGGTGTGGCAATGATATCATCGCCCTTGGGAAGCACATACAGACGAACGATTTAGGCGTTAATTACCATCATTACCCTTTGGACATCATACACGGTCAGACAACGTCAACGTTGCATTCCATCATCTCCTTTGGACTTCAAACACAGATATACGACGTCGGGCATGGCATGACATCATCGCCCTTGTGCAACACATACAGTCGAATTACGTCGGCCGTTGAAATTCCATCATCGCCTTTGGAATGCACACACGATCGAATAATGTCGGGTATATCATGCCATCATCGCCCATGGAAAGCATACAGGATCAGACTACGTCAGCTGTGGTATGTTTTCGTTGCCCTTGGAAACCATACACGATCCGATGACGTCGGACGTGGAATATATACATGGCCCTTGGGCAGCACAAACGGTCGTATGACGTCCGGTGTAGCATGCCATCATCTCCATTGGGTAGAACAAGCGGTCTAACAACATCGGGGAGGGGGGGACATGACATCTTCACCCTTGGATAACACACACGGTGAGACGACGTCGGGCGTGGCACACCATTATCGCCCATGAACAACATACATGGTTGAATTACGTTAGGCATGGCATGCGATCATGCCCCTTGGCCTGCACACAGGGTCGGATGACCTTGGTCGTTGCACTTCCACCATTACTGTTTAAATGCACACACGCTCGGACAATGTCGGGCATGGCATGCGATCATCACTTTTGGAAAGCATAAATGATTGAACAACTTCGGGCGTAGCATGTTATCATCGCCCTTTGATAGCAAACACGATAAGACGACGTCGGGTGTGGCATGCCCGCATGGCGGTTATGTAGCATAAATAGTCGGATGACATCGGCCGTGGGATGCCATTATCGCCATTGGGGAGCATACGCGGTTGGACGACATCTGGCGTGACATGACATCTTTGACCTTGGACAGCACACATTGTGACACGACGTCGAGCGTGGCATGCCATCATCGCCCTTTGATAACATACACAGTCGGACTATTTCAGGTGTGGTATTCCATCATGGCCCTTGGCCAGCACAGACGGTCGGACGACGTAGGGTGTGGAAGGCCTTCATTTCAATTGCAAAGCATACAAAGGGTCGCTCAATGTCAGCCGTGGCATGTTATACTCGCCCTTGTAAAGCATACACTATCCGATGACGTCGGTTGTAGCATGCATACATGGCCCTTGGGCAGCACACACGGTTTTATGACGTCACCCGTAACATGCCATCATCGCCATTGGGTAGCACACGCGGTATAACAACATCGGGCGTGACATGCCATCTTCTCCCTTGGACAACACACAGGGTGGGACGACGTCGGGCGTGGCATACCATTATCTCCCATGGACAACATACACGGTTGATATACGTTAGGCATGGCATGTGATCATGCCCCTTAGCATGCACACAGGGTCAGATGACCTTGGTCGTTGCACTTCCATCATCACTCTTTGAATGCACACACGATCGGACGATGTTGGGTGCGGCATGCGATCATCATTTTTGGAAAGCATACATGATCGAAAAACTTCAAGTGTAGCATGCTATCATCGTCCTTTGATAGAAAACACGATCGGACGACGTCGGGTGTGGAATGCCCGCATGGCCCTTGGGTAGCACAATTTGTCGGATTACATCGGGCGTGGGATGCCATAATGTCCATTGGGGAGCACACGCGGTTGGACGACGTCTAGCGTAACATGTCATCTTTGCCCTTGGACAGCACACATTGTGACAAGACGTCAGGCTTGGCATGCCATCATCGACCTTAGATAGCATACACGATCGGACTACGTCAGGTGTGGCATGCCATCATGGCCATTTGCCCGCACACACGTTTGGATGACGTCGGGTGTGGCAGGCCATCATTTCCCTTGGACAACATACACAGGGTCGCTCAATGTTGAGCGTGGCATGCCATAATCGCCCTTGGTCAGCACAGATGGTCGGACGATGTCGAGAGTGTCATGCCATCATCTCCCTTGTGCAACACATACGGTCGAACGACGTAGGCCGTGGCAATGCCATCATCGCCCTAGAAATGCACACACGATCGAATGACGTTTGGTATGGCACGCCATCATCGCCCGTGGACAGCATACACGATCAGACGACGTCGGGATGGCATGTTATCATGGCGCTTGGACATCACACACGATTGGACGACATCGGGCGTGGTATGGCCGCATGGCCTTTCGGCAGCACACATGTCATGCGTTTCATTCCATAATAGCCATTGGATAGTACACATGGTAGGACTACGTCGGGCGTGATGTGCCATCTTCTCCCTCAGACAGCACACACGGTGGCACGACTTCAGGCGTGGCTTGCCATCATCGCGCTTGGAAATAATAAACAGTTAGACTACGTCAGGCGTGGCATGAAATCATTCCCCTTGGCTAGCAGACACGGTCAAACAATGTCGAGCGTGGCAGGCCATCATCGCCCTTAGACAGCATACACAGGGTCGGACGACATCATGCATGACATGTCATCATCGCCCTTGGAAATTATACATGGTCGGACGACGTTGGGCGTGGCATGCCATCATCGCCCTTTGACAGCATAGACGATCGGACTACGCTGGGCGTGGCATGCTATCATCGCCTTTGGAATGAACACACAGTCGGATGATGTCGGGCGTTGCATGTCATCAATGCAATTTAAAAGCATACAAAGGGTCGGACGACGTCGGCGTAGCATGCCATCATTGCCCTTGGTTAGCATACACGGTAAGAAGACGTCGGGCGTGCCATATCATCATTTCCCTTGGGAAGAAGACACAGTCGGATTACGTCAGGCATGGCATGCCATTATTGCCCTTAGGAAGCACAAACGGTTAGACTACGTCGAGCATGGCATGCCATCATTGCCCTTGGATAGAACAAATGGTCGTACGATGCCAGGCATGGCATGTTATCATCATCCATGGTCAACAGACACGATTGGATGATGTCAGTTATAGCAATTCCATAATAGCCCTTGGACAACACACACGATCGAACTACGTCGGGTAAGGCATGACATCATGATCCTTGAGAAGCACACACGGTCGGACGACATCATCCGTGGCAATGCCATCATTGCCCTTAGGAAGCACAGACGGTCAGACTACGTCGATCATGGCATGCCATCATTGCCCTTGGATAGAACAGATGGTCGTACGACGTCAGGCGTGGCATGTTATCATCGTCCATGGTCAACAAACACGGTTGGATGACGTCAGTTATAGCAATTCCATAATAGCCCTTGGACAACACAAACGATCAAAATACGTCGGGCATGGCATGACATCATGATCCTTGAGAAGCACACACAGTCGGACGACATCATCTGTGGCAATGCATTCATTGCCCTTGGAATGCACACACGGTCGGATGACGTGGTCGTTACATGCTATCAACGACCTTGGAGAGCATACACGATCAGACAACGTCGGGTGTGGCATGTTGTTATCTCCCATGGACAACACACACAATCAGATGATGTCATGTGTGGCATGCATGCATGGCCCTTGGGTAGCACACAGGGTTAGATGACATCGAGCGTGTCATGTTAGCATCGCCATTGGGTAGCACACGCGGTCGGATGACATCATGCTTTACATGCTATCTTCGCCCTTGAACTGCACACGCGGTGGGACAATGTCGGGCGTGGCATTCCATCATCACCCTTTGACAACATCAACGATCGAACTACTTTAGGTATGGCAGGTCATCATTGCCCTTGTCCAGCACACACGGTTGGACGACGTTGGGCTTTAGATGCCATCATCACCCTTGGACAGCACACACGGTAGGACAATGTTAGGCGTTGTATTCTAGCATGGCCCTTGGGCAGCCCACACTGTCGGACGACGTTGGTCATTAGATGCCATCATCGCACTTGAAAAGCACACACAATCGAACGACATCATTCGTGGCATTCCACCTCGCCCTTGGAAAGCACACACGGTAGGACGACATCGAGCATGGCATGCCATCATCTCCCTTGAACAAAACACACTACCGGTCTATGTCGGGCGGGGCATGCCATAATTGCCCTTGGGCAGCACACACAGTCGGAGAACGTCGAGCATTGGATGCAATAATCGCCATTGGAAATCATATATGATCAGACGATGTTGGGTGTGGCATGATATCATCACCCTTGGACAGCACACACGATCGGACCACATAGGGCGTGGCATGCTAGCATGGCTCTTGGGCTGCACACACGGTCGGACTGCGTTCGGCGTGGCATGCCATCATCGCTCTTAGAATGCACACACAGTCGGACGATGTCGGGCGTGGATTGCCATCATCACATTTTGAAAGAATACATGATTTAACAATGTCGGGCATAAAATGTTATCATCTCCCTTTGATAGCACACACGATCAGACGACGTCGGGTGTGGCATGCCAACATGTCCCTTGGGCAGCACACACGGTCGGATGACGTCGGGCGTAGCATGCCATCATCTCCATTGGGCAGCATATGCGGTCTTACGACGTCAGGCGTGACATGCCATCTTCTCTCTTGGACAGCACACACGGTGGGATAACGTCAGGTGTGGCATGCCATCATCGCCCATGGATAGCATACACGGTCGGACTACGACAAGCGTGGCATGCCATCATGGCCCTTGTCCAGCACAAATGGTCGGATTACCTCGGTCGTTGCATTGCCATCATCGCTCTTAGAATGCACACACGGTCAGACGATGTCGGGCGTGGGATGTAATCATCACATTTTGAAAGAATACATGATTTAACAACGTCGGGCGTAACATGTTATCATCTCCCTTTGATAGCACACACGATCGTACGACGTCGGGTGTGGCATGCCCACATGGCCCTTGGGTAGCACACATGGTCAGATGACCTCGAGAGTTGCATCCCATCAACGCCATAGGCAACACACGTGTCCTGACGACATCGGGCGTGGCAAGCTATCATCGCCATTCGGCAACACGCGCTATCGGACGACGTCGAGCGTGGCATGCTATCATCGCCCTTGGATAGCATACACTGTCGGACGACGTCAGGAGTGGCATGCCATCATAGACCTTGGCCAGCACACACGGTCGGACAACTTTGATTGTGGAAGGCCATCATTTCCCTTGAACAACATACACAGGGTCGCTCTACGTCGGGCGTGGCATGCAATCATCGCTCTTGGTCAGTATACACGATCGAACGATGTCGGGAATGTCATGTTATCATGGCCCTTAAACTGCACACACGGTCAGATGATGGTTGGCGTGGCAATGATATCATCTTCCTTGGGAAGCACACACAGACGAACGACGTTCGACGTTAAATGCCATCATTTCCCTTTGGATATCATTCACGGTTTGACGACGTCAATGTTGCATGCCATCATCGCCTTTGGACTGCAAACATAGACGTACGGCGTCGGGCGTGGTATGCCATCATCACCCTTGTGCAGTACAAACGGTCGGATGACGTCGGCCGTGGAAATGCCATTATCGCCCTTGGAATGCACACACGATCGAATAATGTCGGGTATAGCATGCCATCGTCGCATGTGGAAAGCATAGACAATCAGACGACGTCGGGCGTGGCATGTTATCGTCGCCCTTGGAAAGCATACACGATCCAATGATTTCGGGCGTGGCATGCCTACATGGCCTTTAGGCAGCACACACGGTCGTATGACATTGGGCGTAGCATGCCATCATCGCCATTGGGTAGCACACGCGGTCTAACAACGTCGGGCGTGACATGCCATCTTCTCCCTTGGACAGCACACACGGTTGGACGACGTCGGGCGTGGCATACCATTATCGCCCATGGACAGCATACACGGTCGAACTACGTCAGGCGTGGCATGCAATCATGCCCCTCGGCCAGCACACAGGGTCGGATGCCCTTGGTCGTTGCAATGCCATCATCGCTCTTGGAATGCACACACGCTCGGACGATGTCGGGCGTGGCATGCAATCATCACTTTTGGAAAGCATACATGACCGAACAACTTCAGGCGTAGCATGTTATCATCGCCCTTTGATAGCAAACACGATCGGACGACGTTTGGTGTGGCATGTCCGCATGGCCCTTGGGCAGTACAAACGGTCGGATGACATCGGCAGTGGCATGCCATAATCGCCATTGGGGAGCACACGCGGTTGGACGACGTCTGGCGTGACATCCCATCTTTGCCCTTAGACAAAACACATGGTGACACGACATTGGGCGTGGCATGCCATCATCGCCCTTTGACAGCATACAAGATTGGACTACGTCATGTGTGGCATGCCCTTAAGGCCCTTAGCTAGCACACACGTTTGGACGACGTCGGGTGTGGCACACTATCATTTCCCTTGGACAACATACACAGGGTCGCTCAATGTTGGGTGTGGCATGCCATAATCTCCCTTGGTCAGCACACACGGTTGGACGGTGTCGGGAGTAGCATGCCATCATCGCCCTTGTGCAACACATACGGTCGAACGACGTCGGCCGTGGCAATGCCATCATCGCCCTAGAAATGAACACACGATTAAATGTTGTTTTGCATGGCATGCCATCATCGCCCGTGGACAGCATACACGATCATACGACGTCGGGAATGACATGCCATCATTTCCATTGGGCAACCACACTGTTGGACGACGTCGGGAGTGGCATTCCATCATCTCTTTGGGACAACATACACGGTCGGACGACGTTGCCTGTGGAATGACATCATCGCCTTGGTAATGAACACACAATTGAACGACGTCGTGCGTGGCATGCCATCATCGCCCTTTGACAGCATAGACAATCAGACTACGCTGGGTGTGGCATGCTATCATCACCTTTGGAATGAACACACAGTCGGATGATGTCGGGCGTTGCATGCCAACAATGCAATTTAAAATCATACAAATGGTCGAATGACGTCGGCGTAGCATGCCATCATTGCCATTGGTTAGCATACACGGTAGGAAGACATCGGGCGTGCCATATCATCATTGCCCTTGGGAAGCATACACAATTGGATAACGTCAGTCATGGCATGCCATTATTTCCCTTACGAAGCATAGACGGTTAGACTACGTCGAGCATGGCATGCCATCATTGCCCTTGGATATAACAAATGGTCGTACAACGCCAGGCATGGCATGTTATCATCATCCATGGTCAACAGACACGATTGGATGACGTCAGTTATAGCAATTCCATAATAGCCCTTGGACAGCACACACGATCGAACTACGTCGGGCATGAAATGACATCATGATCCTTGAGAAGAACACACGGTCGGACGACATCATCCGTGGAAATGCCATCATTGCCCTTGAAATGCACACACGATCGGAGGACGTGGACATTACATGCTATAAACGCCCTTGGAGAGCATACACGATTAGACAATGTCGGGCGTGGCATGTAGTAATCGCCCATGGACAACATACACAATCAGATGATGTCAGGCATGGCATGCATGCATGGCCCTTGGGTAGCACACACGATAAAATGACGTTGAGCGTGTCATGTTAGCATTGCCATTTGGTAGCACACGCGGTAGAACGACGTTGATCTTTACATGCCATCCTTGCCCATGAACTGCACACGTGGTGAGACAAAGTCGGGCGTGGCATTCTATAATAACCCTTTGACAACATCCAAGATCGGACTACGTCGGGTGTGGCAGGCAAACATGGCACTTGGTCAGCACACACGGTCAGACGACGTCGGGCGTGGCATGCCATCATCGCCCTTAGAAGGCATACACGGTCGGACGACGTCTTGCATGGCATGTTATCATCGCCTTTGGACTAAACACATGGTCGGAAAACGTTGAGTTTTGAAATTCTATCATTGCCCTTGGCTAGCACAAACATTACGATGACGTGGGGCGTTAAATGCCATTAGTACCATTTTGACAGCACACAAGGTCGGACAATGTTGACGTTGCATGTAACCATCCCCTTTAAACTACATACACGGACATATGACCTCGTGGGTGGCATGCCATCATAGCCCTTGTGCACCACAAATGGTTGGACGATGTTGGGCGTTAGATGCCATCATCGCCCTCGGACAGCACACACGGTCGGACGACGTTAGGCGTGGTATTCAAGCATGGACCTTGGGCAGCCGACACATTTTTAAGACGTTAGGTATTAGATGCCATCATCGCACTTCAAAAGCACACAAAGTCAGATGACATCATTCGTGGCATCCCATCATCGCACTTTGAAAGCATACACGATCGAACAATGTCGGGCGTGGCATGTTATAATCTCCCTTGGATTGCACACACGATTGGACGACATAGGGAGTTTCATGCTCGCATGGCCCTTGGACAACACACAAGGCAGAATGACATTGGGTGTGGCATGCCATTATCGCCCTTGTATAGCACACACGTTCGGACGACGTCAGGAGTGACGTGCCATCATCGCCCTTAGGTAGCACACACGGTCGGACGACGTCGGGCGTGACATGGCATAATCTTCCTTGGACATTATACATGGTCAGACGACAGACGGCGTGGCATGCCATCATCGACCTTGGACAGCAAACACAGTCGGACTAAGTTGGATGTGGCATGCCATCTTCGTCCTTGGAATGAACACACAGTCGGATGATGCCGGGCGTTGCATACCATCATGTCAATTTGAAAGCACATAAAGGGTTAGATGAAGTCTATGTAGAATGCCATCTTCACCCTTGGACATGACATATGATTGAACCACGTAGGGCGTGGCATGCCCGCATGGCCCTTGGTCACAACAAAGGGTCAGATGACGTCGGGAGTGGCATGTCATAATCGCCATTCGCAACACACGCAATCGGACGACGTCGAGCATGAAATTCCATCATTTCCATTGGGCAACCATACTGTTGGACGACGTCGGGAGTGGCATTCCATCATCTCTCTCGGACAACATACACGGTCGGACGACGTTGCATGTGGCATGACATCATCGCCTTTGTAATGAACACACGATCGAACGACGTCGTGTGTGGCATACCATCATCATCCTTCGAAAGCATACACACGGTAGGATGACATCTAGCGTGGCATGTTATCATCGACTTCATATGGCACACAAGGTCGGATGACGTCGGGCATAAAATTCTTTCATTAACATTGGATAGCCTACATGGTCGGACTACATCGGTCGTGGCATGTTATCATGGCCCTAAGAAAGCATACACGATCGGACGACGTTGGGCGTGGCATGTTATCATCGCCCTTGGACAACATACACGATCGGACCAAGTAGGGCGTGTCCTGCCCGCACGGCCCATGGGCAACACACATGATCGAATGACATCGGATGTGGCATGCCATCATCACCATTGGGTAGCACACACGATGGAATGACATCGTGTGTAACATGCCATCATCGCCCTTAGGCACCACACACGGTTGGACGATTTCGGGCGTGACATGACAACATCGTTCTTGGAAAGCATACACAATCAGATGATTTTAGGCCTGTCATGTTATGATCGACCTTTGATAGAACACACGATCGAACGATGTTGGGCGTGGAAATGCCCGCATGGACCTTGGGCAGCATACACGGGGGGATGAAATTGGGCGTGGAATGCCATCATTGCCATAGGGAAGCACATGCGGTTGGACGAAGTTGAGCATGACATGCCATCTTCTACCATGGACTGCACACATGGTAGGATGACGTCGAGCAAGGTTTGAAATCTTCTCCCTTGGAAAACATCAACGGTCGCACTATGTTGGGCATGGCATGCCATCACGTCCTTTGGCCAGCACACATGGTCGGAGGAAGTCCGGCGTGGCAGGCCATCATCACCATTGAGCAACACACACGGCCGGATGACATTGGGTGTGGCATGCCATCATCGCCCTTGAAAAGCACACACGGTAAAACTAAATCAGGCGTGGCATGCCATCATGGGCATTGGCTAGCACACACGGTCGGACAACTTTGGGCGTGGCAGGCCATAATCGCCCTTGTACAACATACACAAGGTCTGGCGATGTCGGATATGGCATGCCATCAACACCCTTTGAAAACATACACGATCGGATGATGTCGGGTGTTGCATGTTATCATCCCCCTTAGACAACACACACAATTGGACGACGTTGGGCGTGACATGTTCGCATGGACCTTAGGCATCACATACGGTCGGATGACGTTTTACATGGCATGCCATTATCACCATTGGGCAGAGCATGTGGTTGGACGACGTCGAGCGTGATATGAAATCTTCGCCCATGGACAACACACACAGTGGGACAACATAAGTATTGCCGCTATATCTCCCTTTTAACAAATAATACATGATCGGACTACGCGGTGGGCGGGGCATGCATCATGGCCTTGGCCACCACACATGGTCGGCAACGTTTGTTCTGGAAGACCATCATCGCCTTGGAGAATATAAAAGGTTGGGACGGCGTCGGGAGTTGATGCATAATCGCCCTTGGACAACAACACGGTTTGGGATTAGCCCAAAGTGTGGCATAGTATCATCGGGCCCATGGGTGCTGCCAACACGGTCGTACGACATTTGCTGTGCAATGCTATAATTCTGAACTTTAGGCAGTACATACTATCTGAACGACGGTCAGGACGTGGTTTAATAATGCCATCGTGGCCTTGGACAACATACATGGTCGGACTACTTGGGTGTGTGTCGGCATGTTATTGATTCCCTTGGAAAGCATAGACGATCGGACGCTTGTTTGCATTGGATGTTATCTCTCGCCCTCGGCACAGCAAATGACGATCGGAGGAACTCCTCCCATATTCGGCCTATGACATGGTTGCATAGCCCCTTTCATAAAAGCACACACAGTCGAATTAAAACACGGTTGGCGTGGACTGCCATCATCTCCATTTGGGCAGGGACAATCAGAAGCTCCCCCCTACCCCCGTCCACTAACAACTCAACCTCCCACCCTCTCTCTCCCCCGCTTTTTCTTCCCCGCCCCTTTTTTTTTTTTGGGTTATCACCAACGGTGTGAGTTACTTATGCCTTCTTCTCCCTTACAGCACACAAGTGGAACGAAGTCGACGCGGCGTTGCTATCATCGCCCTTAAAATAGCATACACGGTCGGACTACATCACAGCTGGCAGCCATCTGGCCCTTGGCCAGTAACACATGGTTGGATTGACCTTCGGGTGTTGAAGGCCATCATTTCCCTGAATGGCATACACATGGTCGATCTCCGTCGAGGCGGGCATGCAAATCCACCCGCACTTGGTCAGCATTACACGCTTCGAACGAGGCGCGAATGTCAGTTATCATCACCCTTGGACTGCACACACAGCAGAGATTAGGTTGGCGTGGCAATTTATCATCAGACCTTGGGATGGAAGCACATAAGACGAACGATTTGGGAGTTTTGTTTTTGTTTTTTTTTTTGTTTTTAAATGCCATCATTGCCCCTTGGGAAACATTCATACACGGTCGGATTCGACGTCAAACGTTGGCAATTTGCCATCATCGCCTTTGGACTACAACAAGACATACATTGTGTCGGGTTCGTTGGGCATGCCATCATCGCCACCTAGTGGGAGCACATACGGTGGAATGGTGGAATTACGCGGGGCCGGGCAATGCCATTAATCCCCTTAGAATGCACACACACGATTTCGAAAACATGTCGGGTATAGCATGCCATCATCTCCATAGTTAGGTAGACAAGCGGTCTAAACACATCAAGTGTGACCATGCCATCTCTCACCCTGGACCACAAACACGGTGAGACGATGTCGGGATGTTGCATACCATTCATCTCCCATGGACAACAATACAATTGGTTGAACTACTCAGGCATGGCAGAGATCTGCCCCTTGTCCAGCACAAAGTGCGCTTCGGATTACATTGTCGTTGACACTTTCCCATTCATCACTCATTTGAATGCAACACGCTCGGGCCGATGCCGGACGTGGCAATGCTGATACATCACTTCGAACAAGCATTAAATGATCGAACAACTTGGGGCAGAGCATGTTATCATCGCCCTTGATATCAAAAAACAATCGGACGATTTGTTTCGAGTCGTGGCATGCCCACAGGCCTTACCTTGGTTTTAGCACAACAGTCGGATGTCATCGGCCGTGGATGCCATATCGCTTGGGCAGCACAAGCGGCGTGACGACATCTGGAGTGACATTGCCTTTATTGCCTTTGGACAGCACCACATGGTGTGACCACGACGTCGAGAGTGGCATGCAATCATCGACCCTTTGGACAGCATACCGGTCGGACTACTTTAGGTGTTGTGGGAATGCCTTCATTGGCCCTTGGCCAGCACCGATGACCCTCGGACGAGAGGAAGGGTGGGGCAGGCCATCATTCCCTTGCAAAGCATACACAGGGTACGCTCATGGTAGCCGTGGCAGGTTTATCAACGCCCTTGGAAAGCATACACTATCCAATGACATGGTCGGGCAGTGCATACATGGGCCCTTCTGGGCAGCACACCGGTTTGCTATGACGTTCAGCTCCTAACATGCCATCATCGCCATTGGGTAGCACACGCAGTCTAAAAAACATCGGGCGTGGACATGCCATTTTCCCCGGGGACAACACACACAGTGGGATTGACGTGGGCGTGGCATATACCATTATCGCCATGGACAGCATACACGGTTTGAACTGCGTCAGGCACATTTGGCATGTGATCACGCCCCTTGGATAGCACAATAGGGTTCGAATGACGTTGGTCGTGCACTTCCATTCATCACTCTTTGAAGGCACACACGATCAAACGAAGTAGGGGTGGCTATTTGCGATCATTCACTTTGGAAAGCAACATGATCGAAAAAAAAAAAACTTCAGGTGTAGCATTCGCTTCATCGTCCTTTGATAGAAAACAAGATCCGGGACGACATAGTGGTGGCATCTCCGACATGGCCCTGGGCAAATCCAATTCCCACTATTGGATTTTGGTGTCGGATTAATCGGGAGTGTGGATGCCATAAGATCTATTGGGAGAGCACAGCGTACTTGGACGACGTCTGTGAACATGCAATCTTTGGCCTTGGAAAAAGCAACTTGGTGACACAAGAGTCAAGCTTGGCATGCCATCATCGACCTTAGATAATATACACGATCGGACTACCTCAGGTGTTGGCATGCCATCATGGACCTGTGCCCAGCACACAATTTGGATTGAGATGGGGTTGTGGAAGGCATAGTTCCCTGGTCAACATAAATAGGTCGATCAATTTTGAGGTGTGGCATTGCCATAATCGCCCTTGAGTAAGCACAGACGTCGGCATCGGACGATGTCTGAGCGAGAGTTGTCTTCCATAATCTCCCCTTGGTGCAAAAGATGTGCACGATACTGGTTTCTCGAACAACGTTAGGTCGTGGAAACACTGCTATCATCGCCTAGAAAGAGAAATGCACACACACAAATGAATAACGTTTTGCTGGCATTGCCATCATATAGCCGTGGACAGCTTAATTTTTACTTGATCAGACGCAAGTCGGCATCCTGGCATGTTATCATGGCCCTTGGACATACACACACGATTGGATGACACTCAAGCGTGTTGGTATGGCCGCATTGTCCGTTTCGGCAGCACAAATCTGTGCATGAGTTTCATTCCATATAGCCATTGGATAGTCACCACAGTAGGGACTACCTGGGCGTGACTGTGCCATATTCTCCCTCCCAGAAGGCACCACAAAGTGGACGACTTCAGGCGTGGTCTTGCCATCTCATCGTGCTTGGGACAATACAATCGTAGTCACTACGTCCGGTGTGGCTGGCATGAAATCATTCCCTTGGCTATAGCAGCCACGGCAAACAATGTCGTCAGTGATGGCAAGCCATCATCGCCCTTCCTTAGACAGTTATAAACAGGGTCAGATGACATCATACATGACATGTCATCATCGCCCTTGGAAATAATAAATGGTCGGAACGAAGGCGGGTCGTGGCATGCCACATCTCCTTTGACAGCATAGCGATCAAACTCACGCGCTGGGCCGTGGCATTCTATCATCCCTTTGGAATGATTACACAGTCGAATGATTTTCAGGCGTTGGCGTGCATCAATGCAATTTTTTTTAAAAGCATACAAGAGTCTTCGGACGGACGTCGCGTAGCGTGACATCATTGCCCTTGGTTAGGAATACACGGTAAGAAGACGTCGGGGTGCCATTATCTCAATTGCCTGGGTGGAAGCGACACGTTGGATGACGTCAGGCATGGCATTCAATATTGCCTTAGGAAGCACAAACAATTAGACTATGTCGCGCATGGCATGCCATCTTTCCTGGATTAGAAAACCAAATGGTCGTTACGATGCCATGATGGACATGTTACTATCATCATGGTAAACAGACACGGTTGGATGATTCCAGTGTAGCAATTCGATAAATAGCCGTTTTGGACAGCACACACGATCGAAGTCGACTGACGTCCGGCCCAAAGCGCGCATGGGATCATCATGATCTTCTGAGAAGCATCCCACACGGTCGGACGACATATCCGTGGCAATGCTATTTATCATCTTAGATGTACAGACGGTCAGTCCGGACTATCTGTCGAGAATGGCATGGCCATCCGTCCCGGGATTAAAAACAGATGGCTTCGTAACAACATTAGGAGGTGGCATGTTATTATCGTACACATGATGTAAACAAATTACGGTGTGGAGGATGACGTCAGTTATATAAATTCCATACTAGCCCTTTGGACAACACACACGATTAGAACATACGTTAGAATGGCATTATGACATCATGACCATGAGAAGAAAACACGGGCGGAAGGACATCTTACGTGGGGAATCTAATATATTGCCTGGAATGCACCACACGGTCGGAAGAAGTGGTCGTTACATGCTAAGCAAAAGACCTTGGAGAGGCATTACACGATCCAGACAACTGTCGGCGCGGTGGCATGTTGTTTTATCTTTCCATTGTTGGACAACACACATAATCAAATGATGTCATGGTTGAATGACAGCCATGGCCCTTGGGTAGCACAACAGGGTTAGATGAAAATCGAAGCGGTAATTGTTAGCATCGCCATTGGGTAGCAAACAGCGGTTGGATGAGTTGTGTCGGGCATGGGCATGCATCATCACCCTTTACCACATGCACGATCGGACCTACCTATCGGGTATTGTATATGGGCAGGCCATCATTGCCCTGGCCAGCACCCACGGTCAGACGACGTCGGGCGTGACAATTTTATCTTTTGAGACAAACTCATGGTCGGACGACGTTGAACTTTGAAATTCTATCATCGCTCTTGGCTAGCACACACATTAGGACGATGTATGGCGTTAAATGCCATGATTACCCTTTTGACAGGGCACACGGTAGTACGATGTTGACGTGGCATGTCATCATCGCCTTTAAACTACATACACGGAGAGATGACATCGTGGGTGGCATGCCATCATATCCCTTGTGCAGCACAAATGTTTGGACGTCGTTGGGCTTTAGATGCCATCATCGCCCTTGGACAGCACACACAGTAGGACGACGTTAGCTGTGTTTTTCCGGCATTGCCCTTGGGCAGCCCACACAGTCGGACGACGTCGGTCATTAGATGCCATCATCGCACTTAGAATGCACACACGATTCGAACAATTGTCGGGTTATGCATGCCATCATCTCCATTAGGTAGCACAAGAAGCGGTCTAAAAACGCATCCGGGTGTGACATGCATTCTTCTCATTGGACAACACACACGGTGAGACGACTGTCGGGCTTGGCATACCATTATCTCCCACTGGGACAACATACATGGTTTAAAGTACGTCAGTGCATGGCATTGCGATCATGCCCATGGTCCAGCACAACAGGGTCGGATGACATTGGTCGTTGGCACTTCCATCATCACTCTTTGAATGCACACAGCTCGGACGATTGTCGGGCGTGCCATTTTGCTATCATCACTTTCGAAAGGCTAAAATGATTCGAACAAATTTGGGCGTAGCATGTTATCATCGCCTTGAGAGAAAAAAACAATCAGACGAAGTTTCGAGTGGGCATGGCCCATGGCGCACGTAGGTAAGCACAACACCGTGGATGTCATCGTCCGTGGGATGCCATTGAATCGCCATTTGTGCAGCACACGCGGTTGGACGACATTGCGTGACATGCCATTTGCCTTTGAGGACAGGGCACACATAGTGACACGACTCGGGAGTGGCATGCTATAATCGCCCTGGGACAGCATACACGGTAGATACTTTAGGTGTGGGCTTGCCATCATGGTCTTGGACAGGCACAGATTGGGTCGGACGAAGTGGGTGTGTCAGGCCATCATTTCCCTTGAAGAATAACAGGGTTCGCTCAAGGTCAGCCGTGCATGTTATCATCGCCCTTGGAAAGCATACACTATCCGATAACATCGGTGTGGCATTGCATACATAGCCTCTGGGTGCACACGCGGTGTTCCTATGACATCAGCCCTAAACATGCCATCATCGTCATTGGGTAGCAACGCAGTCTAACAACATCACGGGCGTCGTGGAACATGCCATCTTCTTCCTTGGACAACACAAAATGGGGGATGAGTCAGGCGTGGCATCCATTATCGCCAAAAATGGACAACATACACGTTTCGAAACTACGTCAGGCATGGCATGTGATCATACCCCTTGCCAGCACACAGGGTGGATGCCTTGGTCTTTGCACTTCCATCATCACTCTTTCAATGCACACACGATCAGGGACGAGATCGGGTGTGGAATGCGATATCACTTTTGGATAGGGCATAACATGATCGAAAAACCTCGGGTGTCGGTGTAGAGGATATCATCTGCCTTTGAATAGCCAAAAACGATCGACGACGTTGGGTGTGGATGACCCGCATTGGCCCTTGGGCAAACACAATTGGTCGGATTACATTGGCGTTGGGATGGGTTGGATAATGGTCATTGGGGAGCACACGTGGTTGGACGACGTTCTCTAGCGTAACATGCACTTTTCCCTTGGACAGCACACTTGGTGGAAAAGACGGTCAGGTTGTCATGCCATCATCGCCCTTGGCATAACAACACGATCGGACTACCTCAAAGTGTGGCATTGCCATCATGGCCTTTGCCCGCACACACATGAATGACGTCGGGGTCGGGTGTGGAAGGCCATCGTTTACCTTGGA
This sequence comes from Solanum habrochaites, assembly GCA_027704765.1. Taxonomy (NCBI): domain Eukaryota; kingdom Viridiplantae; phylum Streptophyta; class Magnoliopsida; order Solanales; family Solanaceae; genus Solanum; species Solanum habrochaites. The sequence goes on along the minus strand of JAKWJA010001952.1, from coordinate 172,110 downwards.
CAAAAATTACAAGGGTTCGCTCAACAATGTGAGCGTGGCATGCCATAATCGCCCTGGTCAGCACAGACGGTCGGACGATATCAGAGTGTCAGGCCATCATCTCCCTGTGAAAACACATACATTCGAACGACGTAGGGCCGTGGCAATGCATCATTCGGCCCTAGAAATGCACACATGATCGAATAAAGTGTGGTTATGGGACCGCCATCATCGCCCTGTGGACCAATTACTTGATCAGACGGACGTCGGCACATGGCATGTTATCATGGCCCTTGGCAATCACACCCGAGTGGAAGGACATCAAGCGTGGTCTGGCCCCGCATGGCCTTTCGCAGCACAAATGTCATCGCGTTTCATTTCCACTATACACCATTGGATAGTACACAAAGTAGGGGACGAAGGGCGTGATTGTGCCATCTTCTCCTCAGACAGCACACCACGGTGGCACGACTTTAGGCGTGTCTTGCCATTCATCGTGCTGTGGAAAGCCAATAAACAAGTTAGACTACGTCCGGCGTGTCATGAAATCATTTCCCTTGGCTAGCAAAAACACCGGTCAAACAATGTTCGAGCGTGGAAGGAACTCATCGCCCTTGACAGCATTACAACAGGGTCAGAGACATCATACATTGACATGTCATCACGCCCTTGGAAATTAGAAATGGCCGACGGACGTCGGTTGGCATGCCATATAGTAGCCCTTTGACAGAATAGACGATCGACTACGCTGGCGTGGCTTGCTATCATTCGCCTTTGGAATGAACACACAGTTGGATGATGTCGGGGGCGTTGCCTGTCATCCATGCAATTTAAAAGCATACAAAAGGTCGGACGACGTCGGCGTAGAATTCGCCATCATTGCCCTTGGTTAGCATAAACATAAGAAGATGTCGGGCGTATGGCCATATCATTATTGCCATTGGAAGAGCAACACAGTCGGATGACGTCAGGCACATGGCATTCCATTATTTGACCTTAGGAAGCACAAACGGTTAGACTATGTCGAGCATGCATGCCATCATTGCCCTTGGATAGAAAAAATGGGCGTTACGATTGACAGGCATGGCATGATTACCTTCATCCATGGTCAATAGGACACGGTTTGGATATTCCAGTGATAGCAAAGTCATAATATCATTGGAAGCACACAACACGATTCGAACTACGTCGGGGCCAGGCAAGGCATGACATCATTGATCATTGAGAAGCACCACATGGTCGGAGGAAATCATCCGTGGTAATGCCATCATTCCCCTTAGGAAGCACAAAACGGTCAGACTATGTAGAGCATGGACATGCATCATTGCCTTGATAGAAACAGTGGTCGTACGGACATCAGGGGCGTGGCATGTATTATCGTACATGGTCACAAACCCGGTTAGATGACGACAGTTATAGCAATTCCATAATATCCTTGGACACACACATGATCGAAATACGTCGGGCCATGGCGATGAATCATGATCCTTGCGAAGCACACACGTTGGACAACCATCGTCAGTGGCAATGCATTTAATATTGCCCTGGGAATGCACACACCGGTCGGACGACGTGGTCGTTACATGCCTATACGGACCTTGGAGAGCATTTACACGATCAGACAAACAGTCGGGGTGTGGCATGTTGTTACTTAATGGACAAACACACACAATCAGATGATGTCATGTTTGTGGAATGCATGCATGGCCCTTGGTCGCATCAAGGGTTTAGATGACAGAGCCATGTTCATGTTGAGCATCGCCATTCGGGTAGCAACGCGGTTGGCTGACGTCATGCTTTATGCTATCTTCGCCTTGAACTGTACACGCGGGTTGGGACAAGCGGGCGGGCATGCCATTCAATCACCTTTGACAAACATCCGATCGGACTACTTCGGGTATGGCAAGGCACATATTTGCCCTTGGGACAGCCACACACGGTCAGCGATGTCTTGGCTTGATATATTTCATCGCCTCTTCGATTTACCACATGGCTTCGGGACGACGTTGGAACTTTGAAATTCTATCATCGCTATGATAGCACACACATTAGGGACGACGTTAGGGGCGTTTTTAAATGCATTTGATTGCCCTTTTTTGAAGCACACCACGTCATACGATGTGATGTGGAATCTCATCATCGCCTTCAAACTGCATACACGCAGAAGATGACACGTGGGGGCATGCCATCATAGCCCTTGTTGCAAGCCAAAGTTGGACGATGTTGGGCTTTAGATGCCAGTATCGCCCTTGGACACACACACGTATAGGACGACGGTTAGGCGTGGGTATTCCAGATGACCCTTGGGCATCCCAACAGTCGGACGACGGCGGTTTCATTAGATGCCTTCATCGCACTTGATGAAAGCACACACAGTCGTCCGACACCATTCGTGGCCATTCCACCTCGGGCCCTTTAGGGGACCGCACACACGAGTGGACGACGTCGGCATGAATGCATCATCCCATGGACAAAACACTCTACAGGAACTATGTCGGGCGGGGAGTCATTATCTCACCCTTGGGCAGCACACACGGGTTGGAGCACGTCGAGCAGGCATTGCTCCCAATAATCGCCATTGGGAAATCATATTGATCAGACGATGTCTGGGGTGCATGCATCATCACCCTTGGACAGCAACACGATCGAACCACCATAGGGCCTGGCATGATAGCATGGCTCTTGGGCACACACACGATTCAGACTAGTTAGGCGTGGAATTGCCAATCACGCTCTGTAGAATGCACAACAGTTCGGCACGATTTGTCGGGCGTTGGATTTCCATCATAACATTTGATGAAAGAATACATGATAAACAATGGCGGGTTGTAGAATATTAGGATGTAGATCATCGCCCTTGATAGCACACACACGATGTCGGATGACGTTAGTTGTGCATGCCAAAACATTGTCCCTTGGCCAGCACACACTGGTCGGATTGACGTCGGGGCGTAGCATGCCATAATTCTCATTGGGCAGCATATGCGGTCTTACGACGTCAGGAGTGACATGCCATATTCTCTCTTGGACAACACACACGGGTGGGATAACGTCAGGTGTGCGCAGCCATCATGGCCTTTGTCTCGCACAAATGGTCGGATACTCGGCCGTGCATTGCATCAGCGCTCTTAGAATGCACACACGGGTCGGGCGTAGCATGCCATAATCTCCATTGGGCAGCATATGCGGTCTTACGACGTCAGGAGTGACATGCCATCTTCTCTCTTGGACAACACACACGGTGGGATAACGTCAGGTGTGGCATGCCATCATGGCCTTTGTCTAGCACAAATGGTCGGATTACCTCGGCCGTTGCATTGCCATCATCGCTCTTAGAATGCACACACGGTCAGACGATGTCGGGCGTGGGATGTCATCATCACATTTTGAAAGAGTACATGATTTAACAACGTCGGTCATAACATGTTATCATCTCCCTTTAATAGCATAGACGATCGTACGACGTCGAGTGTGGCATGCCCACATGGCCCTTGGGTGGCACACATGGTCAGATGACCTCGAGAGTTGCATCCCATCAACGCCATAGGAAACACACGTGTCCTGACGACATCGGGCGTGGCAAGCTATCATCGCCATTCGGCAACACGCGCTATCGGACGACGTCTGGCTTGACATCTTAATATTTCCCTTGGACAGCACACACGATCGGACTACATCAGGCCTGGCAATGCTATAATCGCCCTAGGGCAGCACACACTATCGGACGACGTTGGGCGTCAAATGGCATCATGGCCCTTGGACATTATACATGGTTGGACTACGTAGGGTGTGGCATGTTATGATTGCCCTAAGAAAGCATGGATGATTGGACGATTTCGGATATGGCATGTTATCATCGCCCTTTGATAGCACAGACGATCGGACGACATCGGGCATGGAATGCCATCATCTCCATTGGGCAGGACACGGGGTCACACAACGTGTTGAGTGACATGCCATCTTCTCCCTTTGACAGCACACACGGTGGAACGACGTCGAGCGTGGCATGCTATCATCGCCCTTGGATAGCATACACTGTCAGACGACGTCAGGAGTGGCATGCCATTATAGACCTTGGCCAGCACACACGGTCGGACAACTTTGATGGTTGAAGGCCATCATTTCCCTTGAACAGCATACACATGGTCGCTCTACGTCGGGCGTGGCATGCAATCATCGCTCTTGGTCAGTATATAGGATCGAAGGATGTCGGGAATGTCATGTTATCATGTCCCTTAAACTGCACACACGGTCAGATGATGGTTGGCGTGGCAATGATATCATCTTTCCTTGGGAAGCACACAAAGACGAACGTTAAATGCCATCATTTCCCTTTGGACATCATTCACGGTTTGACGACGTCAATGTTGCATGCCATCATCGCCTTTGGAGTGCAAACATAGAAGTACGGCGTCGGGCGTGGCACACCATCATGGCACCCCTTTTTGGCAGCAACAAACGTCGGATGACGTCGCCGTGGCAAGGCCCATTATCAGCCCCCTTGGAATCACACACCTATCGACTATGTTCGTTTAAATAGCATGCCATCATCGCATTGGAATTCATAGACAAATCAGACGACGTTCGGTGCGTGGCATTTTATCGTCCGCCCTAGAAAGCCTACACGATCCCATGATGTCAGCGTGGCAAGCCTAACTGGCCTTAGGCAGCACACAACACGGTCGTATTACATTGGGGTTAGCATGCCATCAATCGGACATGGTAGCACTACGCGTTCTTACACAACACAAAAACGGCGGGCTTGGCATGCCATCTTCTCCCGTGACAGCACACACGTTGTGATGACATCGGGCGTGGCATACCATTATCCGCCCATTGGCAACATACACGGTCGAACTACGTCAGGCGTGTCATTCATATCAATGCCCCTTGTCCAACACACAGGGTCGGATGCCCCTTGGCGTTTGCAATGCCATCATCACTCTTGGAATGCCACAAACGCTCGGACGATGTCTGGCGTGGCATGAAATCATCACTTTTGGAAAGCATACTGACCGAACAACTTCAGCGTAGAATGTTATCATCGCCCTTTGATAGAACACACGATCGGACGACGTTTGGTTGTGGTCTGCCGCATTTTCCTCGGGAGTAGAAACAGTCTGATGACAGTCGTCAGTGGCATGCTATAATCGTCCATTTGGTATCATACGCGGCTCGGAAGACGTTTGGTGTTACATCCCATTTTGCCCTTAGGCATAACTAACACCTGGTGACATGAGATTGGGTGTGGCATGCCATCAATTCGCCCTAGGAAACATACAATTTGGACTACGTCACTCGTGTGCAGCCCTAAGGCCCTTGGCCAGCACACAGCATTTGGACGACGTCGGTGTCCGCACACCATCATTTCCCGTTTCACAACATACAGAGGGTCGCTCAATGTTGGCTGGCATGCCCTAAATCATCCCTTGGTCAGGCACACACGTCGGACGGTTGTCGGGATAGCAGCCATCATCCGCCCTTATGCATACATACGTTGAACAACAATCGTCGTGAAATGAACATCATCGCACTATAAATGACACACGATCAAATGATGTTTGTATGGCATGCCACTCATCGCCATCGCCTTGACAGCATACACGATCAATAAATGACGACGTCGTGGTGGGCATGTGTAACATGGCCCTTGACCATCACACACAAGACTATGGGACGACATCGTGGCTGTGGCATGACCGCAATTGGCCTTTGTGATGCACAGACTGATCGGAATACCTTCATGCGTTTCATTTCCATCATAACTATTGGATAGTACACCGGTAAGGGTCCACGTCGGAACTGTGCACTATCACATCGACGTTGGAATGCACACCGCTCAGACTAACGTCTGGCGTGAACATGCGATCATCACTTTTGGAAAGCATACATGATCGAAAACTTTTGGGCGTAGCAATGTATCATTTCCCCTTTGATAGCAAAACATACGGTCGACGAACGTCGGGTTTGCCTTTGCCCGCATGGCCCTTGGGCAACACAAATGGATCGTATTACACTCGGGCTTTGGATCAATATGTCCATAGGGACATATGCGATGGACGCATGCTGGCATTATATGCATCTTTTGCCCTTGGACAGCACACATTGTGACACGACGTCCGGCCTTGGCATGCAATCAAGCCCTTGGACAACCTACACTAAACTACGTCAGTGTGCATGCCCCTCATTATTTTTCATTGCCCTTCGGGCCAGCACACACATTTGGAACGACCTCGGGTGTGGCAGGCCATCATTCCCCTTGGACAATCATATCAGACACGTCGGGCCTGGCCATGTTATCCATGTGCCTTTTGACTCACACACATTGGACGACATCGGTGGCAGGACCACTGGACTTTTTGGCACAGATACACACGATCGATATGTCATACGTTTCATTCCAACATCTCCATTGGGATAGTACACACTAAATAACTACTATTTGGGCGTTGATTGTGCCATCTTCGCCCCCATGACAGTCCACCACACCGTGGCACGATGTCGGGCTTGGCTTTCCATTTCCATCATCTCGCGCTTGGAAAGAATAAACATTAGACTAACGTCAAGCGTGGCAATGAAAGTGATGCCCCTTGGCCCCTAAGAACAACGGTTGGACCATGTCGAGTATGGCGGCCATCATCCCCTTAGACAGCATACCCAGGTCGACGACGTCATGCGTGACATGTTAAATCATCGCCCTGGTAAATTATACATTGTCGGACGACGTCGGGCGTGGCATGCCATCATCTCCCTTTGACATTATGACGATCGGACTACGCTGGGCTGTGTCCATGCTATCATCACTTTGGAAAGAATACATATTCGTATGATGTCGGGGTTGCATCAATCAATGCAATTAAAGCATACAAAGGGTCATACGACGTCGACGTAGAATTCCATCATTGCCCTTTGGTTCGCATACACGGTAAGAAGACGTCCGGTCGTGCATATCATCATTTCCCTTGGGAAGAGACACGTAAAATCCTTCAGTCATGGCATGGCCATCATTGCCTTAGAAGCAAATGACATTAGACTACTTCCGAGCATTCTATCCATCATTGTGACCTGGATTGAACAACTGCCCCCCCCCCCCCCCTCATACAACGCCCCAGGCGTGGCATGTTCATCATCAATGGGGTCAACAACACGGTGGGGACGAACATCATCCTTGTCGCGTGCCATCATTGCCCTTGAAATGCACACACGGTCGGAGGACGTGGTCATTTCATGCAATAAACGCCCTTGGAGAGCATACACGATTAGACAATATCGGGCGTGGCATGTAGTAATCGCCCATGGATAACATACACAATAAGATGATGTTAGGCGTGGCATGCATGCATGGCCATTGGGTAGCACACATGATTAGATGACGTTGAGCGTGTCATGTTAGCATTGCCATTGGGTAGAACATGCGGTCGAACAATGTCGAGCTTTACATGCCATCCTCGCCCCTGAACTGCACACGTGGTGGGACAAAGTCGGGCGTGGCATGCCATCATCACCCTTTGACAACATCCACGATCGGACTACGTCGGGCGTGGCATGCCATCATTGCCCTTGTGCAGCACATACGGTCGGATGACGTCGAGTGTGGCATGCCCGCATGGCCCTTGGGTAGTACAAATGGTCGGATGACATCGGGAGTGGGATGCCATAATCGCCATTGGAATTAACACACAGTCGAATGATGTCGGGCGTTGCATGCAATCAATGCCCTTGGTAAGCATACAAGGTAAGAAGACGTAAGGCGTGCCATATCATCATCGCCCTTGGAAAGCAGACACAGTCGAATTACGTCAAGCGGCTTTCCTTATTGCCTAGGAAGCACAGACGGTCAGACTTGTGACTGCGGTCGAGGCATGGAATACCATCATTGCCCTTGGATGAACACATGAACGTATATGCCAGGCGTTGCATTTAGGGTGGTGTCATCGCCATGGTTAACAAACACGTTGGATTTAACGGAGTTATAAGAAATTCCCATAATAGCCCTTGGACATCACAATTTCAAACTATTCGGGCATGGCAATACATCAAAAAAAATGATCCTTGACGAAGCCCACACGGTCGAGATGGACATCTCTTTGGCAATGCCATCATTGACCTTGGAATACACACACTGTTGGAAGACGTGGTCCGTTTACATGCTATCAACGCCCTTTGATAGCATTACGATCATACAAACTCCCCCCCGTGGGGGGGGGCGTTGTATGTTGTCCATGTCATCGCCCATGGACAACACCACAATAGATTGATTGAGGCGTGTCATGCATGCATACCCTTGTAGCACAAACGTCAGATGACGTTCGCGCGTTCATGTTTAGCATTGCCAGGGTAATTGTTGAGCCCCAATTTTTACCGACCTTTGACCTTTTTTAGGAATAACGATTCGATTAAATATTACTTTTTTAATTTTAGAATTTTTAGTCGACTTTCTTGAAAATTATATATTTTTAGTATGTTCTACTTTAAAATTATCTTAGATCTTATTAAAATATTTTAAATTATTAATGAGTTTTAAGAGGTTTAAAATTAAATGCATTTTTCTACAATGTTCTTAAAAAATTATTTAAATCTAGCCTATTCTATTCTAATTTCCTTCAATTCTAACCACTCACTTAAAATTTTCTTTCACAATAGCCACTCTTTCATTTCAATTTCTAGAAACTTTAATTGGCAATTTTTATCCATCCCATATCTTGTCAATCTAATTTCAAAACATCATATTTTATCTCATCCCGTCCATCGTAAAAAAATAATCGTAGATCGAATCCTAAACCTTCATCTCTATCTAATCTAATGGTTGTGATTCTCTCCTCTTCTCTCCACACTAAAAAAATCAAAACCTAAAATTTTCCATTCTCCTCCCCCTCCTCTTCATTCTGCCTGAACCTCTCTCTCGCGGACCACCCTCATTTCTTCTTCCCCCGGCACACCAACGGCTGCTTAGCCTCCTCTTTCTGCCCATCCCTCTTTTCCCCCATTCTTCCCTTCTTCCCAATCATCCCTCTCTTCTCAGTCTTCCCTGTCCCTTGCTCTTCCCTTTCTTCTCGTCTCTTCTTCTCCGCACGGGACATCAACACTGGCAACATAGCCGAACCACGACAAGCAGCCCTCTATCATCATGGCGACGGCCAGAGCAGCCGGCGACACACCATCGACCGGCATGGACAGCAGCGCCCACCAGCATCACCGAGCAGCAGCACGGCCATGACTGAGCAAGCCCGTCCCTCAGCCGCTCCCGCTTCTCCGTCCGTCTCTTCCTCTCCGGCCATCAGTAGCGGTAAATTTTGAAAAAATCTTCAAGGATTAGTAAGGAATCCGATCAGGTAAACCTGTTCGAAAAAACTCTCTTATGTCATGTCTTTGGTTAATATTTTTATTAATGCGTAATTCAACTTGCAATTTCTGCTTGCTCACATAAATTTTGTTTTAATTAATTATTATTCATTTGTTGCTTATGTCATTTTTCGATCAGGTTTAATGTTTCTAATGCTCTTCCTTAAAATTATATGGGAGATTTCCTACTTTGTATTTTATTTGCCTATTATTACTTGATTAGCCTCATTAAACTTGATACATCAATCATAGAATTTTAGTCCACACACTTTAAATATTTGATTCTCCTTTCATTTAGAACTTGCATAAATGGGTTACTAGTTGATACTCTCTTTGGACCCAGTATGTTATTATTACATCTATTAGTTGTTTTTTATATAGTCATTATTTTTTGGAATTTTTACAGCTTACCTTACGAATTGATTTAATGTATTGATTTTTTCTTGATTTTGACAAGTTGCAAGTTGACTCTTGCTGTAGTATGCTTCGTGATTTCAATAAATTTGTATATGGTAAGTTCCAATCAAATCGTTTTAGCATAATTATAATTAAGCCTATCTTTGGAAAATCTTTGTTAGTTTGTAATTTAATATTTATTTTTTCTTCCTTTCATGTGAATCTTGATTTCCTTAAATTGTAATCTTGTAAAAGTAGTGACTTCTTAATTTATCATTTACCTAATTAAAAAGTGATTTGATCTCTTACTTTCTCTTATAAGGTAAAAAATACCTTATAGTTGATAAATAAATTTAAATAAAATTTGTTTTTCTCTTCTTTATTTTTTAAGAACTATAGTTCTGTATCTTATTCCTAATTTTATTGCTTACTAGTGTATTTTTGGTATTGCAATATTCTTAAAATTTTCTGATTAGCTTTTTTTTTATTTTATCGCAAAAAATTATTATCCTCTTTGATTGGTATTCTTACTTGGTTTTATATTTTGGGTAATGAAATATATTAAAATTTTCTGATTTGGTGTCCTCTTTTATAATCAGTAAAAGCATATATTAATTAACTCCTAAACTATCTCTTTTCCTATTTGTTTCCCCCTCTTTGCTATATAAATTAAGACCACTTCCCTTCATTATAAAGTATCCACTCATTCACTCTCATCAAACATTCTCTCATCACTCTTTTCCTTCTCTCATTGCTCTCTTAGCTACTTTCACAATATCATTGAGAATCCGCTAATTATTCTAGTGTTCTTCTCGCTATTTATTACTTTGTGTCGCGTAAAGTTGAATAATTGTTTTGCCTTACTGGTTAGTAGTCTTAACATCCACACTATTGTTTCCATTCACAATCACACTTTGGTGGTAAGCTATTTTTTTTCTATAGTAGAATTCGTGATTAAACAATTCCTATTTCTCCCGTTACTAAAGTGTGAGTATTACTTGTGGTAGTTATTTGAATTACTTTGTTAATTTCAAACTTGAAGTTCAAGTTGAAGATTAATTGAAGAAAGTTTATTTGTTTTATTTTGAATTTATATCTATATATTTTTTTCCTATTTATGTATTCGAATGTTGTAATAATTGTAACTCTAAATATCATCTATAACATTGTATTTGGGTGGGTCGTCTAGGGGAGGGGGATTGATATGCCTACCTACTGTTTCATTAATAAATTTTAGAAATTCCATTCCTATAGTTTGTCGTTATCACCTAGAATTATGTATGTTTGTAGTGTTGTCACAATCCCAATCAATTTTGTTGATCTTGGTTTAATAAGAGTCTAGTGGGTAAATAGGCTCGGTATGCGGTAATGCCATTAATTTTTAAGTGGGTTAAATCAAATCATAATACTTGTAGGGTATTGGTGTTGATTAGGTGGGGGTCTGGTAATTTTTAGCATGGTCTTGGATCATGTAGAAACCATCCTAAGAATTAAATGTTCATACCATTAATTTACAAAATTATGCATAATCGTGTTACTTTTGAAGCCTAGACTCATGTCTATCAGGCTGTAAATAACTTTTAACATCTCCATAAAATAACTTGTTTGTGCATATTTGTTCCCTCCCCCCTAAATTAGTTTTCATATTATTTCATGAGTAATTCCATTCATCTTCTTGACGAATTTCTTGCATCCTTGCAATATGTTATTTTCTTAAAATAATAATGAACGAAAATCATTTCATGATGCATTTTAACAAATTTACTTGGCGTTTAAATATATTTCATATCAAAATCGTACACATGATTTTAAAAAGTCATTATTCCAATCTTCCCTTAATTGACATTGTTTTTATTTTGAAAATACATTAATAAAGCACTATCTCCTAACCTAATCCTTATTGGGAAAGTGAAAAAGGACTACACGAGGTCTATTTCCATTTTTTTTAAAACCCGACGCGTCCCCGGAAGTCCCTACCTGACTTTCAAAGAATTCTGTTTATTTAATGTGTAAATATTTATGTTCCTACTTAATTAAATCGTTGAAACATTTTTTCAAAAAAAACTTAAACTATTTTTTTTTGTCCGGACCTCAAATCAAAGAATTGTTTCTTCTATGGTGGAGAGCGCGATGCAGGTCATATCTTGGCCTCATCCATAAAATAAACAAACATTTGTTAAAGAAAAAAGTCAGATTCAAAACTTGCTCATTTTCATAATTTTACTTGTCTCACTTATTGCTTAATATTAAATTTTGTTACAACACACTCTCATATGCTTAATTAAAAATGTAACTTAATTGTTTTATTTCATTGATATCACCATGATAGCCTTGCCTGCCTCAAAATAATGAAAAATAGTATTTATTGTCTTATATGTGTTTCACTTAGCAAGATTAAATACATTAATAATTAAATGACCGTTAATTGCTACTTGTAACAAACCCCCACATATATTTGCATGAGATACGCTGGACCACACTTGTGAACTCGAGGATGCCTAACACCTTCCCCCTCGAAGTAATTTGAACCCTTACCCTAATATCTGGCTCGTTGACCTTAGTTAGACCTTAGTTAGGTTAGTGGTTCCCTAACGCGCCTTAATTTCGTTAGGGTTAGACCTACAAACTCGATCCAAAAGAGTGTTTTTTAGGTCCGTAGCACAAAACCCGTTTTTCTGCGAAAATGGGGCCGACGAAGGCGACTCCGCCTGGGATATTGGGTGCTTACCATTACGTTTAATTGCTTATTATGTAGGTTTACTTTACTTCATTTTTGTCATTTCATTATGTGTTTTAGTCTAACCATGTTTAGTAGTTCATGTTGTTGCCTTATTGCTGTTTCTCTCCATGTTCCACCCTTTCCCCTTTTCCTCCCTTTTCCCTTAATTGTTATTACCATGTTTCACCTCTTCCCTTTCCCTTATTTGCTTACATATTTAATCTTCTATCCTCTTTCCCTTATTTTGCGGTTATTTATATTTTGATATTTTTTAATTTTTTTATTTATCCGTGTTTATTTACTATTATTGTTTACAAACTGTCTATTGTACGCCTCTTTCCATTTATGCTAAATGTTTAAAAAAATTGCTTTGATGATGGCATTCCGCTCAGACGTCCCCCAATTGGGACCCTCTTCCTTTGTTTGTTTTATTTGTTCTCGTGATGTTTGCCTTTGTACCTCTCACAACGACTGCCAATCCTATTCAGATACCCATTATAGAGAGATCGCATATATGCCGTGGACGTACGGATATTTTTACTACCGCGAAGCCACGAGCCTCGCATCGAATCCCTTGGCAATCGCGTGTCAAGGCAACCTAGAAGTCCTGGTTAATTCCTATACATGCTGCATAATCCCTAGGTGTTTTGACCCTTGGGTCAATCCATATCATTAGTAGCCACCTATTGTCTAAAACAGGGCACCAACACTCTATTAAGACAATTGTATTTTTAATGTTCCATTTTAATCATCATATTTTAATCACGTCTCATTAGTCAAAAATGGAGTCAAAGACTTTCTTTGACTCTAAACTTCAAACCCCAAAGTATAACTTCAATCAATTTATGTCTTAACTGTTTATAAGTTGTACCACCGTTGAGGTTGAGTTATTGTGTCGTTCATTTCAAATTATACCTTTTTGGCTCATTCTAATAGATAACTCGGTTGTGTTTACTACTTCTTTGACTAAAGTGGGTCTATAATTGGAGAATTGGCTTGAACCTAAAAGAACATGCAATATGCAACATATTTCCACCTTCGAAAAAATCATCCCTTTTCTTGACCACAACAAGTACCTTTTGGACTATCTCTCCTCATCCTATTCCTACTCACAACCCTCTCTCAACAAAAGGTTCTCCAACGCGCCTCATCTTTGATGCTTCACAATATGAGGGAATAGTGAACACAATCGAGAAAGTCTAACTAGATGCACTTAGCGAAAAATTCATGAATTGAGAAGAAGGTGAATATAGGACTATACTCAATACCCTGCTCATGAGCTGAAGTATAAAATTTCAAGTCTACACCCAGGAGTGGAATTACCGTCGGGATGTAAAATTCAAAATTCAACAGTTTGACGGACTTTGGGATCCAATACACATCTCAAAATATTTTTGCATTCGGCATTTTGTCTTAGAAAACAATGAACCCTCTCCTAAGAGGTTATTTTATTAAAAGCGTATCAGAATCGCCTTCCCTGTACGTCAAAACAAGACATGTGACAAATGGCCCGCAATGGGAAGAAACAGCTCAGACATTGTGGAACAATACAAGTTGTAATTTAATATAATGTTTGACCCTACAATGTTTTTAAATTTTGATCAAATTAAAGAAATTAAGTCCATGAATGTTCTGATGAACTGGGGTCATATGATGGAGAATTGAAGCCGTCCAAGATACGTCACTACCGCATGAATAAGGAGTTGTTCCAAAATCTCATCATATCACGTGAGGGTATATACTGACAAACCCTGTTCTTTGCTGATCATTTCAATGTTTTACTGTCTTATTCGAATTGGAAAAGAGTTAGAATATGGCCTTCAGTCTGAAAGAAGTTGTATTGATATAGGTCGTAAACAAAAGGGGGGAAAGTAGGAAGGGGGAAAAGTATGGGCGAAGGAACAAATTCCTTTTCCAAGTCACTAAAAGACCCATTCTCTAAAAGGAAACGAGATGTCATCAACATATATACCAGTCCGAAAACAAGGAACTCAGAATTTGAGCAAATTCATGCTATTCTTGAGCCTTCCAACTCTCGTTAATCTCAACAAAGTGAGGAAAACCTCGTGTCTTCACTCCCTTAATGGAAACTTGTAGCTACATTTTTCCAGAGATTATGGTCTAAAGGGACTTCTAAGTACCAATTAAATGGTATTGATTCCCAAGAACTCCTACTTCAAACTTTTTGATCTATCCAAATTGTGCCTATTCAATTCCAAACATTTCGAGGTCCTGCCATCCGAAGAATGTGCAGAGAACATGGAAGAAATCAGATAATTCAAAATATGATGAAAAAGAAAAAATTATAAGTGCACAGGACCGACAAACAAATTGGCATCCTTCAATGAAAATACCTCATCGTTCAGGAGATCTACAAGATGTAGGTTAGGCCTTGAACAAGAAGCGTCAATCACATCAGAGAAATTGATAAAGGAACAAGATTCTTATGAACAAAGTTGCCTTTATCCAAATCTTCCCATTCATTTCCTTTCCTTGTAATTCCTAACTACGTTTGACCGATTTTCCTTTTTGGATACGGAGCCACCCTTGATGGGTCCGATCTCTATCAAATAAGATTTTTTTTTTTTCGTTCCCATGGTCATCAAAAAATCATTTAACAATTTCCCAAATTAGACTAATTGACAATCCATGAACATAATTTACACTTGAATTCGAAGTCGAGCCTTATTGTCCAAATACAATACAACTGACTTCTTTGAACGTCCATTTGTTTTTGAGTGAAGCAGGATCAAAGATCCCCACTAATAACTGGCACAGAATTTTTGGAGGAAACCTCAAAAGTTTTTTCATAAAGATATTTGAAAAACTAGTATGTATCTTATACCTAAACTGGGGCAGAATTTTTGAGAAATCCTCAAAAATTTTCATCACAACAGATGCAACTCAACTCTAAAGGCAAAGAGCACAAGTATGACCATCTCGTCGTCCTTTTGAATTTACTATTTTTTCTCTGGTGCAGGAATAAATTATATATGAGCGTACTCTAATATTTAGGACCTACTATGTAAGTTATACTATCCTCAGATTTTTTTTTTAAGAGGCTATCAACTTTCTTCTCGCTTGAACTAATCTATATTTAAGCTCTTCCGCCTTATCAAATAGGATATTTAGGCTCGTCCGCGCTACAATAGGATATTATACTCGGCTGCCTTACAATACGACATTTTAGGCTCGTCTCCTTATAATACGATTATTTATATGCCCTTCTGGCCGCATTAACAATAGGATATTTGGCTCTTTCCGCCTTACATTAGATGTTTAGGCTCGTCTGGCCTTACAATATGACGTTTAGGCTCGTCTGCCTACAATCCACATTTAGGCCCTCGTTTCCTTACCATACTACATTTAGGCTCTTCCTCCTTACAATAGGTATTTAGGCTCTTTCTTCCAGCCTTACATAGGTATTTAGGCTCTCCGCATGACAATAGATATTTAGGCTGTCTTCCTTACAATACGACTTTAGGACGCTGCCTTACCACACATTTAGGGCTCTTCCGCCCTTACACAATAGGTATCGTTTTAGCTATTCCGCCTTCGATAGGAATGTTTCGGCTCATCTGCCTTACCTATACAACATTTTCGGCTCGTCGTCCCTTACAATACACATTTAGACTCTTCTTCTGCCGTTATAACAGATGGCTTACAATCCATCCACAATTCTATATACGTTCCCGCCTTTGTTATTTTATTATCTCTCTATTATATCCAGATTGATCACATCTTTTTGAAGTTTGACTTATTCTTCGAGATTGGGCCAAAGACTAATCAAGTTGCAAAAACCTACGTATCGCAAAATAGATACGCTCTTATCTCACCTCTTGTCATTTGATTTCTAGAACGTCAGGATTTCATCTTCTGGTCACTATTTTATCTATTTATGAAGCTTACGATTTTTATCTAGAATTTGGAAATATGCACTATACCGCCCTGACTAAAATTATCCATGCTATCATCTATCACAACGAAGACCCTATCAATTCTTCGCCTTTTCAACATACTCGAACGAACCTCGCTCAAGGCCCCCTTTTTGAAAAAAAAAAATAAGCCTTACTCTATCATGCTTTTCTTTCTGGCTTCTCTATCACACTCTCTAGCCTCTCATCCTCTTTTTCTTTTCATTCGCTACTCTATTCTTATTCCCTTCAAGCACGCTAATCTGTGCCCGTTTAAACTTCCTAGCCGCACTCCCTTCAATTGTTAAGAGTTTTCCTTCATTTGGGCGCTGTGCCTCTAAGAACTACACATGTCCCACCTTGATTCTCCGTCTCACCATTTGCATATGTAAGGCGACTTAAAACCAAGTCCTACCGATCTACCCCTTTTTTTTCAACTCTACATCGCTTTTTAATTGATGGCGGTGAAATCTGTCGGTCGTCGGAGGGGTGGTACAAAATCGGCATACTAATGTCAAACGTTGGTTGCCTTGACAATTCCATCTTCATTCCTCAGAATCACCACTGTTAACTTGTTGACACCCATTTGACCGACCTTTGACCTCCTTTTTTAGGAACTATTCGATTAAATATTAGTTTTTAATTTTTGAATTATTTATCGACTTTGTCTAAAAATTTCAGAATTTTTTCGTAATGTTTGCTCCTACTGTTGGGGTCGCCCTTCTCGCTCCCTTGATACTCTGTCCTTCCCTCCTTTTCCCGTATCTTCCTGCTATTTGTCGGCGTGTTCCTCCTTATCCCACCCCCTCCTTGGTCTTACTCAATCCCCTTTCCTACCTTCCGACCCATCTTTGCATTTTCGCCTTCTCTCGGCTACACTTCCTATACTGCCTGTTCTGTCTTTCCCTTCTCCCCCCTACGGACCTTACCCCTTATAGGTGTTATGGGTCCGCTCCCTTTTCATGTCTATCCCCCCGCTCTCCTCCGGTGGCGGGGCTGTTGCATTTCGAATTCTAACGCCACTTTAATTTCCTATTTGTAGCCATCCATATCTTTGTCCTCTATTTCCAACATCATCTTTTAAATCCTCCGTACATCTTAAAAAAATAAATCCTAGATCAAATCCGGTAACCCCTTTGAAGATCCTCTCTATGCGTTCCGGTCTCCCCGGACGTTGTGGATTAACTCTCTTTATTTCCTGCTAACCACTTAAAAACAATCAAAGAGCCTATAAAATTTGTGGTTCATATCTCCCTCCCCTCCTTCCTCCGGAGATCGCTGCTCGAGAACGCGGGTGAGTTAGTGGCAGTAGCCGTCAGTTCTAATGGTTCCTGAACGCGGTGAGAATATGAGGCCGAGCGGGTGAACCTCCTCCTCTCGCGGGCCCCTCTCTTCTTGTCTTCTCTTCCCCCCGGCCAGCCAGCGGCTCTGGCCGCCCTCTTTCTTGCTTTCTTTCTTCTTCTTCTCCCTGCTTCCCTCGCCTCTTCCTCCCTTCTGCCCTCTTTCCCCCTTCTTCCTTCTCCAATCGTCCCTCTCTTCTGCACCATCTTCCCTTCCCTTTCCTCTTTCCCCCCGTTCTCTGCCTCTTTCTCCGGCATAGCTGGCGCAGCAACACACTGGCAACTAGCAGCCGCAGCCACGATGAGCGCGCTGCTAGCAGCATGGCGGACGCTGCCATACAGCCGTCAAAAAGCCAACATAGAAGTACCGGCATGGACAGCAGCGTTCCCCCAGCAGCCCGATCAGCTACAGGTCATGTACCTCATCGTCTGGCCGTCACCACCCTCTCCTCTTCTCCCTTCCCTTCTCTAGCTCTTCCTCCTCCCTCTCCTGCCGACAGACATCTACTCTTGTCCCATTTGATAAAATCTTCAAGGATTAGATAAGGATCCCGATAAGGTATAAAACCTTTTAAAAAACTCTCTTATGTCATGTCATATTTTGTTAATATTTTTAAATTGCGTGATTCAACTTGCAAATTTCTCCTGGCTTCACCATAGTTTTTTGTTTTAAATAAATAAATTACTTATTATTCGTTTGTTCTTATGTCATTTTTTTACTCACGGTTTAAAAAAATGTTCTAATAATGATGCTCTTCTGTGAAATTAATATGGAGATTTGCATACTTGTCTTGTGATTTTCCCTATATTACTTTATTAGCCTCATAAACTTGATAACAGCCATCATCAATAGAATTTAGTCCACACTTTAATTTGATTCTCTTTCATTTAGAAACTTGCATAAATTGGTTACTAATTGATATACTCTTGGTACCCGAGTATGTTTTCATTACATTATATTAGTTTGGTTTGTTATATAGCATTATAGTTAAATTTTATTATTAACAGCTTACTATACAAAGTGATTTATGTATTGATTTTCTTTTATTTTGAAGTTTGCAAAAAAAGTTGACACCTATCTTTAAGAATGCTTAGTGATTGTTCAATAAATACGTTAGGTGAATGGTCACGCGAATCAAATCGGTAGCATATTTCAGTTAAGCTAAGCTTTGTAAAATCTTTGTTCTTTTTTAGTTGGATAAATGTAATATGTGTATTTTTTTCGTTCCTTTCAATGTGAATATTTTGGATTTTCCGTAAATTGTATCTTGGTAAAAATAGTGACTTTCTATTTATTACATTCATTTACGCACCTTAATTAAATTGATTTGTATCTCTTACTTGCTCGTTATATGGGAAAAATAACCTATATTGATAAAATAAATGTAGAACAAATCTGTTGTTACTCTTCTTGTATTGTTTTTTTTTTTTAGGAAAATATATGTTATATATCTTATTCTAATTTTAATGCTTACTTAAGTTTACAATTTTCTTGGGTATTGTCAATATTCTTAAAATTTTTCTTCTGATTTTTAGCTCTTTTTTCTTTATTAAGCAAAAATGATATTATCCTCTATTGATTATTCTTACTTGTTTATATTTGGGGGTAATGAAATATTTTTAAATTTTCTGATTGTGGTTCCTCTTTTATAAATAAGGAAAACCTACATATTTAAAATTACAACCTTTCCCTCCCTTTTTTATTCCCTTCTTTTTTTCCTCCTCCTCCTCCCCCCCTCGTTGTATATAATAGACCCCTTCCCTTCATGATACGGATACACTCTTCACATCTCATAAAAAATTCTCTCATCACTCTCCCTCCTCATCCCTCTCCCTTATCTCTTTATCTCATTGGCTCTCTTGCGACTTGAACAATACATTGAGAATCCGGTAATTTGATTCAAGTGTTCGTTCTTTTTCTCTATTTTATTCCTTTTTTTTCTAGTCAAGTTGAATCAATTTATTGTTGGCTTTTCGACGTTGGTTTCTTCATTCATGTCGGCCCCCTTATCTCCCTCCCCGTCTCTTTTTGTCACCTTCCCACCTTAGTTTGTTGGTTAAAGCTATTGTTTTTTTTCTATATTAATCGTCATTAAACATTGCTATTGTCTCAATCACCTTGACTAATAAGTGTGATTACTTGTGTATTATATTGATTATTTTTACTTAACTTTATGTACAGGTTTTACAAACTTGAAGTTCAAGTTGAATATTAATTAAGAATAATGTTTATTTTTTTTAATTTGAGTCTATATATATATATCTATATATTAGTATATATATATATCATATATATATATATATATACTATTCTATATGCTATCTATATCTATAAATATCTTCGTGTTCCCCTATTTTATTATATTATTTATTCGAATGTTGTAATAATTGTAATCTCTAACGATCATATCTATAGTAATTTATTTAGGGGGTCCGTCTAGGAGAGGGTGATTTATATGCCTACTTGTTCATTATAGTACAATTTTTATAGACGAATCATGGCCTATAGGTTGTCTTTAAATCATTATAATTAATATTTGTAGGTGTTACCATCGCAATCAATTGTTTTCTGCTTTGTTAATAAAGTCTGCGTACTAAAACATATAACTAGATTCAATTAATGTTTAATTTTTAATATCAAAAATCAATAATAATTTAGTAGTTGATTAGGTGCTAACTTTAGCAATTGTCTTGTCAATGTAAAACCATGCCTAAGGAATTAAATGTCATAACATTTAGATTACAAAATTAAATGCATATATGTGTTTACTTTTTCCACACACTCGAAATCATGCCTATAGCTTGTAAATAAACTTTTAACATATCCCTTAAAAAATAGAACTTGTTTGTGGCATATTTGTGTGCCCTCCCCCCCCCTAAATGTAGTTCTTATTATTTTCAATGAAATACCATTCGAGCCATTCGTCTCTTGAAGATTCTGCATTCCTTGCAATATGTTTATTTTTCTTAAAATAATACTGATCTAAAAGCAGTTGCATGCATTTAACAAATTACTTGTCTTTGAAATATATTTCATACAAAATCTACAACCTGATTTTTAAAATCTTATTACAATCTTCCTTTAAAACTTTGGATTGATATGACAGTGGTTTTTATTTTGAAAATAGATTATAAGCACGGATCTCTCCTAACCTTTCGTTACGTGGAAGGTCAAAACTAACTAACTACGAGTGTATTTCAAATTTGTTAAACCCTAACGCGTTCCCGAAGTAACCCTACCATGAAGTTCAAAAGGAATTATGTGTATTTAGGTGGTAATATGTATGTGCCCTACATTTTGGGGTTAAAATTTTGAAATCTTTGAAATCATTGATTTCCAAAAAACCTAAACTATTTTTAGACCGCCTCAATCAAAATTGTTCTATGGGTTGAGCGAGCGCTATCAACAATGTCGTGGCACTCATCAGCCCTATAAGGAACAAACATTTTTTTTTAAAAAAACAATAAAATGTCATTTCAAAACTTGAGAAAGAACTTGCTCAATTTTAATATTTTACTTTCTCACATTAATTGCTTAATATTGTACATTTTGTGTTTACAACAGAGTCTTCACGATGCTTAATAAAAAAAACTTACAATTGTTTATTAATTGATATCAATCACCTAGCCTTGCATGCTCAAATTATGAAAAAATACTATTTATTAGTCTTATAATTTTTATCACACTTATGCAAGATTAAATAAATTAAATAAATTAAATGACCGTGATTGCAACTTGTAACCCCCACATAGATTGCCTGAGATACGTGCCCGTGACCGCACACTGGTGGACCTCGATGGATTCCTAAAAAAACCAGCCTTCCTCTCGAAATAATTAGAACCCTTAACCCTAATCTCTGGCTCCGTTGACCTTATTTAGAAGACTTAGTTAGGTTAGATAGGTGCCCACCCGCCTTAATTTTGTTAGGGTGCTACTCAAAACTTGAAATCCCAAAGAGTGTTAGGTAGTGCATCAAAACCCATGTTTCCTGTCGAAAATGAGGCGCGACAAATGGTTCGAACTCGCGGGGTTGATATTAGGTTTCTTACCATTAATGTGTTACTTGCTTATAATGTGGGGTTTACTACTTCATTTTTGGTATTCATCTATTTGTTATGTGCTTACCATGTTTATGTTCATTTTGTTGCCTTATTTATATTTCTCGCCATGTTCCCCAAGCCATGAATTCCCGACCACCCTTTCCCTTTCCTTAATTGGGTTTATTACCATGTTTCATCAGTTCCTCATCACCTCTTCCCTTTGTTCCCTTATTGCATACATATTTAATCTTGTATCCTCTTTTAATATTTGGCGGATTTTAATCTTTTGATATGTTTGTTACTTCTTTATTTATCTAGGATTATTTATCTATTTATTGTTTACAAATTGTCCTATGTGTTAACTGCTTTCCAATTTAAATGCTAAATGTTTCCATTGTATCCCTCTGCATTTCCCAAATTCACCACTTCTGTCTCTACAAATTTTGAGTGGGTTTTTCATCGAATTTCGTCAACCCTTTTGATTAACTTAACTCTCCTCGGAACCCTCATTGTTTGCGGGAATTCTTCTAAGTCATTACTGTTAAGTTAGAGAAGCAGTGTCATTGTATGTGCCTATTTCCGTCAGATTTCGCCATTTTTAAAATGAATTTGCTGGGTCATAAAAAAAGCAAAAATTTAAATATACCGACATTAATGGGGAAAAGAATAGTTGATAAAGATTTGCAAATTTCGTTAAGTCCTCAATTCGAAAGCAAGACAGGGATGAGAATTAAGAACGTTTATTAAAACTCTTTATTAAAACTTGATAGAAAAACTCTTCCAAGGCTACCCCAATGCTCGACGATGTCAGGGGGGGGCGTGGGGAGTGGGAGGGGGGGATGGGGGGGGGGGGGGGGTGGGGGGTATGAGTCTAATGTCCATTGCTGACGCCCTGATCTTTTGCTTCTTGATTCCACTAGGGCCCCTTTCCTCCTCCTCGTTGAGCCACGTATTGAAAACTTTTCCGGTTCCCCCCTCTTCTTTGGTAGCATAACCCCTTCAAGTCGTCTGAGATCTCATCAAATCCTACTGGCCCTCCCATGAACCTGCTATCGCGAATGATTGAATACAATGGCGGTAGGGGTTTCTTCAATGGATTTAGTACCATAATCTAGGTGGTTGCCATCGAGCCATTCTTCGGTGGTTGTACTTATAACCCCAAACCAAAGTGTGTGTAAAAATGTCGAACAGGCTGTATAAACGTTCTACTATCCCTTGTAATTCAGCCCCAAACCTTTCCCCAAGCTCGAAACCGAACAGGCCATCATATCTATGATTGTATTTTGCTGAACCAAGGTTGCAACTCAATATTACAACAAGCTCCACTGTAGGTACATTTCACCATTAATATTCTCTCTTTCCGTTCATCGTGGTATACGGATGACCCATTTTCCCCCCGCATGACTCAACCTCTTCGAATCCCTTCAATAAATTCAGCATTGGTGAAGAGTAGAGGGCACCGGCTCCAGCCATATGAATCCATGGACGACCCAACATAAGTTTGGTACGATACCAATGATCATTTCAAGGTTATCATCCCCAATATGCCTCTTTTGAGAGCCATCAAATGCCCTCAACATTCATCTTCCATGTCTGATTTTTGCACTATCCACCCCCAAGCCTTCTTCAGGGTGCTCAGAGGGCAAGTGGGTTTAAAAAATAAACCTGAACCTTCATCAACAATGCTTGTTTATTCACCCTTAACCTGTTACTGAAACGAAATGTACAGAGCTTTATTGTGCGTTGGTTCCTTCAAGTCGGTCACTCATCTTTGGTTAAAAGATATTTTGTAAATCCTCAAAGACCTACCCTACATTTGGGATACTCCCTCCATGAGTGATGGTTAGATGGGACATAAGCTTCAACCAATATCTTCAGAAGGGGGCATTTGATGAGTTTCGGAATATGCAGTAACTCAAGATTGATATTGGGATGGGGTTTACTCAGCTGCTCAATGACATAGTATTCTTTTTGTTTTTGTGGTTGTTGTTTTTTTTTTGTTAGCTTTAAAACCTTTTTTCCAAATACTCTGATCTCAAAGGCTCTACGACGTGCGTGTCTTTGGATTTGCTAGAGCTTTCTTCCCTGAACCAAATTTCAGAATGTACATTCTTTTCTTCCAGATCTGTGTGACCCCCCCTGTTGCAAACATCTTTCTCTTCCACATTCATTTCTCTTTTGTTGTAATCCCAAGTACATGCAATGCGTACACATTGTATTGGGAGGATGCCTTATAGACAGGAAACCGGTCGGCTTTGGGTGCAGTCAACTATCCTATTCTACTTCAAATGGGGCGAGTCCTTGCCTATTAGTGTGCTTGGGTAGTGGTAGACATAGCTTTTTCCTTCTTTTCGACGCCCAATAGATTCTTCCACTTCCCAGACTCACCACAGCTTCCACCTGTTGACTTCATGGTTAGGAGAGGATGTATTCGCAACATTCAGTGTAGGATCCTGCGGTGGATGGTTTTTTGTATCAACCAACATTTGAACCTGATCCTACAAGGGCTTCTACAAACTTCGGTGGTGTGGACCTTCACCTAGAATGGTAGGAGCAGCCTTGTTAGGGTTCCGTAATTTTGCGCGATACATCCACAAGTAATTGCAAGGAATTGGAGAAGACGTACCCATCCTGTTTCCAAGCGCTCATAAGTTGTGATATGGGTTCATGCCAAAAGGGGTAATCGGTTTTTGTAGGTCATCCTTTGATAGTGAAGTTCTGTTTCGGTATTTTAGTGTTTGATAGGTGGCGGTCTACAGTTTGGAGTGTGTTTGGTTGCACATTATAGACAGATCGAGCTGCAGTAATTGGAAGAGCGTTTTGGTAATATATTGGGCATGGGTTTGGGGAGATATAGTGGGTGGAAGCTGGAGGGACTGTTTCAGGGTATGGGGTGTGAGGGTATTGGAGGTGGTGGGGTTTATTGTCTTGTGCCTCAAAGGGTCCTAGTTCCATGAGCCCATCATTACAGAACCTGTTTTCTTTCCACTCTCTTCATATCCACAAAATTGGTCAGAGCCTTGTTGGTTGCTTGTAAGCCTCCAAGTGGATGAGAGTCCCCTTCTTTTCTTTTACTGCGATCACTTCGATTCTTTGCCTAGTTTTTGATGATTTCCAGCAACCTTTCCCTCCAGCCACAAGCAATAGCCGAGCATCATTCGGGTCCATAGTAAACTGTGGTCTGGCACGGATGAAATAGTCTTTCTTGAGTTTCCTTTCCATAGGGTTCGCCCTAGCCGCAGTCAACCTCCATCTTAATGGCATAATTCCTCTGAAGGATTCCCTTGGTTTCTTCTTCAACTTTTGAATGTAAAACAAAAAAATCAATCAGGGTCGTTTTCATCATATTAAAAAACCAAACGCTATTCATGAAGTCAGTTTCCATACATCAAACCCATTTTCATTAATATTTCCATTTCTCTCCTCTCTCCGCGAGTCCGTGCTCAATGTACCATTATAGGGCCTTTCCCAGTAAGACTCCCTCAGAACAACTTCATGAGTATCCCTCTCATCTCTCCCCACCCCTACAAGTTTTTCACCAACAATACATTCATAGTGGGCATTTGGGGATCCCCAATGCCATTGAACGTCTTAACTTTTGGGAGCTTGTACGCCCTCGGTGTAGTTTCTACCTCAGATGCATGCCATATCCTCATATCTCAATCCTCCCACACTTTATCTCTGTTTCCTTCAACATGTTTTTTACCCTGTTGTCAGTTGTCTAAATATCTCACAGTCAAGTGGTTTTTTATGTACTATGGTCTTTTTTGATGGACTCTGATTCAATTGAGGTCATGGGTCCACAGGGGCAGTTTAAACGTATATGTGATTGGATTGTTGTTCCCAAGCAGTATGGGGATATTTGCGTTTGGATTGTTTCTTCTGGAAGGCTGTTTTAGTATGTTGTAATAGTGGTTAATGGAACTTGGGTATTTTTGGCGGGGGTGATGGAACGGTATTGACGAGTGGGTTCAGGTGGGGATATATGGATTGCGTATTGGTTTGGCATGGCTGTTTGGGTTAGGGTAGTATTGTCAAGGTGTTTTTCTCCAATTGAGTTTTCCAAGAGAGATACAACTGGGCCAAATCGCGCATGGTGGGCTACCTTTCTCTTCCCATTGTGAAATCTTGCGCTCGAAAGACAGATATTATTTTTAAGTTTTCCTCCCCAGAACCAGAGACTTCTAAACCTTTTAGTGGTGCTGTTGTCTTCAACCATTTTGACACCCTTTGTCTTGGAGCTTTCCTTTGAAAAAAGAAGAAGGGGGGGTCCCTTTTGGATCGTTTATTGCCAGGAATGAAGGGCAGATCAACCTTGGGAAATGGGAAAACAATGATTCAAAAGAAAAAGAGTTGGGGTTGGATAAATCGCAACACGTGTTTTGAGATAAACGCCCTAAAATGCATGGAACCTCGTTGAGGGCCAGATGTAGGCCTAAGCGACACGTCAGTGATGCATAATAAGTAATTTCAGCCTATTTTCAATTTGGGAGTTTCGATTTAGACACTAAACAACTTTATATTATTGAAAATATTTTATTATTCCATCAATCTAAGATAACTAAAGGTCTAGGGATAACACAATTGGAAATAAAGAGAAAAAAAAAACTTTAATTATTCTGTCTCTCCAATGTTAGCACATCTGCTTCCTCATTTCTGGGGTTATGTCATAATCGGTGTTAGGAGGTTGCGAGGCCCATCTTCTCTGCTTTTTCATCGCCAAATTAAACCAGGAAGACCCTCCCTTCACTCAAATATCTATGCTCTGCAACCTCTAAAAGCCAGTACATATATTCAGGTGTGCAGAAGGGTCGGTGCTCTTGAACATCGATAGGTATCACTTCTTCCATCTGCGCAGTAATTGTGTTCACATTTCGGTAATTTGACCAAAAGCATATCCATATTTGGCTCATGTGGGAGTCGCAGAGGGATCATTTGGATCTGTCCGAATTGTCGAAGGACTCGACATGGTGTTGTATTTTGCACACCATTAAAAACCGATAAATCTCAATGAAAGTAAAGTTCATTTCCCTTTATGTTGGACGTCGTGGGCTTCAACCAATTACTTCCACTTGTATTTCAACGTCTGAGGCGCGTCTTTAGGTATGTCCAACCATTCCTGCTCCGTTCCTAACAGGGGAGATAAAATTTTTCATCCTCAGGGGAGGGGTTGATAAGTTTTTTTCCCGATAGTCCCTTCTAACAATTTCTACTTTATATAGCTCTTTGGTATAAATGTTTTGACGGCCCAAAGTTGGTCAACAGCAAGCAAATTTCACCCCTCAAGTATCTTTTGCCTTTGGTGCATGCAGTCAAAAAAAAGGCTTTTTCTTAAATATCTTGCATTATAATGGGGCACCAAGGTCTTCCCACCGTCGGCCAAATACGAACCTACATAACACAAAGCGTGGTGGTCGTTCCTCCTTCTCTAATTAAAAACCAATGAGCGTAATAGGGGCGAACGGCGAATGCATTAAGACGATCCTTTCCCTTTCGCAGAAGAGCAAAGCCAAATGTCCTCTATGTCAAAATTTTTGATTACTTCCTCATCCCCAAAGCGCTAATATAAGAAACTCTCTAACGAATCCAACCTTTTTCAAACCTTCTTTCAACCAAAAAAGGAAAGATTTGGATTATGACACATGCCCATTTGCTTCAGAAAAAGATCTTGGTGGCTGGCTGTTTGGAACAATCATTTCCAGCTCTTTGTATGCGAACCGCCTAAATCCTATCCCTCCAACTTCTTCTATCTTCTTCGAGTTGGTTGGGGGTTTAGCTCAAAATCCTTGAATTTGAAGACTAACGTCTCAGAATCCCAAGATTTTCAACAATACTTGATTAAGTTGCGATCGGACCTCTCGGATATCAAGCAGTTGGGCCCGCCTAACAATTCATTTGCTTCTAACTCCTCGATGTTTTGAATATCCTTCCACCAAGTCTTCAAAATGGGATTAACTTGACGCACCAATTGCGTGTTGGGAAAGTGAGGTGGATCCATTACTCTGCAAAACAAAGTAAACAAACGACTTCTAAACTCATTTTTGGCAATGTTGGCTTGACATAATTCTATGATCCAACGGTTACACATAAATAATGCAATTTGGTCTAAGGGTCTTGGGTCCTTTAGTACGAGAGGCTGGCTACTAATAGTATATGGATTGAACGCCAATGGTCAAATCATTAGGGCTTATTGCACATGTAAGGACTAACCGGGCGTTCTAAGATGGCTTGACACGGACTTGAAAGGGATTTCTAATGTGAAGGCTCGTGTTCGCGGTAGTATAAACTATCCACTACGTCCACCTGCATATTCGACTCTCTTAATGGGTATTTGAAATAATATTGTGTGAGTGTTGTGAGAGGTGCAAAGCACAACATCACGAAACAAATAAAAAAAGGAGAGGGGTCCAATTGGGGGAGAGTATGAGCGGGATGCCAATTATCAGCACTTAAACATGTAAGCATTGTAAATTTGGAAAGCGTTAACGTATAGGCCGCTTATTAACAATGATAAATAAATGAAGCATGAATAAATGAAATTAAACATATAAAGATATGAAACTACACAAATGAAGCATGAGGATAAACAGACTAAACATTTAGGCAATTAAGGGGAAAGGAAGAGGTAAAACATGATAATAAACAATTAGGATAGGGAGGAACATGGAGAGAAGACAAAAATAAGGAACAAATTAGCTAAAACTGTTAAGCAACTAACAAATAAGTGAAATGACAAAATAAAGGTAAACCCACATAAATAAGTCATTTATCACGTATGGTAAGAATCCTAATATCCCCACGGACGCATTCTGTCGCGCCCATTTTCGTAGAAAGGAAAAAACAGGTTTTGTTACGACCTAACACTCTTTTGGGATTTTTGATTTTTTTTTTGGCTTATTCCATTTTCGTAGAAAAACAGGTTTTTTGTGCACGACCTAACAACCTCTTTTGGGACTTTTGTTTTTTTTTTGCTTATTTTTTTTCTAATTTTTTATTTATATTCGATATTTATATTATAATCTAACGAAAATCAATTTCGTATCAGAAAGTTTTACATTAAAAGTAAAATATTTTTTAACAAAAGTGTTATTATATATAAGAAGAATCAATTTAAAACTTTTTAATTAAAAATGACAAAGTATTTATCATTTCATTACAACTCTCGTTGATAGATGGAAACTTACTTGGAATAAGAGTCCGACAACTCTTCCTTTTAGGAGCTTTGCGTGATGTTGGACAGCATACACGGTTGGACTATGTTAGGTATGACATGCCATCATGGCCCTTGGCTAGCACACACTTTTGGAGGACGTCGGGTGTGGCAGGCCATCATTTCACTTGGACAACATACATAGGGTCGCTCAATGTTGGTCCTGGCATGCCATAATCGCCCTTGGTCAGCACACACGGTCGGACGATATTGGGAGTGGCATGCCATCATCTCCCTTGTGCAACACATACGGTCAACCGATGTCGGACGTGTCAATGCCATCATCGCCCTAGAAATGCGCACACGATCGAATGACATTTGGTATGAAATGCCATCATCGCCCGTGGACAACATACATGATCAGCCGTCATTGGGCGTGGCATGTTATCATGGCCCTTTGAAATCACACACGATTGGACGACTTCGGGCGTGGCATGTCCGCATGGCCTTTGGGCAGCACACAAGATCGGATGACGTCTTGCGTTTCATTCCATCATAACCATTGGATAGTACTCACGGTAAGTCTACGCAGGGCGATATGTGCCATCATCTCCCTCAGACAGCACACACGGTGGCACGACGTTGGGCGTGGCTTGTCATCATTGCGCTTGGATAGAATACACAGTTAGACTACGTCAGGCGTGGCATGAAATCATGCCCCTTGGTAAGCAGACATGGTCGGACAATGTCGAACATGGCAGGCCATCATCTCCCTTAGACAACATAGACAGTGTCGGACGACGTCGGACGTGACATGTCTTCATCGCCCTTAGAAATTATACATGGCCGGACGACGTAGGGCGTGGCATGCCATAATCTCCCTTGGAAAGCATAGACGATAAGACTACGCAGGGTGTGGCATGCGATCATCGCCCTTGGAATGAACACACAGTCGGATGATGTCGGGCGTTGCATGCCATCAATACAATTTAAAAGCATACAAAGGGTCGGACGACGTCAGCGTAGCATGCCATCATTGCCCTTGGTTAACATACACGGTAAGAAGACGTCGGGCATGGCATATCATCATATCCCTTAGGAAGTATCACAGTCGAATTACGTCAGGCGTGGCATGTCTTATTGACCTTAGGAACACAACGGTCAACTACGTCGAGCATGGAACCATCAATTGCCCTTGTGGATAGAAAAGATGATCGACGAGCAAGGCTGGCATGTTTCATCTTCCATGGCCAACAGAAAAACCCCAAACCGGTTGGATGATTTCAGTTTAGAGCAATTCCATAAAGCCCTTGGACAGCACAAACGATCAAACTATGTCGGGCATGGCATGAATCATGATCCTTGAGAAGCACACACGATCGACGACATCATCTGTGGGCATGGCATCATTGCCCTTGGAATGCCCACACGGTCTAACGCCTCATCTGTGGCAATCCTTATCATTGACCTGGAATGCACACACGTGTCCGAACGACATCATCTTTGTAATGCCATCTTGACCATTGGATGCACACACGTTCGAAAGACGTGGTCGTTCCATGCTATCAACGCCCTTTAAGAGCAATATCGATCCATACAACTCTGGCTTTGTATGTTTCCATCTCCCTGCGACCAACCCACACAATCAGATGATGTCAGGCGTGCATGCCATGCCATACCCTTGGGTAGCACACGGTCCCAGATGATATCAGAGTGCCATGTTAGCTTGCCATTGGGTAGTCATACGCGGTGGACGACGTCGAGCCTTTCATGCCCCTATCGCCCTTAGCTACGCGCGCGGTGGGACAAAATCGGTCGTTGCATGCAATCATCACCCTTTGACAACATACACGATCAGACAACGTCGGGTGTGGCAGGCCATCACGGCCCTTGGCCAGCACACACAGTAAGCCGACGTCAGGTGTGGCATGCCATCACTGCTCTTGTAAAGCATACACGGTCGGACGACGTCTGGCGTAACATGTTCTCATCGCCTTTGTACTACACCCATGGTCGGACGACGTTGAACTTTGAAATTGTATCATCGCCCTTTGCTAGCACACAAACTAGGACGATGTAGGGCGTTGAATGCCATTATTACCCTTTTGAAAGTACACACGGTTGGACGATGTTGACGTGGCATGTCATCATCGCCTTTAAACTACATACACGGACAGATGACATCGTGGGTGGCATGCAATCATAGCCTTTGTGTAACACAAATGGTTGGACGATGTTGGATGTTAGATACCATCATCGCCCTTGGACAGCACACATGGTCAGATGATGTTAGGCGTGGTATTCCAGCATGGCCCTTGGGCAGCCCACACAGTCGAACGACGTCGCTCATTAGATGCCATCATCGCACTTAAAAAGCACACACAGTCAGACAACATCATTCGTGGCATTCCACCTCGCCCTTGGACAGCACACACGGTCGGACGACGTCGAGCATGGCATGCCATCATTTCCCTTTGATAACACACACTACCAGACTATGTCAGGCGTGGAATGTCATAATTGCCCTTGGGCAGCACACACGATCGGAAAACATCGAGCATGGCATGCCATATTCCCCATTGGAAATCATACATGATCATACGATGTTGGGCGTAGCATGTTATCATCACCCTTGGACAGCACACACGATCGGACCACATAAGGCGTGGCATGCTAGCATGGCCCTTGGGATGCACACACGGTCAGAATGCGTCAGGCGTGACATGCCATCATAGCTCTTAGTATGCACACACGGTCAGACGATGCCGGGCATGGCATGACATCATCATATATTGAAAGAATGCATAATTTAACAACGTCGGGCGTAACATGTTATCATCGCCCTTTGATAGCACACACGATTGGACGACGTCGGGTGTGGCATGACCACATGTTCCTTCGGCAGCAGACACAGTCGGATGACGTCGGGCGTAGCATGCCATAATCTCCATTGGGATCAACGCGGGCTTACGACAGATGGGCGTGTGCTGACATTGCCATCTTCTCTCTTGGACAGCCACACGGTGGATAATGTCAGGTGTGGATGCCATTATCGCCCGATGGATAGCTACACGGTCATGTGACTACCACAAACGTGGCATGCCATCATGGCCCTTGTCCAGCACAAATGGTCGGATGACCTCGGTCGTGGCATTGCCATAATCTCTCTTAGAATGCACACACGGTAAGACGATGTCGGGCGTGGGATGCCATCATCACATTTTTAAAGAATACATGATTTAACAATTTCGGGCGTAACATGTTATCATCTCCATTTTATAGAACACACGATCGAACGATGTCGGGTGTGGCATTCCCACATGGTCGGATGAGATCAAGAGTTGCATACCATCAACGCCATAGGCAACATAAGCGGCCTGACGACATCGGGCGTGGCAAGTTATCATCGCCATTTGGCACCACGCGCTATCGGACGACGTCTTGCTTGATATCTTAATATTTCCCATGGATATCACACACGATCAGACTACATTGGGCTTGGCAATGCTATAATCTCCCTTGGGCAGCACACACGATTGGACGACGTTGGGCGTTAAATTGCATCATGGCTCTTGGACATTAAACATGGTTGGACTACGTCAAGTATGGCATGTTATGATTGCCCCAAGAAAGCATAGACGATTGGAAGATGTCGGATATGTCATGTTGTCATCGGCATTTGACAGCACAATCGATCGAATGACATCGGGCATGGCATGACTGAATTTCCCTTTAAAGCTCATACAGTCGGATGACATTGAGCGTGGCATGCCATCATCTCCATTGGGCAGGACACGTGTTCACAAAATGTGTTGAGTGACATGCCATCTTAGCCCATTGGACAGCACACACGGTGGAACGACATCGATCGTGGGATGCTATCTTCGACCTTGGATAGCATACACTGTCGGACGATGTCAAGAGTGGCATGCCATCAAAGACCTTGGTCAGCACACACGGTCGGACCACTTCGATTGTCGAAGGCCATCATTTCCCTTGAACAGCATACACAGGGTCGCTCTACGTCACGCGTGGCATGCAACCAATATTGTTGGTCAGCATACACGATCGAACAATGTTGGGAATGTCATGTTATCATCGCCCTTGGACTGCACATACGGTCAAATGATGGTTGGCATGGTAATGATATAATCGCCCTTGGGAAGCACACACAGACGAATGATGTTCAACGTTAAATGCCATAATTTTCCTTTGGATATCATACACTGTTTGCTGACGTCAATGTTACAGGCAATCATCGCCTTTGGAATGAAAACATAGACGTACGACGTCGGGCGTGGCATGCCATTATCGCCCTTGTGCAGCACATACAGTCGAATGACGTCGGCCGTGGAAATGCAATTATCGCCCTTGGAATGTACACACGATCGAATAATGTCGGGTATATCATGCAATCGTCGCATGTGAAAAGCATAGACAATCAAACGACGTCAGGCATGGCATGTTATCGTCGCCCTTTGAAATAATACACGATCCAATGACTTCTGGTGTGGCATGCCTACATGGCCTTTGGCAGCACACACGGTCTTATGACGTTGGGCGTAGCATACCATCATCGCCATTGGGTAGCACACGCAGTCTAATAGCGTCATGCGTGACATGGCATGTTTCGCTTGACAACCACACGGGGTTTGCTGGGAACGAACGTCGGGCGTGGCATACCATTATCGCAATGGATAGCATACACGGGTCGAAACTAGTGTGCATGGCATGCAATCATGCCCCTTGGACAACACACATGGTCGGAGGCCCTTGGTCGTTGCAATGCCATCATCACTCTTGGAAGGCACACACGCTCGGACGATGTCGGGCGTGGCACGCAATCATCACTTTTGGAGAGCATACATGATTGAACAACTTCGGGCATAGCATGTTATCATCTCCCTTTGATAGCAAACACGATCAGACTACGTTGGGTGTGGCATGCCCGCATGGCCCTTGGGTAGTACAAACGGTCGTATGACATAGGGAGTGGGATGCCATAATCGCAATTGGGGAGCACACGCGGTTGGACGACGTCTGGCGTGACATCCCATCTTTGCCCTTAGACAGAACACATGGTGACATGACGTCGGGCGTGGCATTCCATCATGCCCCTCTGCCAGCAGACACGGTAGGAAAATGTTGTGCGTGGCAGGCCATCATCGCCCTTAGACAACATACACAAGGTTGGAAGACGTCGGGCGTGACATGTCATCATCACCATTGAAAATTAAACATGGTCGGATGATGTCGGGCGTGGCATTCCATCATCGTCCTTGGACAACATAGACGATCGGACTAAGTTGGGCATGTCATACTATCATCGCCCTTGGAATGAACACACAGTCGGATGATGTCGGGCGTTGCATGCCATCAATGCAATTTAAAAGCATACAAAGGCGGAACACCATCGAGTAGCATGCTATCATTTCCTTGGTTAGCATACACCGGTAAAGAAGACGTGGGAGTGCATATCGTCATTCCCTCTTGGAAGCAGGACAAGTCGGATTAATGTCAGGCAGGCATGGCAGTTATTGCCTTAAGAAGACAGACGGTTTAGGACTACGTAGAGCATGGCAATTTGCCATCATTGCTCTTGGATTAGAACTATGGTCGTACGATGCCATTGGCGTGGCAGTTTCATTGTCCATGCGTCACAGACATGGTTGGATGACTGTATGGTATAGGAATTCAATAATAGCCCTTTGACAGTATACATGATCGAACTACGTCGGGCATGGCATGACATCATGATCCTTGGGAAGCACACACGGTCAGACGACATCATCCGTGGTGATTCCATCAATGCCCTTGGAATGCACACACGGTCGGAGGACGTGGTCGTTACATGCTATCAAAGCCCTTGGAGAGCATGCATGATGAGACAACTTCGGGCGTGGCATATTGTCATCGCCCATGGACAACACACACAATCAGATAATATAGGCGTGAAGGCATGCATGGCCATTGGGTAGCATACCTGTCAGTGACGTCGAGCGTGGGGGTCATGATTAGCAGCTCCATTGGGTAAGCACACGCGGTTTGTCGGACGACGCGCGCTTTACATGCATAAGCCCTTGAACTGCACACGCAGTGAACAAAGTCGGGCGGAATCGTGGCTGCCATTATCACCTTTGACAACATACACGAGCGGACTATGTCGGGCTTGTGATGGGCAGGGCCATCATGGCCCTTGGCAAGCACACACGGTCAGATAACGTCGGGCGTGGCATGCAAATTATCACCCTTGGAGAGCATACACGTTCGGACGATGTCTAGCATGACATGTTATCATCGCCTTTGGACTACACACATGGTCGGACGATGTTAAACTTTAAAATTCTATCATCGACGTTGGCTAGCACACACACTAGTAAGACGTAGGGCGTTAAATGCCATTATTACCCTTATGACAGCACACACGGTCGGACGATTATGACATGGCATGTCACCATCGCCTTTAAACTACATACGTGGAAAGATGACATCGATGGGGTGGAATGCCATCAGTAACCGTGTGTGCAACACCAAATGGTCTTGGATGAGTTTGGGATTAGATGCCAATCCATCGCCCTTGGACAACACACACCGGTCGGACCGAGGTAGTTAGGCGTGGTATTCTGCATGTCCCTGGGCAGCCCACATAATCGGACGACGTCGGTCATTAGATGCATCATCGCCTGAAAAAGCGCACACAGTCGCACAACATCATTCGTGGTATTCACCTCGCCCTTGACAAGCCCACACGGTTTCGGACGAGCGTCGATCATGGATGACGATCATCTCCCTTGGACAACACACACTTATCGGACATCATCGGGCGTGGCATGCCATAATCGCCATGGAAACATACATGATCCGGACGATGTTGGCGATGGTGCTCTGTAGATCACACCTTTGGCACCAAACACGATCGGACCATATAGGGGCGGTGGCATGCTAGCATGGATCTGGGCTGCACACACGGATCGTACTGAGTAGGTTTGGCATGCCATCACACGGCTCTTAGAATGCACCCAACAGTCGGAACAATGGCGGGCGTGGCATGCCATCATCACATTTTGAAAGATACATGACTTAACAAGTCGGGACATAAAATGATATCATCGCCCTTGATAGCACACCAATCGGACGATGGGGTGTGGCATGCCACATGGGCCATTTGGCAGCAACACGGTCGAATGATGTCGGCGTAGATGCCTTCACTCATTGGGCAGCATACACGGTCTTACGATCGCGGGCGGTGACCTACCATCTTCTCTCTTGGATAGCACACACGGCGGGATAACGTCAGGTGACACGACGTTGGGCGTGTGCATGCATCATCGCCCTTGGACCTTGGATAGCATACAAGGTTAGACTAAGGTCATGTGTGGGCCTGCCCCTTAAGGCCTTGGCCAGGAGCACACACATTTGGACGACGTGGGTGTTTATGGCACACCATCATTGGCCCCTTGGACAACATACATAGGGTCGTTCAATGTTGGGCGTAGATGCCAGTAATCCCCTGCGTCAGCACACACGGGTGGACGGTTAGCCCGGCTCTGACATCGCCCCCGGTCCCATTGGGGCGGGAGGAACGAGTCCGATGTGTGGTCGGGAGTAAGTGAGAGAATGCCATTCTCGTCCTTGTGCCAACATATAATCAAAACACAACGTCGGCGTGGCAATGCCATAATAACCTAGAACTGAATACACGATCGAATGATATTGTTATGGAATGCCATCATCGCCGTGGACGCATAGACGATTAAGACGACGTGGGCGTGTCGTTATCATGGCCCTAAAAATCACAAACCGATTGGAAAGACATCGGGCGTGGCGACCGCATGGCCTTTGGGTGGTAGCACACACGATCGGATGACGTCATGCGTTTTATTCCATCATAGCCATTGGATAAAACACACGGTAAGACTACGTCAGGCGTGATGTGCCATTTTCTCCATTAGACAACACACAAGGTGGCACGACGTCGGGCGTGCCTTGCTATGATCGCGCTTGGATAGAAAATACACAGTTAGACTACATCAGGCGTGGCATGAAATCATGCCCCATGGCCAGCAGACACGGTCGGACAATGTAGTGCGTGGCAGGCCATCATCGCCCTTAGACAACATACAAAGGGTTGGATGACATCCGGAGTGGGATGCCATAATCGCCATTGGGGAGCACATGCTGTTGGACGACGTCTGGTGTGACATCCCATCTTTGTCCTTAGACAGAAAACATGGTGACATGACGTCGGGCGTGGCATGCCATCATTGCGCTTGGACAGCATACACGTTTGTACTACGTAATGTGTGGCATGCCCTTATGCCCCTTAGCCAGCACTTACATTTGGACGACGTCGGGTGTGGCACACCATCATTTCCTTGGATAACATACACAAGGTCGCACAATGTTGGGCGTGGCATGCCATAATCTCCCTTCGTCAGCACACACAATTGGACGATGTCGGTATTATCATGCCATCATCGCCCTCGTGCAATACATACAGTCGATTGACGTCGTCCGTGTCAATGCCATCATCGCCCTAGAAAGGAACACACGATCGAATGATGTTGGGTATGGCATGTCATCATCGTCCATGGACAGCATACACGATCAGATGACGTCGGGCGTTGCATGTTATCATGGCCCTTGGACATCACATACGATTGGACAACATTGGGCGTGTCATGACCGCATGGCATTTGTGCAGCACACACGATCGGATTACGTCATGCGTTTCATTTCATCATAGCCATTGGATAGTGCAAACGATAAGACAACGTCGGGCATGATGTGCCATCTTCTTCATCAGACAACATACACGGTCGCACAACGTCGGGCGTGGCTTGCCATCATCGCGCTTGGACAGAATACACAGTTAGAATACGTCAGGCGTGGCATGAAATCATGCCCCATGGCCAGCTGACATGATCATACAACGTCGGGCGTGGCAGGACATCATCACCCTTAGACAACATACACAAGGTTGGATGACGTCGGGCGTGACATGTCATCATTTCCCTTTGAAATTATACATGGTCGGACGACGTCAGGCGTGGAATGCCATCATCTCCCTTGGACAGCATACAGGATCAGACTACGTAGGGCGTTGCATGCTATCATCGCCCTTGGAATAAACACACATTCGGATGATGTCGGGCGTTGCATGCCATCAATGCAATTTAAAAGCATACAAAGGGTCGGACGACGTCAGCGTAGAATGCCATTATTGCCCTTGGTTAGCATACATGGTAAGAAGACATTGGGAGTGCCATATCATCATAGCCCTTAAGAAGCAGACACAGTCGGATTACGTCAGGCGTGGCATGTCATTATTTCCCTTAGGAAGCATAGACGGTTAGACTACGTCAAGCATGGAATATCATCATTGCCCTTGGATAGAACAGATGGTCGTACGATGCCAGGCGTGGCATGTTATCATCATCCATGGTCAACAGACACGGTTGGATGACGTCAGTTATAGTAATTCCATAATCACCCTTGGATAGCACAAACGATCGAACTATGTCGGGCATGGCATGACATCATGATCCTTGAGAATCACACACAGTCGAACGACATCATCTGTGGCAATGCCATCATTGACCTTGGAATGCACACACGGTCGGAAATCGTGGTCGTTACATGCTATCTACGCCCTTTTAGAGCATATACAATCATACAACGTCGGGCATTGTATCTTGTCATCGCCCATGACAACACACACAATAAGATGATGTTAGGCGTGGCATGCATGCATAGCCCTTGGGTAGCACACACGGTCAGATGACGTCGAGCGTGTCATGTTAACATTGCCATTGGTTAGCACTCGCGGTCAGACGACGTCTAGCTTTACATGCCATATTCACCCTGGAACTGCACACGCGGTGGGACAAAATCGGTCGTTGCATGCCATCATCATCCTTTGCCAACATACACGATCAGACTACGTCGGGTGTGGCAGGTCATCATTGCCCTTGGCCAGCACACACGGTCAGACGACATCGGGCGTGGCATGCCATCATCGCCATTGTAAAGCATACACGGTCGGACTACGTCTGGCGTGACATGTTATCATCGCCTTTGGACTACACACATGGTCAGACGACGTTGAACTTTTAAATTCTATCATCGCCCTTGGCTAGAACACACACTAGGATGACGTAGGGCGTTAAATGCCATTATTACCTTTTTGACAGCACACACGGTTGGACGATGTTGACGTGGCATATCATCATCGCTTTTAAACTACATACACGGACATATGACATCGTGGATGGCATGCCATCATAGCCCTTGTGCAACACAAATGGTTGGACGACGTTGGGCGTTAGATGCCATCATCGCTCTTAGACAGCACACACGGTAGGACGATGTTAGGCGTGGTATTCCAAAATGGCCCTTGGGAAGCCCACACAGTCAGACGATGTCGGTCATTAGATACCATCATCGCACTTGAAAAGCACAAACAGTCAGACGACATCATTTGTGGCATTCCACCTCGCCCTTGGATAGCACACACGGTCGGACGACGTCGAGCATGGCATGCCATCATCTCCCTTGGACAACACACACTACCAGACTATGTCGGGCGTGGAATGCCATAATCGCCCTTGGGCAACACACACTATCGGACAACGTCGAGCATGGATGCCATAATCGCCATTGGAAATTTTACATGATCAAACGATGTTGGGTGTTGCATTTTATCATCACCCTAGGACAACACATATTATCGGACCACATAAGGCGTGGCATGCTAGCATGGCCCTTGGGATGCACACACGCTCATACTGTGTCAAGCGTGGCATGCCATCATCGCTCTTAGAATGCACACACGGTCAGATGATGTCGGGCAAGGCATGACATCACTACATATTGAAAGAATACATAATTTAACAACGTCAGGCATAACATGTTATCATCGCCCTGTGATAGCACATAGGATCAGAAGACGTCGGGTGTGGCATGCCCAAATGGTCCTTTGGCAGCACACACGGTCCGATTACGTCGGGCGTAGCATGCCATCATCTCTATTGGGCAGCATACGCGGTCCTACAACGTCAGGCATGACATGCCATCTTCTCTCTTGGACAGCACACACGGTGGGATAACGTCAGGGTGGCATCTCCATCACGGCCCCCATGGATAGAAGAACGGTCGGACTACGACAAGCGTGCATGCACATGGCCGTGTTGCAGTACAAATAATGGACGATGACCTCGGCGTGGCATTTCCATCATCGAAGATTAGAAAAGAATGCACCACAGAACTTACAATAATGTCGGGTGTATCATGTCATCATCGCATGTAAAAAGCATACACAATTAGACGACGTCAGGCGTGGCATGTTATCGTCGCCCTTGGAAAGCATACACGATATAATGACATCGGGCGTGGCATGCCTACATGGCCTTTGGGCAGCACACACGGTCATATGACATTAGGCTTAG
This sequence comes from Solanum habrochaites, assembly GCA_027704765.1. Lineage (NCBI taxonomy): Eukaryota > Viridiplantae > Streptophyta > Magnoliopsida > Solanales > Solanaceae > Solanum > Solanum habrochaites. The sequence continues at coordinate 131,782 of JAKWJA010001952.1, read as the reverse complement.
CATGCCATCATCACCATTGGGTAGCACACGCGGTCTAACAATGTCAGGCGTGACATGACATCTTCTCTCTTGGACAACACACACCGTGGGACAACGTCGGGCATGGCATACCATTATCGTCCTTGGCCAGCACACAGGGTCGGATGACCTTGGTCGTTGCAATGCCATAATCGCTCTTGGAATGCACACACGCTTGGACGATGTCGGTTGTGGCATGAAAGCATCACTTTAGGGAACCATACATGATCGAACAACTTTTGGCGTAGCATGTTATCATCGACCTTTGATAGCAAACACGATCGAATGATGTCGGGTATGGCATGCCCGCATGGCCCTAGGGCAGTACAAACGGTCGGATGACATGAGGAGTGGGATGCAATAATATCCATTGGGGAGCACACGTAGTTGGATGACGTTTGGCGTGACATCCTATCTTTGCCCTTAGACAGAACACATGGTGACATGAAATTGGGCGTAACATTACATCATCGCCCTTGGACAGAATACATGGTCAGACTACGTCAGGTGTGGCATGCCATCATGGCCCTTAGCCAGCACACAAGTTTGGACGACGTCGTGTTTGGTAGGCCTTCATTTTCCTTGCAAACCATACACAGGGTCTCTCAAAGTCAGTCGTGGCATGTTATCATCGCCCTTGGAAAGCATACACTATCTGATGACGTCGGTCGTGGCATGCATACATGGCCCGTGGGCAGCACACACGGTTGTATGACGTGAGCCGTAACATGCCATCATCACCATTGGGTAGCACACGCGGTCTAACAACATCAAGCGTGACATGCAATTTCTACCTTGGAAAACACACACAGTGGGACGACGTCGGGCGTGCGATACCATTATCGCCCATTGACAACATACAAGGTTGAACTACGTTTGGCGTGGCATGCGATCATGCCCCTTGTCCAGCACACAGGGTCGGATGACCTTGGTCGCTGCAATTCCATCATCGCTCTTGGAATGCACACACGCTCATAAGATGTCGGGCGTGGCATGCAATCATCACATTTGGAAAGTATACATGACCGAATGACTTCGGGCGTAGCATGTTATAATCTCCCTTTGATAGCAAACACGATGGGACAACGTCGGGTGTGGCATGCCTGCATGTCCCTTGGGCAACACAAATGGAGGGATGACGTTAGGCGTGGTATTCCAGTATGGCCCTTGGGCAGACCACACATTCAGACGACATCGGTCATTAGATGCCATCATCGTACTTGAAAATCACACACAGTCGGACGACATCATTCGTCTAATTCCACCTCGCCATTGGACAGTTCACACGGTCGGACGACGTCGAGCATGGCATGCCATCATTTCCCTTGGACAACACACACTACCGGACTATGTCGGGCGTGGCATGCCATAATCGCCCTTGGGCAGCACACACGGTCGGAAAACGTTGAGCATGGCATGCAATAATCACCATTGGAAATCATACATGATCAGACAATGTTGGGTGTGGCATGTTATCAACACCCTTGGACAACACACACGATCGGACCACATAGGGCGTGGCATGCTAGCATGGCCCTTGGGCTGCACATACTGTCGAACTGCGTTAGGCGTGGCATGCCATCATCGCTCTTAGAATGCACACACAGTCAGATGATATAGGGCGTGGCATGCCATCATCACATTTTGAAAGAATACATGATTTAACAACGTCGGGCGTAACATGTTATCATCGCCCTTTGAATAGCACACACAATCAGACAACGTCGGGTGTGGCATGCCCATATGGACCTTAGGAAGCACACACGGTCGGATGACGTCTGGCGTAGCATGCCATCATCTCCATTGGGCAGCATACGCGGTCTTATGACGTCGGGTGTGACATGCCATCTTCTCTCTTGGACAGCACACACGGTGGGATAACGTCAGCTGTGGCATGCAATCATCGCCCATAGATAGCATACACGATCAGACTACGACAAGAGTGGCATGCCATCATGGCCCTTGTCCAGCAAAAATGGACGGATGACCTTAAGTAGTGGCATTGCCATCATCGCATTTAGAATGCACACACGATAAGACGATGTCGGGCGTGGGATGCCATCATAACATTTTGAAAGAATACATGATTTAACAATTTCAGGCGTAACATGTTATCATCTCCCTTTTCTAGAACACACGATCGGATGATGTCGGGTGTGGCATTCCCACATGGCCCTTAGGTAGCACACATGGTCGGATGAGATCGAGAGTTGCATACAATCAACACCATAGGCAACATACGCGGCCTGACGACATCGGGCGTGGCATGTTATCATCGCCATTCGGCACCACGCGCTATCGGACGACGTCTGGCTTGATATCTTAATATTTCCCATGGATATCACACACGATCAGACTACATTGGCCGTGGCAATGCTATAATCTCCCTTGGGCAGCACACACGATTGGACGATGTTGGGCGTTAAATTGCATCATGGCCCTTGGACATTAAACATGGTTGGACTACGTCAAGTATGGCATGTTATGATTACCCCAAGAAAGCATAGACGATTGGACGATGTCGGATATGTCATGTTGTAATCGCCCTTTGACAGCACAATCGATCGGACGACATCGGGCATGGCATGCCTGAATTGCCCTTTAAAGCTCATACAGTTGGATGACATTGAGTGTGGCATGCCATCATCTCCATTGGGCAGGACACGTGTTCACACAACGTGTTGAGTGACATGCCATCTTAGCCCATTGGACAGCACACACGGTGGAACGACATCGATCATGGGATGCTATCTTCATCTTTGGATACCATACACTTTCGGACGATGTCAAGAGTGCATGCCATCATAGACCTTGGCCAGCACACACGGTCGGACGACTTCGATTGTTGAAGGCCATCATTTCCCTTGAACAGCATACACAGGGTCGCTCCATGTCATGCGTGGCATGCAACCAATGTTGTTGGTCAGCATACACTATCGACCGATGTTGGGAATGTCATGTTATCATTGCCCTTGGACTGCACACACGGTCAAATGATGGTTGTCATGGCAATGATATAATCGCCCTTGGGAAGCACACACAGACGAATGACAGTTTCGGCGTTAATGCCATAATTCCCTTTGGATATTTTTTTTCATACATGTTAATGAGCATGTTACAGGCAATCATCACCTTTGGACTGAAAACATAGACGTACGACGTCGGGCATGGCATGCCAATATCGCCCTTGTGCAGCACATACGGTCGAATTACGTCGGTCGTGGCAATGCCATTATCGCCCTTGGAATGTACACATGATCGAATAATGTCGGGTATAGCATGCAATCGTCGCATGTGAAAAGCATAGACAATCAAACGACGTCAGGCAAGGCATGTTTTCGTCGCCCTTTGAAATAATACATGATCCAATGACTTCTTGCGTGGCATGCCTACATGGCCTTTTGCAGCACACACGGTGGTATGACTTTGGGCATAGCATACCATCATCTCCATTGGGTAGCACATGCAGTCTAACAGCGTCATGCGTGACATGACATGTTTTCGCTTGTACAACACACACGGTGGGACGACGTCGGGCGTGGCATACCATTATCGCCCATGGATAGCATACACGGTCGAACTATGTGTGGCGTGGCATGCAATCATGCCCCTTGGACAGCACACAGGGTCGGATGCCCTTGGTCGTTGCAATGCCATCATCACTCTTGGAGGCCACACATGCTCAGAGATGCGGGGGTTGGCAGCAATATCACTTTTGAGAGAATACATGATTGACAACAACTCGGGCCGGGAGCATGTTATCATTAGCCCTTTGTGATAGCAACACGATCGGATGACGTTGGACATGTGGCATGCTGCATGGCCCTTTGGGTAGTACAAACGGTCAGCGATAGGACAGAGGGAAGACAGTGGTGATGCCATATCGAAAGTGGGGAGGAGCACACGCTGGTGTGGACGGGACGTCTGGCGTGACCATCCATCTTCCCTTAGACAGAAACACATGGTGACACGAAGTCTGGGCGTGGAGCCATATGCCCTTGGCCGCACAGGACACGGTGGATAGAAAATGTCGGGCGTGGCAGCAATCATCGCCCTTAGAAACATACACCAGGTGGAAGACGTCGGGCATGACATGTCATCATCACCCTTGAAAATAATACATGGTCAGGTGACGTCGGCCGTGGCATTCCATCATCGCCCTTGGAAAACATAGACGATCAGACTAAGTTGGGCTTGTCATACTATCATCGCCCTGGAATGAACACACATCAGGATTGTGTCGGGAGTGCATGCCATCAATGCAATTTAAAAGCATACAAAGGGTCGGATAACGTCGACGTAGCATGCCATTATTTCCCTTGGTTAGCATACACGGTAAGAAGACGTCGGGCGTGCCATATCATCATTCCCCTTGGGAAGCAAACACGGTCGGATGATGTCAGGCGTGGCATGGCATTATGGCCCTTAGGAAGCACAGACGGTTAGACTACGTCGAGCATGGCATGCCATCATGGTTCCTGGATAGAACATATGGTCGTACGATGCCAGGCGTGGCTTGTTATCATTGTCCATGGTCAACAGACATGGTTGGATGATGTCTGTTATAGAAATTCAATAATAGCCCTTTGACAGCATACACGATCAAACTACGTCGGGCATGGCATGACATCATGATCCTTGGGAAGCACACACGGTCAGACGACATCATCCGTGGTGATTCCATCAATGCCCTTGGAATGCACACACGGTCGGACGACGTGGTTGTTACATGCTATCAACGCCCTTGGAGAGCATACACGATGAGACAACTTCGGGCGTGGCATATTGTCATCGCCTATGGACAACACACACAATTAGATAATATCAGGCGTGGAATGCATGCATGGCCCTTGGGTAGCACACACTGTCAAATGACGTCGAGCGTGTCATGTTAGCATCGCCATTGGGTAGCACACGCGGTCGGACGACGTCAAGTTTTACATGCCATCAGCCCTTGAACTGCACATGCGGTGGAACAAAGTCGGGCGTGGCATGCGTTTATCACCCTTTGACAACATACACGATCGGACTATGTCAGGTGTGGTAGGCCATCATGGCCCTTGGCAAGTACACACAGTCAGACAACGTCGGGCGTGGCATGCAATTATCACCCTTGGAAAGCGTACATGGTCGGACGATGTCTAGCATGACATGTTATCATCGCCTTTGGACTACACACATGGTCGGACGATGTTAAACTTTAAAATTCTATCATCGCCCTTGGCTAGCACACACACTAGGACGACTTAGGGCGTTAAATGAGATTATTACCTTTTGGGCAGCACAACACGATTCGGACGATTGCGCTGAACTGGCATATCATCATCGCCTTTAAACCAGACACGGCAGATGACAGCGTGGGTGGCTGCATGCCATATAGCCCATTGTGCAGCACAAAGGCTTTGTTTGGGACGACGCATGGGCGGTTAGATGCCATCATTGCCCTTGGACAGCACACACGGTTGGACGATGTTAGGCGTGGTATTCCTGCGTGGACCTTGGGCAGCCCACACAGTCGGACACCGTAGGGCATTAGATGCCATCATCACACTTTAAAAGGACACACAGTCGGACGAAATCATTCGTGGCATTCACACTCGCCCTTGGACAACACACATGGTCAGACGACGTCGAGCATAGCATGCCATCATCTCCCTTGGACAACACACACTACCGGACTATGTCGGGCGTGGCATGCCATAACCGCCCTTGGGCAGCACACACGGTCGGACCATGTCGAGCATGGAATGCCATAAGCGCCATTGGAAATCATACATGATCAGACGATGTTGGGTGTGGCATGTTATCATCACCCTTGGACAACACACACGATCGGACCACGTAGGGCGTGGCTTTCTAGCATGGCCATTAGGCTGCACACACGGTCGGACTTCGTCAGGCGTGGCATACCATTATCACATTTGGGCAGCACACACGGTCAGACGACATTGGGTGTGGCATGCCATCACCCCCCTTAAAAAGCATACACGATCTGATCGTGCGTTTCATATTATCATCGCCCTTGGACAGCACACTTGATCGGACCACGCAGGTTGTGGCATGCCTGCATTGCCCTTGTGCAGCACATACGGTCGGATGACGTCAGGTGTGGCATGCCCGCATGGCCTTTGGGTAGTACAAATGGTCGGATGACATCGGGAGTGGGATGCCATAATCGCCTTTAGGGAGCACACGCGGTTGCACGACGTCTGGCGTGAAATCACATCTTTGCCCTTAGACAGAACACATAATGACACGACGTCGGGCGTGGCATGCCATCATCGCCCTTGGACAACATACACGGTTGGACTACGTTGGGTGTCGCATGCCATCATGGCCCTTAGCCAGCACATACGTTTGGACGACATACGGTGTGGCAGGCCATTATTTCATTTGGGCAACATACATAGGGTCGCTCAATCTTGGGCGTGGCATGCCATAATTGCCCTTGGTCAGCACACATGGTCGGATGATGTCGGGAGTGGCATGCCATCATCGCCCTTGTGCAACACATACGGTCGAACGACGTCGGTCGTGTCAATGCCATCATCTCACTAGAAATGCCCTCACGATCGAATGACGTTTTGTATGGCATGCCATCATCGCTTGTGGACAGCATACATGATCAGACAACGCAGGGCGTGGCATGTTATCATGGCCCTTTGACATCACACACGATTGAACGACATCGAGCGTGGCATGACCGCATGGCCGTTGTGCAACACAAATTGTTGGACGACGTTGGGCTTTAGATGCCATCATCGCCCTTGGACAGCACACACGGTCGGACGAGGTTAGGCGTGGTATTCCGGCATGGCCCTTGGGCAGCCCACACAGTCGGACGACGTCGGTCATTAGATGCCATCATCGCACTTGAAAAGCACACACAGTCGGACGACATCATTCGTGGTATTCCACCTCGCCCTTGGACAGCACACACGGTCGGACGACGTCGAGCATGGCATGCCATCATCTCCCTTGGACAACACACACTACCGGACTATGTCGGGCGTGGCATGCCATAATCGCCCTTGGGCAGCATACACGGTCGGAGAACATGGAGCTTGGAATGCAATAATCGCCATTGGAAATCATACATGATCAGACGATGTTGGGCGTGTCATGTTATCATCACCCTTGGCACCACACACGATCGGACCATATATGGCGTGGCATGCTAGCATGGATCTTGGGCTGCACACACGGTCGTACTGCGTTAGGCTTGGCATGCCATCAACGCTCTTTAGAATGCACACACAGTCGGACGATGTCGGGCGTGGCATGCCATCATAAAATTTGGAAGAATACATGACTTAACAACGTCGGGCATAAAATGTTATCATCGCCCTTTGATAGCACACACAATCGGACGCATCGGGTGTGGCATGGCCACATTGCCATTTGGCAGCAAACACGGTCGGATTACGTCAGGCGTAGCATGCCTTCATCTCCATTGGGCAGCATACACGGTCTTACGACGTCGGGCGTGACCTGCGATCTTCTCTCTTGGACAGCGCACACGGCGGGATAACGTCAGGTGACATGACGTTGGGCGTGCATGCTGTCATCGCCCTTGGACAGTAAACAAGGTTAGACTACCTCATGTGTGGCATGCCCTTAAGGCCCTTGGCCAGCACACACATTTGGACGACGTCGGGTGTGGCACACCATCATTGCCCTTGGAAAACATACATAGGGTCGCTCAATGTTGGGCGTGGAATGCCATAATCTCCCTTGGTCAGCACACACGGTTGGACGGTGTCGGGAGTAGCATGCCATCATCGCCGTTGTGCAACACATACGGTCGAACAACGTCGGTCGTGGCAATGCCATAATCACCCTAGAAATGAATACACGATCGGATGATATTTGGTATGGCATGCAATCATCGCCCGTGGACAGCATAGACGATAAGACGACGTTGGGCGTGTCATGTTATCATGGCCCTTAAACATCACACACGATTGGACGACATCGGGCGTGGCATGACCGCATGACCTTTGGGTAGCACACACGATCGGATGACGTCATGCGTTTTATTCCATCATAGCCATTGGATAAAACACACGATAAGACTACGTCAGGCCCTTGGACAGAAAATACACAGTTAGACTACATCAGGCGTGGCATGAAATCATGCCCCTTGGCCAGCAGACACGGTCGGACAACATACAAAGGGTCGGACGATGTCCGGTGTGACATGTCATCATCGCCCTTGGAAATTATACATGGTCGGACGACGTCGGGCGTGGCATGCTATCATAACCCTTTGACAGCATAGACGATCGGACTACGATGGGCGTGGCATGCTATCATCGCCCATGGAATTAACACACAGTCGGATGATGTCAAGCGTTGCATGTTATCAATGCAATTTAAAAGCATACAAAGGGTTGGACGACGTCGGCGTAGCATGCCATCATTGCCCTTGGTTAGCATACACGGTAAGAAGAAGTGAATCGTGCCATATCATCATCGCCCTTGGAATGCACACATGATTGAACAATGTAGGGTATAGCATGCCATTTTCGCCCGTGGAAAGCATACACGATCAGACGATGTCGGACGTGGCATACTATCGTCGCCATTGGAAAGCGTACACGATTTGATGACGTCGAGCGTGTCATACATACATGGCCCTTGGGCAACACACACTGTCGTATGACGTCGGGTGTAGCATGCTATCATCGCCATTGGGTAGCACACGCGGTCTAACAACATCGGGCGTGACATGCCATTTTCTCCCTTGGTCAACACACACGGTGGGACGATGTCGGGCGTGGCATACCATTATCTCCCATAGACAACATACACGGTTGAACTATGTCATGCATGGCATGTGATCATGCCCCTTGTCTAGCACACAGGGTCGGATGACCTTGGTCGTTGCACTTCCATCATTACTCTATGAATGCACACACGCTCGGACGATGTCGGGTGTGGAATGCGATCATCACTTTTGGAAAGTATACATGATCGAACAACTTCGGGCGTAGTATGCTATCATTTCCCTTTGATATAAAAAACGATCGGACGACGTCAGTTGTGGCATGCCTGCATGGCCCTATGGCAACATATATGGTCGGATGACATCGGGTGTGGGATGCCATAATTTCCATTGGGGAGCAGACGCGGTTGGACGACGTCTGGTGTGACATGCCATCTTTGCCCTTGGACAGCACACATGGTGACACGACGTCAGGCGTGGGATGCCATCATCGCCCTTAGACAGCATACACGATCGTACTACGTCAGGAGTGGCATGCCATCATGACCCATGGCCAGCACCCTCGTTTGGACGATGTCGGGCATGGCATGTTATCATGGCCCTTGGACATCACACACGATTGGACGACATCGGGCGTGGCATGACCGCATGGCCTTTGGGCAGAGCACACGATCGGATGACATCATGCGTTTCAGTCCATCATAGCCATTGGATAGTACAAACAGTAAGACTACGTCGGGCGTGATGTGCCATCTTCTCCCTCAGACATCACACACGGTGACAGGACATCTGGCGTGGCTTGCCATCATCGCACTTTGAAAGAATACACAGTTAGACTATGTCAGGCGTGGCATGAAATCACGCCCCTTGGCCAGCAGACACACTCGGATAATGTCGAGCGTGGCAGGCCTTCATCGCTCTTAGACCGCATACACAGGGTCTGACGATGTCATGCGTGACATGTCATCATCGCCCTTGGAAATTATACATGGTCGGATGATGTCGGGTGTGGCATGCCATCATTGCCCTTTGACAACATAGATGATCGGACTACGCTAGACGTGGCATGCTATCATCGCCCTTGGATTGAACACACATTCGGATGATGTCGGGTGTTGCATGCCATCAATGCAATTTAAAAGCATACAAAGGGTCAGACGACGTCGGCGTAGCATGCCATCATTGCCCTTGGTTAGCATACACTGTATGAAGACGTCGGGCGTGCCATATCATCATCGCCCTTGGGAAGCAGACACAGTCAGATGACGTCAGGCGTGACATGCCATTATTGCCCTTAGGAACCACAGACGGTCAGACTACGTCGACCATGGCATGCCATCATTGCCCTTGGATAAAACAAATGGTCGTACGACGCCAGGCATGGCATGTTAGAATCATCCATGGTATTCGTACGACAGGCATGGCATGTTATAATCATCCATGGTAAATAGACACGATTGTATGACATCAATTATAGCAATTCCATAATAGCCCTTGGACAGCACACACAATCGAACTACGTTGGGCATGGCATGACATCATGATCCTTGAGAAGCACACACGGTAGGACAACATCATCCATGGCAATGCCATCATTGCCCTTGAAATGCACACACGGTCGGAAAACATGGTCGTTACATTCTATCAACGCCCTTGGAGAGCATAGACGATCAGACAACGTCGGGCGTGGCATTTAGTAATCTCCCATGGACAACATATACAATCAGATGATGTCAGGTGTGGCATGCATGCATGGACCTTGGGTAGAACACACGTTCAGATGACGTTGAGCGTGTCATGTGAGCATCGCCATTGGGTAGCACACGCGGTCGAACGACGTCGATCTTTACATGCCATCTTCACCTCTGAACTGCACACGTGGTGGGACAAAGTCGGGCGTGGCATGCAATCATCACCTTTTGACAACATCTATGATCGGATACGCGGTGTGTAGGCAAACATGGCCCTTGGCCAGTTAAAACACACGGTCAGACAACGTCGGGCGTGGCATGCCATCATCACCCTTGGAAGGCCTTACACGGTCTCGGACGACCATCTTGATTGGACATGTATCATCGCCTTTGTACTAAACACATGGTCGGACAACGTGAACTTTGTTGAAATGCCATCATTGCCCTTTGCTAGCACACAACACTAGGAGAGTGTTTAGGGGCGTAAAATTGCCATTATTACCCTATGATAGCCACACAAGGGTCAGACGATTTGACGGTGGATGGCATGCCATATAGCCCTTGTGCAGCAAAAGGTGGACGATGTGGGGGCATAATTGCATCATCACCCTTGGAAGCACACACGGTCGCACGACGTTAGGCGTGTATTCAAGCAGACCCTTGGGCAGCCCATACAGTCAGACCAACGTCAAGCATTATATCCATCATCCACTTCAAAAGCACACACAGTCCAGACGAATAATTCGTGGCATTGCCTTCAGAGACCCTGGAGGCACACATTGATAGACAGGTCGGGCGTGGTATGCCTCATCGCCTTTGGGTAGATACACGGTCAAAACAACGCGGGCATGGCTCCTTACATCGCACTCGGAAAGCATACACGATCGTACAATGCGGCGTGGCATGTTATCATCTTCCTGGATGCACACACGATTTGAGAAAGAGGGAGTTGACATGACTTGCATGTCCCTTAGACAGCACACAAGGTAGAATGAAAGGGAGTGGCATGCAATTATCGCCCTTTGCAGCACTCAAGTTGGACAACGTCAGGATGACATGCCATCATGCTCTGCGGGTAGAACACACGGCGGACGAAGTCGGGAGGACATGGCATCATCTTCCTTGGACATTATACATGGTCAAACGAGGCAGGGCATGCTGCCATCATCCAACCTGGACGGCATACACGGTCGGACTAAGTTGGGTTGTGGCAGGCCAATCTGTCTTGGAATGAACACAAAAGCGAATGATGTGAGTTTTGCATGCATCATCTCAATTTGAAAGCATATAAAGGGTTAGATGACGTCTGTGTAGTAGCCATCATAACCCTTGCACAGGACATTATGGAGTCGGACCACGTAGGACGTGGCATGCCCGCATGGCCCTTGGTGAAACAACAAAGGGTCAGATGACGTTGGGAGTGGCAGCCATCATGCCCATTAGAAGCCACACACGGTCGGATGCCGTCGGGAACGATCATTGCCATCATTTCCATTGGGCAACACACACTGTTGGACGACGTCGGGAGTGGAATTCAATCATCTCTCTGGGACTACATACACGGTCGGACGATGTTGGATGTGGCATGACATCATCGCCTTTGTAATAAACCCACGATCGAACGACGTCGTGCGTGGAATTCCATAATAATCCTTCAAAAGCATACACAGTGTTGGATGACATAAGGCATGGCATGCCATCATCGCCCTTGAATAGTACACACAGTAGGACGACGTCGAGCGTGGCATGTTATCATCACATTTTGAAAGAATACATGATTTAACAACATCGGGCGTAACATGTTATCATCGCCCTTTGATAGCACACACGATCGGACAACGTTTGGTGTGGCATGCCCACATGGCCCTTTGGCAGCTCACACGGTCGGATGACGTCGGGCGTAGCATGTTATCATCACATTTTGAAAGAATACATGATTTAACAACATCGGGCGTAAATGTTATCATTCTCCTGTGATAAGACACACGATCGGACAACCGTCAGGTATGTGGATGCCCACATGGCCCTTTTGCAGCTCACCACGGTCGGGTGAAGTCTGGGTAGCAGTCATCATCTCAATTAGTGCAGCATATGGGGTCTTATGACATCGGGCGTGACATGCCATCTTCCCTTTGGACAGCACCACCGGGGGGATAACATCAGGTGTGGATGCATCATCGCCTATAGATAGGATACACGGTTCGAACTACGACAAGCGTGGAAATTGCCATCAGGGCCCTGTCCAGCACAAATGGTCGGATTGACCTCGGTTGTGGCTTGCCATCATGCTCTAGCATGCAACCACAGTCAGACGATGTCGGGCGTGGGATGCCATCATCACATTTTTTAAAGAATACATGATTTAAAAACGTCAGGGTAAACATTTATCATTCTCCCTTTGTAGAAACACTATGACTCGGACGAGGCGGTGTGGCGATGCCACATGGACCTTGGGCAGTACACATGGTCGGATAACATCGAGAGTTACATGCCATCAAAACCATAGGAAACATACCCAGCCTGACAACATCGGGCGTGGCAAGCTATCATCACCATTCGGCACCACGCGCTATCGGACGACGTCTAGCTTGACATCTTAATATTTCCCTTGGACATCACACATGATCGGACTACATTAGGCGTGGCAATGTTATAATCGCCCTTAGGCAGCACACACGATCGGACGACGTTGGGCGTTAAATGGCATCATGGACCTTGGACATTATACATGGTTGGACTACGTCATGTGTGGCATGTTATGATTGCCCTAAGAAAGCATAGACGATTGGACAATACCGGATATGGCATGTTAACATTGCCCTTTGACAGCACAGACGATCGGACGAAATCGGGCATGGCATGCCTAAAATTCCCTTTAAAAGATCACACGGTCGGATGACATTGAGCGTGGCATGCCATCATCTCCATTGGGAAGGACACGCGGTCAAACAACATGTTAAGTAACATGCCATCTTAGCCCTTTGACAGCACACAAGGTGGAACGACGTCGAGCATGGGATGCTATCATCGCCCTTGGATAGCATACACTGTCGGACGACGTCAGGAGTGGCATGCAATCATAGACCTTGGCAAGAACACACAGTCAAACGACTTCGATTGTAAAAGGCCATCATTTCCCTTGAACAACATACACAGGGTCGCTCTACGTAGGGCGTGGCATGCAATTATCGCTCTTGGTCAGCATACACGATCGAACGATGTCGGGAATGTCATGTTATCATCGCCCTTGAATTGCACACACGGTCAAATGATGGTTGGTGTGGCAATGATATAATCACCCTTGGGAAGCACACACAGACGAACCACGTTCGATGTTAAATGCCATAATTTCCCTTTGGACATCATACACTGTTGGATGATGTCTATGTTGCATGCCATTATCGCCTTTGGACTGCAAATATAGACGTACGACGTCTAGCGTGGCATGCCATCATCGCCCTTGTGCAGCACATACGGTCAAATTACGTCGGCCGTAGCAATGCCATTATCGCCCTTGGAATGCACACACGATAGAATAATGTCAGGTATAGCATGCCATCGTCGCATATGTAAAGTATAGACAATCAGACGACGTTGAGCGTGGCATGTTATCGTCACCCTTGGAAAGCATAGACGATCCAATAACTTCTGGTGTGGCATGCCTACATGGCCTTTGGCAAACACACACGGTCGTATGACGTTGGGAGTAGCATGCCATCATCGCCATTGGGTAGCACATGCGGTCTAACATTGTCGGGCATGACATGCAATCTTCTCCCTTGGACAGCACACACGGTGGGACGATGTCGGGCGTGGCATACCAATATCTTCCATGGATAGCATACACGGTCGAACTACGTGTGGCGTGGCATGCAATCATGACCCTTGGCCAGCACACATGGTCGGATGCCCTTGGTCATTGCAATGCCTTCATCGCTATTGGAAGGCCCACACGCTCGGATGATATCGGGCGTGGCATGCAATCATCACTTTTGGAAAGCATACATAATTGAACAACTTTGGGAGTAGCATGTTATCATCACCCTTTGATACCAAACAAGACCGGACGACGTTGGGTGTGGCATGCCCGCATTGCCCTTCGATAGAACAAACAGTCGGATTACATTGGGAGTGGGATGCCATAATCGCCATTGGGGAGCACACACGGTTGGACGACGTCTGGCGTGACATCCCATCTTTGCCCTTAGAAAGAACACATGGTGACACGATGTGGGGCGTGGCATGCCATCATCGCCCTTGGATAGCATATATGGTTGGACTACGTCATGTGTGGCATGCCCTTATGGCCCTTGGCCAGCACACACGTTTGGACAACGCTGAATGTGGCACACCATCATTTTCCTTGGACAACATACACAGGGTCGCTCAATGTTGGGCGTGGCATGCCATAATCTCCCTTGGTCAGCACACACGGTTGGAAGATGTCGGGAGTGGCATGCCATCATCGCCCTTGCGCAACACATACGGTCGAACGATGTCGGTCGTGGCAATGCCATCATCGCCCTAGAAATGAACACACGATCGAATGATGTTTTGTATGGCATGCCATCATCGCCCGTGGACAGCATACACGATCAGACGATGTCTGGTGTGGCATGTTATCATGGACCTTGGACATGACACACGATTGGATGACATCGGGCTTGCCATGACCGCATGGCCTTTGGGCAGCACACACGATCGGATGACGTCATGTGTTCCATTCGATCATCCCTTGGAAGCCATACACAGGGACATACAATTTTGGGTGTTGCATGCCATCATCGCCCTTGGAAATCACACACGATCGGACGACGTCCGGTGTGGCATGTTATCATCGCCCTTGGACTGCACACACGGTCAGACGACGTTCGGCGTGGCAATGCTATCATATACCTTGGTTAGCACACACGATCGGACGATGTAGGTCGTTATATGCTATTATTGTCCTTTGGACAACACACACGATCAGACGACATCAATGTGGAATGACATCATCGCACTAGGACTGCACACACGGACAAACGGCGTCGGGCGTGGCATTCAATTCATCGCTCTTTGCAAGCACCACACGGCGGATGACGTTGGGCGTTAGATTCCACATCACACTAGATAGCCACAAACGATCGTAAGAGTTAGCGGGGGGCATGCAGCATGATTTTGGGCCAACACACAAAGTCAGAGGCGTGAGCGTGACATCCCATCTTCTCCTGTAACTAACAACATTTGATAAGGACGAATCAGCGTGTTAATACCGGAATGGACCTAGGCAGCAGATGCAGTCGGAGACATCGGGCGTTACATGGCCATCATTACACTGGAAAGAACACACAGTCAACGACATCCGTTATGGAATGCCACTCGCCATTGGAAACCACACACAGTCGAATGAACGTCGAGCGTGGAATGCCAACAGTGCCCTTGCGACAGCACACACCACAAGACTATATCGGACGTGGCATGCCATCATCGCCCTTGGGCAAGCACACAGGGTCGGACGACGCGGTGTGGCATGCCATATCAAACTTGGGAAAGCCTACACGATCGGACGAGCGTTGGGCATGGGCATGTTATCATCACCCTGGACAATAAACACGATCAGACCACGTAAGGGTTGGATGGCCCGCGTGCCCCTGCGAAAGCACGCGACAGTCGGACTACGTCGAGCATGTCATACAATATCTCCCTTAGGCAGCACACACGGTCAGACAACGGGTCGGGCGTTAGATGAATCATGCCCGTTGGGTAACACACACGGGTCAGACTACATTATGCATGGATGCCATCACTGAACATGGTTTGTCGCATTATACTAATATAATATATTCTTCTCGACGTTTCTCATCTTTTTTGTACTAGTATTTAATTTTTAACTTAATACGTCGCGGAATCATATTACCTTTCTAGTTTTACATTTAATTCTCTATATAAAGAAAATATTAATAATATTTTAAAAAAAAAAATAAAACAAAATTAAGGAGGATGACAAGGTAGATTCCAAAAAAATATGCAGATGTAAAAAAAAAATACGTCAAACGGATATTCGATCCCCAATGTTTTCAGTCATTTAAAGTTCACAAAATCAAAGATGAAATAAAAGAAGTCGTTGTAAATTTTTGAAAATTTCAAACGGCCATAACTTTTGACTTCGGATGTCCAATTAAGGCAATTTTTTTCTCAAAATTAGGATTTTTAAAATCTACGCGAACAAAGGTGGTTTTGGATGGTCGATTTCCAAAAACTAATTTTTAACCATTCAATTTAGAATTTCCCCTACTTTTGAAGAAAGTTATACTTCTTTATTTCAATGAATTTAATAAAGGAAAATGGATTTTTTTTGAGTTCAAAATATCTTCGTAAACACAATATGAGAAGTCAATTTTAATGTTAGATAATAAATTTCATGGACCAAAAGCTTTATGCCGTTCAATTTACATTTCCCCAATTTGCCACACAAGGGTTTTTTCGGATGATGTGAGCGGGGAATTCCGCAACGCTCTTGGATAGCACACACGAACGGTTCAATGTCAAGGCTGGCATGACATCATAGGCCCTTGGGTTAGAAACACACAAGCGGTTTTTTGTGTCAATTGCAATCATCGCTCTGGAATGCCACACACGGTTCGAACGACGTGGGCGTGGCATGCCATATTTTCTTGAAAAAGGGATACCCGATCGGACGAGGTCTCGCCATGGCATGTCATCATCGACCTTTGACAACACACACGATCGGACGATGAGGGCCGTGAGATTGCCGCATGTCCTTGGGCAACCACACGGCGAAGGAACGTCGGGCGTGCAGGGCCATCATCGCCCTTGGAAAGCAACCGATCGGACGAAGTCGGTGTGGTATGTTATCAGCACCCTTGACTGCCACACGGTTCAGACGGACGTCGGCGTGGCAATGCTATCATATACCTTGGTTAGCACACACGATCGGACGATGTAGGTCGTTATATGCTATTATTGCCCTTTGGACAACACACACGGTCAGACGACATCAATGTGGAATGACATCATCGCACTAGGGCTGCACACACGGACAAACGGCATCGGGCGTGGCATTCCATCATCGCTCTTGTGCAGCACACACGGTCGGATAACGTTGGGCGTTAGATGCCATCATCACACTTAGATAGCACACACGATCGTAAGACGTTAGGGGTGGCATGCCAGCATGATTCTTGGGCAACACATAAAGTAAGAGGACGTTGAGCGTGACATCCCATCTTCGCCCTTGTACAACACATATTATAAGACCACATCAGGCGTGTTAAGCCCGAATGGACCTTAGGCAGCACATGCAGGATGGAGCGACATAGCAGAAACGAGGACCTAATTCCACCCCACGAGCTCACTCCCCCCCCCATCCCAATCCCCCACCAACACTTCCCCCACCCCAACCACACATACCCATCCAACGCCCTAAACACCGCAACACCAACCCTAACTCACCCGACACTTCCCCCCAACCCCCACAACAAAACTCTCTCCCTCCAAATACCCCGCACACGTTACAAAACCTTCCATAACCCCACCCTCTTTCTACACACTCCCACTTACAAGACTATACCCTCTTCACCTACCCACCTCCTTTAACCCCCCCCCCCCACTTCCATTCCTCCTGTACATGCCATCATTACACTTGGAAAGCACACACAGTCAAACGACATCGGTTATGGCATGCCATCTCGCCATTGGACAACACACACAGTCGAATGACGTCGAGCGTGGCATGCCAACATTTCCCTTGGACAGCACACACCACAAGACTATATCGGAAGTGGCATGCAATCATCGCCCTTGGGCAGCACACAGGGTCGGACGACGTCGGTTGTGGCATGCCATAATCACACTAGGAAAGCATACACGATCGGACGACATTGGGCATGGCATGTTATCATCACCCTTGGACAATAAACACGATCAGACCACGTAGGGCTTGGCATGCCCGCGTGCCCCTTTGAAAGCACGGACGGTCGGACTACGTCAGGCATGTCATACAATCATCTCCCTTAGGCAGCACACACGGTCAGACAACGTCGGGCGTTAGATGCCATCATTGCCCTTGGGTAACACACACGGTCAGACTACGTTATGCATGACATGCCATCACTGAACATGGTTGTCGCATTCATACTAATATAATATATCTTCTCGAGTTTCTCATCTTTTTGTACTAGTATTTAATTTTTAACTTAATACGTCGCGAATCATATTACCTTTCTAGTTGTACATTTATATTATTCTATATAAATTAAAATATAATAATATTTAAAAAAAAAACTAAACAAAATTAAGGATATGACAAGGTAGATTCCAAAAAAATGCAGAGTAAAAAAAATCACGTCAAACGGATATTCGATCCCAATGTTTCATTCATTTAAAGTTTCACAAAATCAAAGATTGAAATTCAAAAGAAGTAGTTGTAAATTTTTGAAATTTCAAACGGCCATAACTTTTGACTCGAATGTCCAATAAGGCCATTTTTTCTTCAAATTAGTTGTATTTTAAAATCTAGCGCGGAACAAAGGTGTGTTTGGACGAGTCTTATTTGCAAAACTAATTTTTACCCATTAAATTTAAATTTCCCATAATTTGAAGAAACTTTATAATTCTTTATGCAGTGAATTAATAAATGAAAATAGATTTTGAGTTCAAAATATCTCGTAACAATAGAGAAATGTCAATTTTAATGTGAGATAATAAATTTCATGACCAAAAGCTTTATGCCGTTCAATTGTACATTCCCCGAATTTCGAAACCAAGGTCGGATGATGCCGAGGGGAATTCCATTGAACGCTCTTGGATTAGCACAACACGAACGGGTCAAGGTAAGCTGCATGCATGACATTCATAGCCCGGGGTAGAAAACCACACAACGTCGGTTGTGTCAATGCAATCATCGCTCTTGGAATGCACACACGGTCGAACGACGTTGGGCGTGGCATGCCATCATTTTCCTTGAAAAGGATACCCGATCGGACGATGTCACGCGTGGCATGTTATCATCGCCCTTTGACAACACACACGATCGGACGACGACGGGCGTAGCATGCCCGCATGTCCCTTGGGCAACACACACGGTCGAAGGAAGTCGGGCGTGGCAGGCCATCATCACCCTTGGATAGCATACGCACGGACAGACAATGTTGGGTGTTGCATGCCATCATCGCCCTTGGAAAGCACACTCGATTGGACGACGTAGGGTGTGTCATGTAATCATCTCCCTTGAACAGCACACACGGTCAGACAACGTTGGGCGTGGCAATACTACCATCTACCTTGGTCAGCACAGATGGGCGGACGATGTAGGTCCTTAAATGGTATTATTGCCCTTTGGACAGCTCACACGGTCGAACGACATCGATGTGGAATGACATCATCGCTTTGGAATGCACACACGAACAGACGACGTCGGGCGTGACATTGAGTCATCACCCTTGTGCTGCACAAACGGTCAGACAACGTTGGGCATTAGATGCCATCATCATAGTTGGACAACACACACGATCGTACGACATTAGGGGTGGCATGAAAGAATGATCCTTGGGCAACACACATAGTCGGACGACGTTGAGCGTGACATGTCATCTTCGCCCTTGTACTACACACAATGAAGGACGACATCGGGCGTGGCATGCCCACATGGCCCTTGGGAAGTACACACAGTCGGACGACGTCAGGCGTTACATGCCATCATCCCACTTGGAAAGCACACACAGTCAAACAATGTCGAGTATGGCATGCCATCTCGCTCATAGACATCACACACAGTTGGATGACGTATAGCGTGGAATGCCAACATAGCCCTTGGACAGTACACATGATCAAACTACATTGGGCGTGTCATGCCATCATCGCCCTTGGGCAGCAAACAGGGTCGGATGACATCGGGTGTGGCATGCCATAATCACACATGGAAAGCATTCACGATCAGACGATGTTGGGTATAGCTTGTTATCATCACCCTTGGACAACATACACGATCAGACCACGTAGGGCTTGGCATGCCCGCATGGCTCTTGGGAAGCACGGCCGTTCATACTACGTCGGGCATGGCATACCATAATCTCCCTTGGGCAACACACACGGTCAGACAACGTCGGGCGTTAGATGCCATCATTGCCCTTGGGCAACATACACGGTCAGACTACGTCATGCATGGAATGCTATCACTGATCATGGTTGTCACATTCCTACTAATCAAATATATCTTCTCGACTTTAGCATCTCGTAGTACTAGTATTTCATTTTTAAAATAATACGGCGGGAAGCATATTACTTTTCTAGTTTTACATTTATATTATTCTATACAAATTAAAATATAATTATATTATCTTAAAAAAACTAAATCAAATTAAGGATATGACCATGTATATCTCAAAAAAATATGCAGATTAAAAAAATTCACGTCAAATGGATATTCGATCCCAAAGTTCCAATAATTTAAAGTATTACCAAATAAAAGATTGAAACTCAAAATAAGTAGTTGTAAATTTGTGAAATTTCAAACGGCCATAACTTTTGCCTCGGATATCAAATTGAGGCGATTTTTTTCTCAATTTAGTTGTATTTCTAAAATCTATGCGAGAAATAGTTGTTTGGACGAGTCGATTTTCCAAAACAAACTTTTAACCCATTCAATATAGAATTTCCATCAATTTTGAAGAAAAATGTATTTATTTATTCCAATGAATTTGATAAAACAAAATAGATTTTTGAGTTCAAAATACCTTCGTAACACTTCTGAGAATGTCAATTTTAATGTTAGATAATAAATTTCATGACAAAAAGCTTTTATCCCGTTAAATTTTACATTTCCCCTAATTTTGCACACACGATCGGATGATGTCGAGTGTGGCATGCCATCAACGCCCTTGGAAAGAAAACACGAACGGTCTATGTCAGTCTTGGCATGACATCATACCCCTAGGGTAGAACACACGGTCAGATGACGTCGGCTGTGGCAATGCAATCATTGCTCTTGGAATGCACAGACGGTCGGACGACGTCGGATGTTGCATGCCATCATTTCTCTTGGAAAAGATACCCGATCGGACGATGTCAGGATTGACATGTTATCATCGCCCTTTGACAACACACACGATCGAACGACGTTGGGCGTGGCATGCCTGCATGGACCTTGGGCAGCACACACGCTAGAAGGAAGTCAGGCATGGCAGGCCATCATCACCCTTGAAAGCATACACAGGGACAAACAATATTGGGTGTTGCATGTCATCATCTCCCTTGTGAAGCACACATGATTGGACGACGTCGGGTGTGGCATGTTATCATCTCCCTTGGACTGCACACACGGTCCGAAGACATTGGGCGTGGCAACACTATCATCTACCTTGTTAAGCACACACGCTCGGACGATGTAGGTCGTTAAATGCTATTATTGCCCTTTGGACAGCACACACGGTTGGACAACATCGATGTGGAATGACATCATAGCATTTGGACTGCAAACACGGACAGAGGACATCACACACGATCAGAATACATCACGCGTTGCATGCCATCATCGCCCTTGGGTAGCACACAGTGTCAGACGACATCGGGTGTGGCATGCCATAATCAAACTTGGAAAGCATACATGATCTGATGACATTGAGCGTGGCATGTTATCATAACCCCTAGAAAGCATAAACAATCGGACCACGTAGGGCTTGGCATGCCCGCATGGTCCTTGGGAAGAACGGATGGTCGGACTACGTCGGACATGGCATACCATCATCTCCCATGGGTAGCACACACGGTAAGACAACCTCGGGCGTTAGATGCCATAATTGCCCTTGGGCTACACACACGATCGGACTACGTCATGCATGGCATGCAATCACTGATCATGGTTATCACATTCTTACTAATATAATATATCTTATCAATTTTCCATCGCGTTGTACTAGCATATCATTTTTAACTTAATATGACCAGGTAGATCTCAAAAAAATATGCAACGTAAAAAAAATCACGTCAAACAGATATTCAAGACAAAAGTTTCAATCATTTGAAGTTTCACCAAATCAATGATTGAATCTCAAAAGAAGTAGTTGTAAATTTGTGAAATTTCAAATGGCCATAAATTTTGACTCGGATGTCAAATTGAGGCAATTTTTTTCTCAATTTAGTTGTATTTCAAAAATCTACGCGAGAAATAGTTGTTTGGACCAGTCAATTTTCCAAAACTAACTTTTAACACATTCAATATAGAATTTCCCCCAATTTTGAAGAAAAATATATTTCTTTATTGCAATGAATTTGATAAAAGAAAATATATTTTTGAGTTCAAAATACCTTCGTAACACATCTGATAATATAAATTTTAATGTTAGATAATAAATTTCATGAAAAAAAACTTTTATCCCGTTAAATTTTACATTTCTCATAATTTTGCACACATGGTCGGATGATGTCGAGCGTGGCATGCCATCAACGCTCTTGGAAAGCACACACGAACGGTCTACGTCAGGCTTCGCATGACATCATATCCCTTGGGTAGAACACACGGTCGGATGACGTCGGTTGTGGCAATGCAATCATCGCTCTTGGAATGCACAGACGGTCGTACGACGTCGGATGTTGCATGCCATCATTGCCCTTGGAAAGGATACCCGATCGGACGACGTCAGGATTAACATTTTATCATCGCCCTTTGACAACACAGACGATCGGACGACGTCAGGCGTGGCATGTCTGCATGGACCTTGGGCAGCACACACGGTCGAAGGAAGTCGGGCGTGTCTGGCCATTATCACCCTTGGAAAGCATACAAAGGGACAAACAATATTCGGTGTTACATGCCAACATCGCCATTAGAAAAAACACACGATTGGACGACGTTGGGTGTGGCATGTTATCATCACCCTTGGACTGCACACACGGTCGGAAGACGTTGGGCGTGGCAATGCTATCATCTACCTTGGTAAGCACACACGGTCGGACGATGTAAGTCGTTCAATGCTATTATTGCCCTTTGGACAGCACACACGGTTGAACAACATCGACGTGGAATGACATCAACGCATTTAGATTGCAAACACGGACAGAGGACGTCAGGCGTGGCATTTCATCATCGCCCTTGTGCAGCACAAACGGTTGGATGACGTTGGGTGTTAAATGCCAAAATTGCACTTCGACAGCACACAGGATCGTACGACGTTAGGGACGGCATGCTAGCTTGATCCTTGGGCAACACACACAGTCGGACGACGTTGAGCGTGACATGCCATCTTCTCCCTTGTACTACACATATTGTAGGAGAACATAGGGCGAGACATGCCCACATGGCCCTTGGGAAGCACACACAGTCGGACGACATCACGTGTTATATGCCATTATCGCACTTGGAAAGCAAACACAGTAAAACGATGTCGAGTATGGCATGCCATCGCGCCCATGGATAACACACACAGTCGGATGACGTCGACCGTGGCATGCCAACATTGCCCTTGGAAAACACACACGATCAGAATACATTAGTCGTGGCGTGCCATCATCTCCCTTGGGCAGCACACAGTGTCAGACGACGTCGGGTGTGGCATGCCATAATAACACTTGGAAAGCATACATGATCTGGTGACGTTGGGCGTGGTATGTTATCATCACCCTTGGACAACATACACGATCGGACTACGGAGGGCTTCGCATGCCTGCATGGACCTTGGGAAACACGGACGGTCGGACTACGCCGGGCATGGCATACCATCATCTCGCATGGGCAGCACACACGGTAAGAAAACGTCGGGCGTTAGATGCCATTATTGCCCTTGGGCTACACACACGGTCGGACTACCTCAAGCATGGCATGCAATCATGGATATTCGAGCTAAAAGTTTCAATCATTTGAAGTTTCACCAAATCAAAAATTGAAACTCAAAAGAAGTAGTTGTAAATTTGTGAAATTTCAAACGGCCATAACTTTTGACTCGGATGTCCAATTGAGGCGATTTTTTTTCTCAATTTAGTTTTATATTTAAGATCTACGCGAACAAAGGTGGTTTGGACGAGCCGATTTTCCAAAACTAACTTTTAACCCATTCCATTTAGAATTTCCCCCAATTTTGAAGAAAATTGTAATTTTTTATTGCTATGAATTTGATAAAAGAAAATAGATTGTTGAGATCAAAATACATTCTTAACACATTTGAGAATGTCAATTTTAATGTTAGATAATAAATTTCATGACAAAAAGATTTTATATTGTTCAATTTTATATTTCCCATAATTTTGCACACACGGTCATATGATGTCTAGCATGGCATGCCATCAACGCCCTTGTACAGCACACCAGAACGATCTACGTCAGGCTTGACATGAAATCATATCGCTTGGGTAGAACACACAGTCGGATGACGTCGGTTTTGGCAATGCAATCATCGCTCTTGGAATGCACACATGGTAGGACGACGTCGGGCGTGGCATGCCATCATTATCCATTGAAAGTATACCCGATCAGACAATGTCAAGCGTGGCATGTTATCATCGCCCTTTGACAACACATACGATCGGACGATGTCGGGCGTGGCATGCCTGCATGGACCTTGGGCAGCCCAGAATCGGATGGCGTCAATCGTGGCATGACGTCATCGCCATTATGCAGAACACGTGGTTGAACGACATCGGGCACGGCATGCCATCATCCCTATTAGGCAGCACACGCAGTCGGACGACGTTAGGCGTCACATGCCATCTTCGCCCTTGGACAACAAACATGGTGGGACGACATCGGGCGTTGCATGCCATCATCGCCCTTAGACAGCGTACGCGATAAGACGATGTTGAGCGCGCCATGCCATCATGTCCCTCTAACAACACACACGGTCGAACTACGTCAGCCGTGGTAGGACATCATGACCTTTGGTAGCATACACAGAGTCGGACGATTTCAGACGTGGCATGCCATCATTTCCCTTTAAGAGCATACACAATCCAACGACGTCAAGCACTACATTTTATCTTCGCCCTTGGACAACACATGTTATCGGACTACGTCGGGCATGGCAATGCTATAATCCTCCTTGGGCAGCACACGAAGTCGTACAACATAGAGCGTTTAATGCCATCATTGACCTTGGACAGCATACACGGTTGGACTACATTTGGTGTGGCATTTTATCATCGCCCTTGGAAAGCATACATAATCGAACTACATCGGGCGTGGCATGTTATCATCGCCCTTGGATATCACAAACGATCGGATGACGTTGGGCATCACATATCCGTGTGGCCCTTGGGCACCAAACACAGTCGGATGACATCGGGCTTATCATGCCATCATCTCCATTGGGCAGCACATACGGTCTAAATACGTTGGGTGTGTCATGACATATTTGCTCTCGAACAACATACACGATCAAACTACATCGGGTGTGGCATTTTTTTAATCACCCTTGTAAAACATTCACGATCGGACGCGTCTGGAGTGAAATGTTATCATCGCCATTTGATAACACACACAATCGGATGACGTCTGGCGTCACATGCCATCATAGCCATTGGGCAGCACACACGATCGTACGACGTCAGGCGTTAAATGCTATAATTTCCCTTGGACAACATACACAATCAGACTACATTGGGTGTTGCATTTTATCATCCCCCTTGTTAAGGATACACGATAAGACGACGTTGGGCATGGCATATTATCATTGCGCTTGGATAGAACACACAGTTGGATGATGTCGGGCGTCACATGCGTCCATAGCCATTGACCATCATAATCGGTCTAACAACGTCAGGCGTGACATGCCATCTTCTCCCTTGTACGGCACATACGGTGGGATGACTTCAAGCGTCGCATGCCATCAACGCCCATGGACAGCATACACGGTCGGACTACGTCAGGTGTGGCATTCCATCAAGTCCCTTGGCAAGCACACACGGTCGGCAACGTTGGTTGTGGCAGACCATCATCGCCCTTGGAGAATATAAACAGGCGTTGGGCGTTGCATGCCATCATCGCCCTTGGACAACTTACACGGTCGGATGACATTGGGTGTGGCATAGTATCATCATCCTTGGGCTGCACACATGGTATGACAACGTCGGGTGTGGCATGCCATAATAACACATGGAAAGCATACATGATCTGGTGACATTGGGCGTGGTATGTTATCATCACCCTTGGACAACATACATGAACGGACCACGGAGGGCTTCGCATGCCCGCATGGCCCTTGGGAAGAACGGACGGTCGGACTATGCTGGGCATGGCATACCATCATCTCCCATGGGCAGAACACACGGTAAGAAAACGTCAAGCGTTAGATGCCATTATTGCCCTTGGGCTACACACACGGTCAGACTACGTCATGCATGGCATGCAATCACTGATCATGGTTGTCACATTCATACTAATCTAATATCTCTTTTCAATTATCCCATCGCGTTGTACTAGTATATCATTTTTAACTTAATACGGCACGAAGCATATTACCTTTCTAGTTTTTCATTTATGATATTCTATATAAATAAAATATAATAATATTTTCTTTAAAATAAAATAAACCAAATTAAGGATATGACCAGGTAGATCTCAAAAAAATATAAAAAGTAAAATAAATCACGTCAAACGGATATTCGAGTAAAAAGTTTCAATCATTTGAAGTTTCACCAAATCAAAAATTTAAACTCAAAAGAAATAGTTGTAAATTTGTGAAATTTCAAACGGCCATAACTTTTGACTCGGATGTCCAATTGAGGCGATTTTTTTCTCAATTTAGTTTTCTGTTTAAGATCTACGCGAACAAAGGTGGTTTGGATGAGCCGATTTTCCAAAACTAACTTTTAACCCATTCCATTTAGAATTTCCCCCAATTTTTAAGAAAATTGTAATTTTTTTATCGCTATGAATTTGATTAAAGAAAATAGATTTTTGAGATCAAAATACCTTCGTAACCCATTTGAGAATTTCAATTTTAATGTTAGATATTAAATTTTATTACAAAAAGCTTTTATCTTGTTCAATTTTATATTTCCCATAATTTTGCACACACGGTCAGATGATGTCTAATGTGGCATGCCATCAATGCCCTTGTACAGCACACCAGAATGATCTACGTCATGCTTGGCATGACATCATATCCCTTGGGTAGAACACACAGTTGGATGACGTCGGTTTTGGCAATGCAATCATCTCTCTTGGAATACACACACGGTCGGACGACGTCGGGCGTGGCATGCCATCATTGCCCATTGAAAGGATACCCGATCGGTTGACGTCAAGCGTGGCATGTTATCATCGCCCTTTGAAAACACATACGATCGAACGACATCGAGCGTGGCATGCCTGCATGGACCTTGGGCAGCCCAGAATCGGATGGCGTCAATCGTGGCATGACGTCGTCGCCATTATGCAGCACACGTGGTCGAACGACATCGGGCACGGCATGCCATCATCCCTATTGGGCAGCACATGCAGTCGGACGACGTTAGGCGTCACATGCCATCTTCGCCCTTGGATAATAAACATGGTGGGACGACATCGGGCGTTGCATGCCATCATCGCCCTTAGACAGCGTACGCGATAGGACGATGTTGAGCGCGCCATGCCATCATGTACCTCTAATAACACACACGGTCAAACTACGTCGGCCGTGGTAGGACATCATGCCCTTTGGTAGCATACAAAGAGTCGGACGATTTCAGGCATGGCATGCCATCATTGCCCTTTAAGAGCATACACAATTCGACAACGTCAAGCATTGCATTTTATCTTCGCCCTTGAACAACACATATTATCGGACTCCATCGGGCATGGCAATGCTATAATCGTCCTTGGGCAGCACACAAAGTCGTACAACATAGAGCGTTTAATGCCATCATTGACCTTGGACAACAAACACGGTTGGACTACATTTTGTGTGGCATTTTATCATCACCCTTGGAAAGCATACATAATCGAACTACATCGGCCGTGGCATGTTATCATCGCCCTTGGATATCACACACGATCGGACGACGTTGGGCATCGCATATCCGTGTGGCCCTTGGGCACCAAACACAGTCGGATGACATCGGGCTTATCATGCCATCTTCGCCATTGGGCAGCACATACGGTCTAAAGACGTTGGGTGTGTCATGACATATTTGCTCTCGGACAACATACACGATCAAACTACATTGGGTGTGGCATTTTTTTAATTGCCCTTGTAAAACATTCACGATCGGACGCGTCTAGCGTGGAATGTTATAATTGTCGTTTGATAACACACACAATCGGATGACGTCTGGCATCACATGCCATCATAGCCATTGGGCAGCACACACGATCGTACGACGTCGGGCGTTAAATACTATAATTTCCCTTGGACAACATACACAATCAGACTACATTGGGTGTGTAATTTTATCATCCCCCTTGTTAAGGATACACGATTAGACGACGTTGGGCGTGGCATGTTATCATTGCGCTTTGATAGAACACACAGTCGGATAATGTCGGGCGTCGCATGCCACCATAGCCATTGGCCATCATAATCGGTCTAACAACGTAAGGAGTGACATGCCATCTTCTTTCTTGTACGGCACATACGGTGGGATGACGTCGAGCGTGGCATGCCATCATCGCCCATGGACAGCATACACGGTCGGACTACGTCAGGTGTTGCATGCCATAAAGTCCCTTGGCAAGCACACACGGTCGGCAACGTTGGTTGTGGCAGACTATCATCGCCCTTGGAGAATATAAACAGGCATTGGGGTTGCATGCCATCATCGCCCTTGGATAACATACACGGTCGGATGACGTCGGGTGTGGCATAGTATTATCACCCTTGGGCTGCACACATGGTCTGACGACATTGGGCATGGCAATGCTATATCGCCCTTGGGCAGCAAATACGATCGAATGACGTCGGGCGTTAAATGCCATCATGGCCCTTGGACAGCATACATGGTCGAACTACGTTGGGTGTGGCATATTATTATTTCCCTTGGAAATCATAGACGATCGGACATGATATAATCGCCCTTGGACAACACAGACGATCAGACGACAACATCCATGGCATGCCTGCATAGACCTTAAAAAGCACACACAGTCGGATGACATCGGGCGTGGCATGCCATCATCTCCATTGGGATGGACATGCGGTATCACAACCTGTTAAGGGATATGCCTTGTTCTCCCTTTGACAGCACACATAGTGGAATGATGTCGAGCGCATGCTATCATCGCCATTAAATAGCATACACGGTCGGACTACGTTAGTAGTGGCATGTCATCATGGCACTTGGCCAGCACACACGGTCAGACGATTTCGAGTGTGGAAGGTCTTCATTTCCCTTGAACGACATACACAGGGTCTCTCTACGTCAGGCGTGGAATGCAATCACCTCCCTTGGTCAGCATACACGATCGAACGATGTGGGAATGTCATGTTATCATCACCCTTGGAGTGCACACACGGTCAGATGATAGTTGGCCTTGCAATGATATCATCGCCCATGGGAAACACATACAGACGAACGACGTGGGGCGTTAAATGCCATCATTTCCATTTGGACATCATACACAGTCGGACGACGTCAACGTTGCATACCATCATCGTTGTAGGACTGCAAACACAGACATACGATGTCGGGCGTGGCATGCCATCATCGCCCTTGTGCAGTACAAACGGTAGGATGACGTCGGCCGTGGCAATGCCATCATCGCCCTTGGCATGCACACACGATCGAACAATGTCGGGTATAGCATGCCATCATCACCCGTGGAAAGCATACACGATCAGACGAAGTCGGGCGTGGCATGTTATCATCACCCTTGGAAAGCATACACGATCTAATGACATCGGGCATGGCATGCCTACATGGCCTTTGGGCAGCACACACGGTCGTACGATGTTGGACGTAGCATGCCATCATCGCCATTGGGTAGCACACGCGGTCTAACAACATCGGGCGTGACACGCCATCTTCTCCCTTGGACATCACACATGGTGGGATGACGTCGGGCATGGCATACCATTATCGCCCATGGGCAGCATACAGGCGTGGCATGAAATCATGCCCCTTGGCCAGCACACAGGGTCGGATGACCTTGGTCGTTGCAATACCAACATAGCTCTTGGAATGCACACACGCTCGGACGATGTCGACAGTGGCATGCAATCATCACTTTTCAAAACCATACATGATTGAACAACTTCTGGCGTAGCATGTTATCATCACCCTTTGATAGCAAACACGATCGGACGACGTTGGGTGTGGCATGACCGCATGGCCCTTGGGCAGTACAAATGGTCGGACGACATCTTTCGTGGCATTCCAACTCGCCCTTGGACAGCACACACGGTCGGACGACGTCGAGCATGGCATACCATCATATCCCTTGGACAACACACACTACCGTACTATGTCGGTCATGGCATGCCGTAATCTTCCTTGGGCAGCACACATGGTCAGACCATATCGAGCATGGCATGCCATAATTGCCATTGGAAATCATACATGATCTGACAATGTTGAGCGTGGCATGTTTTCATCAACCTTGGACAGCACACACGATCAGACCACGTAGGGCGTGGCATGCTAGAATGGCCCTTGGGATGCACACACGGTCGAACTGCGTCAGGTGTGGCATGACATTATCACCCTTGGGTAGCACACATTGTCAGACGACGTTGGGCGTGGCATGCCATCATCCCCCTTAAAAATCATACACGATTTGATCGGGCGTGGCATATTATAATCACCCTTGGACAACACACATGATCGGACCACGGAGGTTGTGGCATGCCCGCATTGCCCTTGGGCAGAATACAGGGTCAGACGAAGTCGTAAGTAGCATTCCATCATCGCCATTGGGACGTACACACAGCCGTACGACATCGGCATTACATGCCATCATAGCCTAGGGCAGCACACAGAGTCATACGAAATCGGGGGTTGCATACCATCATCTTCCTTGGACAACATACACAATCAGACGATGTCCGGCGTCTCATGTTACCTTCGCACTTGGACAACATACACGGTAGGATGAAATTGAGCGTGGGATGTTATCATCACTTTGAGATTGAACACAAGTTCTGACGATGTCGGGCATGGCATGTGATCATCGCACTTGGGCAGCACACACGGTCGGATGACGTCAGGCATAAAATTCCATCATTAACCTTTGATAGCATACACGGTCGGACTACATCGGGTGTGGCATGTTATCATGGCCCTTAGAAAGCATACATGATCGGAAAACTTTGGGCGTGGAATGTTATCATCGCCCTTGGACATCATACACAATCGAACCACGTAGGGCAAGGCCTGCCCGCACGGCCCATGGGTAGCACACAGAGTCGAATGACATCGCGTGTGACATGCCATCATCACCATTGGGTAGCACACACGGTGGGACGATGTCGGGCGTAACATGCCATCATCGACCTTAGACTGCATACACGGTCGAACAACGTCGAGCATGACATGCTATCATTTCCCTTGGGCAGCACATACAGTAGGACAACATTGGGCATGGCATGCTATCATCGCCCTTGGGAAACACACACGATCGGATGACATCGGGCGTTAAATGCCATTATTGTTGTTGGCAGCATAAGTGGTCGAACTACGTCAGGCATGTCATTTTATCATCGCTTTTGGATAGCATGAATGGTCGGATGACGTAAAGTGTGGCATGCCCGCATGGACCTTGGGCAGCACACAAGGTCGTATGACGGAGGGCGTGGCAATGATTTCATTACCCTTGGGAAACATAAACGCTAAGATAATGTCGGGCATTAAATGCCATCAATTCCCTTTGACAGCATACACAGTAAGACTACGTCGTGTATGGCATGTTATTGTCACCCTATGTCAGCACTCACGGTCAGATGACGTCATTCGTGGCATACCTGTATGGACCATGGGCAACACACACGGTCGGACGATGTCGAGCGTTCCATGTCATCATTTCCCTTGGGTAGCACACACGATCAGACTACGTCAGGCGTGGCATGGAATCATCACCCTTGGGCTACACAGACGGTCGTACGACGTTACGTATGGCATGTTATCATCCCTTTGGACAACATACACAGTTGAAGCGTGGCATGTCATCATCGTCCTTGGACTGCACATACGATTGGATGACATCGGTTGTGGCTTGCCCATATTGCCTTTGGTAATAACACACAGTTGGACAATGTCGAGCGTTTCATGCCATCATCGCACTTTGGAATAACACACGGTCGAACAACGTCTAGCGTGGTATGCCATCTCGCTCTTGAACAACACACACGGACGGACGACGTCGAGTATGGCATGTCATCATTGCTCTTGGACAGCACACATGATCGGACTATGTTTGTGTGGCAAACCATTATCGCGCATGGGCAGCATCCATGGTCGGACGACGTCGGGTGTGGCATGCTATCATCATCCTTGGAAAGCATACACGATCGAACAATGTTGGATGTGGCATGTTGTCATCACCTTAAAACAATACACACAATCGGACCATGTTGGGCGTGGCATGCCCGCATAGCCCTTGGGCATCACACACGGTCAGACTACGGCGGGCGTAGCATGCCATCATCGCCCTTAGGAAGACCACACGCTCAGACAACGTCAGGCGTTAAATGCTACCATTGCCCTTGGGTAGCACACACGGTCGTACTACGTCGGGTGTTGCATGCCATCATCGATCATGGTTTTCCCATTCGTACTAATCTAATTTATCTTCTCGATTTTCCGTCGCGCTGTACTAGTATTTCATTTTTAACTTAATACGATGAGAAGCATATTACCTTTCTAGTTTTACATTTATATTATTCTATATAAATTAAAATATAATAATAATATTTTAAAAAAACTAAAATATATAAAGTAGTTTACCACATAGATCTCGAAAACATATGCAGAATAAAAAAACTCACGTCTAACGGATATTTGAGCCCAAAGTTTCAATCATTTGAATTTTCACCAAATCAAAGATCGAAACTTAAAAAAAAGTAGTTGTAAATCAATGAAAATTCAAACAGACATAAATTTTACTCGGTTGTCTGACTAAGGCAATTTGTTTTATGAATTTGGTTATTTATATGAGATCTACGCGAACAAACTGCCCAAAAGTGGTTTGGACGAGCCAATTTTCCAAAAAACATCTTTTAACTCATTTAATTTTTAATGTCCCCCAATTTTCAAGAAAATTTTAATTCTTTATTGCTACGAATCTGATAAAATAAAATTGATTTTTGAGTTTGAAATACCTTGGCTACACACGTGAGAATGTTAATTTTATGTTAGATAATTAATTTTATCATAAAAACCTTGTATCCCATTCAATTTTACATTTACCCTAATTTTGCACACATGCTCGGACGACGTCGAACGTGGCATGCCATCATCGCCCATGGACATCACACATGATCTGACTACAACGGGCG
Organism: Solanum habrochaites; assembly: GCA_027704765.1. Taxonomy (NCBI): domain Eukaryota; kingdom Viridiplantae; phylum Streptophyta; class Magnoliopsida; order Solanales; family Solanaceae; genus Solanum; species Solanum habrochaites. Next base: position 97,949 of record JAKWJA010001952.1, on the reverse strand, counting down.
TGGCATGCAATCATGGACCTTAGAAAGCACACAAGGTTGGACGACATTGGTGGTGATAATGCCATCATCGCCCTTCGAATGCACACGCGGTAGGACGACGTCGGGCGTGGCATGCCATCATATCATCGCCCTTGGAAAGCATACAGGATCTGACGACATCGGGCGTGGCATGCTATCATCGCCCTTGGAAACCATACACAGGGAAAGACAATTTTAAGTGTTGCATGCCATCATCGCCCTTGGAAAGCACACACGTTCTGACGACGTCGAGTGATGCATGTTATCATCGCCCTTGGAATGCACACACGGTCAGACGACGTCGAGTGTGGCATACCCTTATCCCTCTTAGGCAGCACACGTGGTCAGACGACATCGCGTATTAGATGCCACCATTGCCCTTGGGTAGCACACACGGTCGAACTACGTTCGGCGTTGCATTCCATCATCGATCATTGTTTTGCCATTCGTACTAATCTAATTTAGCTTCTCGATTTTCCCATCGCGCTGTACTAGCCTTTCATTTTTAACTTAATACGGCGCGAAGCATATTACCTTTCTAGTTTTACATTTATATTATTCTATATAAATTAAAATATAATAATATTATTTAAAAAAAACCAATCAAATAAAGTAGTTTTAACCTACGTAGATTAAAAAAAATAGGCCAAGTCAAAAAAAATCACGTCCAAACACATATTTTGATTCAAAGTTTTCAATCATTTGAAATTTCACCAACATCAACATCGCACTCAAAAAAAGGAGTTGTAAATTGGGTGAAATTTCAAACAGCCATAAATTTTGACTCGGATGTTTGATTAAGGCGATTTTTTTTATGATTTTGTTATTTATATTTGAGATCTAACTCAAACACCTGCCTGAAAATGTGTGGTTTGGACAAGCCAATTTTCGCTAAAACGTCTTTTAAAACCCATTTAATTTTTAATTTGTTTTTTCCCCCAATTTTGAGGGGACATTTTAATTCTTTATTGGTGGCGATTTGAATAAAATAAAATATATTTTTTGAGTTGAAAAAACCTGGTTAAACTTGTGAGAATGTCATTTTAATGTATTAGATCATCAATTTTTTTAATAAAAGCTTTTATCCCATTCAATTTTACATTCACTAATTTTGCACACATGCTTCGGACTACATCGACGTGGCATCCCTCATCTCCGCCCATGGACATCACAAACGTCGAACTACATCAGGCGTGGGCATGCCATCCAGGACCTTAGAAAGCACACAAGGTCGAACGACGCTGGTCGTTATATGACATCATGCCCTTGGTAATGCACCACCCGGTGGACGACGGCCGAGCGTGGCATTTATCAAATCTCGCCCTGAGATGACACAGCACTGTTGGATGATGTTGGTCATTGTCATGATATCATCTCCCTAGGAAGCAAACATGGTCGATTACGTCGGGCATGAAATTCAATCATTACCCTTGGATAGCATACAAGTTGGACTACATCGGCATTCATGTTATCATGGCCCTTGGAAAGTAATACATGTCAGAACTACGTTGGGTATGCCTGTTATCATCGCCCGTGACAACAACACATCGGAACCACGTAGGGCTAAGTTTTTCCCTCACGTCGATGGGCAAAGCACACACGGTCGAATGACGTCGATGTGGCCATGCTATCATCACCATTGGGTGAAACACATGCCCTGGGATGATTTCGTGGCGTAACAAACTGCCATCATCGCCCTTAGGCAGCACCCACAGTCGGACGCTATCTGGAGTGAATTCATCACATCTCCCTTGGAAAGCATTCACAATCTGACGATGTCCGGGATGGCACGTTTTAGCAATCGACCTTAGAATAGTAGACAACGATCGTACCGACATTTAACGTGGAACTTTCCTTGCATGGCTCTTCGTTAGCACAGACGGTCAGATTAACGTCAGGGTTCATGGGCCCATCATCGTCATGGGGAAGCACATCGGTGGATGACGTTTAGCGTGACATGCCATCTTCTCCTTTGGATTGCACTCACGGTGGACGACGTCGGACGTGGTATGGCAAACTTCGCCCTTGGACAACCTACACGATTGAACTACGCCGGGTAATCGCATCCATCGTTGGCCCGTGGACAGCACACACGGTCGAAAGAAATCGGGCGTGGTAATGCCATAAATGGACCAAAGAAAGCTGCACATATGTCGACACTACATTGGTCTGATAATGCCATCATATCCTTGGAATGACACACGGCTGGTCGACGCGGGCGTTGCTATGCCAACATCGCCCTTAAAAAAGGCATACACTATCGGAAGCGAATCACGCGTGCATGCTATCATAATCCTTGGACACCACACCACGATCCGACATGTCAGGCGTGGCTTGTGCGCGTGGAACCTTGGGCAACACTACACAGTAGGATGACATCGGGCGTGGCATGCACATCAATCGCCATTGGCAGCACACGCGGTTCGAACAACGTCAGTTGTGAACATCCTAGTCTTCGCCATTGGCTAACACCACTATGGTGGAATAAAATGTCGGTCGTACGGCATGCCATTATCGTGCCCTGGGACCGCATAGACGACCGGATACCGTTGGCGTGGCAATATTAATCCTGCCTTTGGAAACACACATGTCGGACACACGACGTTGTGCTTGCAATACTATCATCAACATCAGCACCTTGGTCAGCACCCACGGTCGGACGACGTTGCTTGCAATGCTCATTATTGCCCTAAGGCAACCCACAAACAGACTACGTCGGGCCATGACATGCCATTCATCGATCATGTTTGTCGTATTCGTACTAATCTACTATCTTGTCTCAAGTTTCCCATCGCCTTGTGACTAGTCTTCTCATTTTTAACTTAATACAACACGAATCAAATTTACTTTTCTTAATTTACATTTATATTATTCGATATAATAAAATATACCAAATATTTTTTAAAAAAACTAACAAATGACGATATACTATTAAATCTTTAAAAAATTGTAGAATAAAAACAAAATTGCGTCAAAAGGATATTAGGAGGTCCTAAATTTTCATCATTTTGAATTTCAATCAATCAAAGATTTTAGCTCAAAAAAATTAGTTTTTAACTTTTTGAAATTTCAATTTGTTTTATTTTTGAGATCTATCGAACAACCGCCAAAGCAGTTTGTATGAGCCGATTTTCACACAAAAACGTGTCTTTTAAAAAACCATTAATTTTTTGAAATTTTTTCCCAATTTAAAAAAGAAAATTTTTAATTCTTTATTGCTACAGATTTATAAAAGAAATAGATTTTTGAGTTTTAAATACCTTTTTAACACATGTGAGAATGACATTTTTAATGTTAGATAATAATTTTATGATAAAATCTTTTTATCCTGTTCAATTTTAAATTTCCCCTAATTTTGTACACACGATCGGACTTCGTCGAGCGTGGCATGCTATTATCTCCCTTGGAAAGCACACATGATTAGACAACGTCATGCGTGTCATGACATCATGGCCCTTGGGCAACACACACGATCGGATGACGTCGGCCGTTGCATGCCATCATCGCCTTTGGATTGCAAACACAGACATACAACGTCGGGCGTGGCATGCCATCATTGCCATTGTGCAGCACATACGGTCGGATGACGTCGGGTGTGGCATGCCCGCATGGCCCTTGGGTAGTACAAATGGTCGGATCACATCGGGAGTGGGATGCCATAATCGCCATTGGGGAGCACACGCGTGTGGACGACTCTGGCGTGACAATCGCCCGTGTTTGCCGTTAGAACATCACACATGGTTGAACAGACGTCGGGCGTGGCCTGTCATCATTCCCTTGGAATTATACATGGCAGACGACTTCGGGCGTGCATTCCATCATCTCCCTTTGTTGCATAGACGATCAGACTACACAGGGCGTGGCATGCTATCCTCGCCGCTTGGAATGACACACAAGTCCGGATGATTTCGGGCGTGGCATGCCATCAATGCCCTTGGTAAGCCTACAAGGTAAGAAGACGCGGGTCGTGCCATATCATAATCGCCCCTGGGAATCAGACACAATCGAATTACGTCAGCGTGTGGTCAAATGTCATTATTGCCCTAAGGAAGCACAGACGTTCAGACTACGTCTATCATAGGGAATACCTCATTTGCCCTTGGATAGAACAGATGATCTGTTACTAACGCAGGCGTTGCATGTTTATCATCGTCCATGGTCCACAAACACGTTGGATGACGTGAGTTATAGCAATTACATAATAGCGCCTTGGAAAGCAACAAATGAATCGAACTAATGTCGGGCTGGCAATACATCATGAATCCTTGAGAAGCCCAACAAGCTGGTCCTAATGACATCATCTGGTGGAAGCCATCCATCATTGACCTTTGAATATCACACAGCGGTCGGAAGACGTAGTCTTTCACCTGATATCAAAACGCCCTTTCAGAACATAGACGATCATACAACGTCTGGCATTGTAATGTTGTCAATCGGCGCCATGGAAACACACCACAATCAGATTATGTCCAGGCTGGCATGGCATGCATGCATAGCCCTGGGTAGCACACACACCCCGACATATGACGTCGAGCTAGTCCATTTAAGCATTGCAATTGGGTTAGCACACGTAAACACGGTCGGACGACATCGAGCTTTTGACATGCCATAATTGCTCTTGAACTTCATACGCGGTGGGGACAAAATCGGTCGTTGCATCCCATCTCTACCTTTTGAGACAACATACCACTATCAGACTACCGTCGGGTGTGGCAGGCCATCATGGCCTTTGGCCCAGCATACAGATACACGGTCAACGACGTCGGGCTTGGCTGCCATCATGCCCTTTGGAAAAGCAATACTGGTCGGATGACGTCTTGCGTGACAATGTTATTATCGCCTTTGGACTACCACCTTGTCGGACGTACATTGAATCTTTTGAATTCTTCATCGACGTTATGTGAGCACACACACTGGAAGACGTAAGGGCATTAAATTTCCATTAATGAACCCTTTGGAGACACACGGTCGGACGATGTTGACATGGCATGTCATCATCGCCATTAAACTACATACCCGACAGATGACATCGTGGTGGCATGCCATCGTAGACAGTTGTTGCAACACAAATGGTTTGGCGACGTGGGCTTTAGATGCCATCATCTCGCCCATGGACAGCACACAACGGTCGGACGATGTGTAGAGCGTGGGTATTCCGGCATGGCCCTTGGGAAGCCCACACAGTCCGGACGACGTCGGTCATTGATGGCCATCATCGCATTGAAAGCACACACATTCGGACGACATCATTTGGGTATTCCACCTCGCCCTTGGACAACCCCACGTCGGACGACTTGAGATCATGGTAGGCCATCATCTCCTTGGACAACACACACTACCGGACTATGTCGGGGTGGGCATGCCATAATCTTCTGCCTTCGGCAGCACACACGGTTGGAGAAACGTCGAGCATGGCATTCAATAATCGTCATTGGAAATCATACATGATCAACGATGTTGGGCGTGGCAGGTATCATCACCTTGGCACCAGAACACGATCGGACCATAATAGGGTTTGGCATGCTAGCCTAGCTCTTTTCTTGGCTGCACACACGGTCCGTACTGCGTTAGGCTTGGCATGCATCATCGCTCTTAAAGGCACACACAGTCGACACTTCGGGCGTGGGCCCAACTATCATCACATTTTAAAGAATACATGATTTAAATAACAAACGTCGGGCACAAATATTATCATCGCCCTTTGATAGACACACACCGGACGACGTCGGATTTGCATGGCCACATGGCCATTTGGCCAGCAAACACGGTCCACGGATGACGTTCGGGCGTAGCATTCCTTATCGCCATTGGGCAGCAGACTGGTCTACTATTCGGGCGTGACCTTTCATCTCTTCCTTTTGGGGACAGCACACACGCTGGGATAAAAAAACGTCCGGTGTGGCATTTGCCCTCATCGGCCCATTGAAGCATACACTGTCGGACTAAATCGACAAGCGTGCATGCCATTATGTCCTTTCCGCATAAATGGTCCCGGATTTGTAAAAAAACCTCGTCGTTGATTGCCATCATCGCTCTTAGAATGCACACAAGGTTCAGACGGGTTTCGGGAGTGGGATGCCATCATCACATTTTGTAATAATACATGATCAACAATGTTTCCTGGCATAACATCGACACTTGGACACATACACGATAGGACTAAACGTCAATGAGTGGCATGCCTCATGGCCCTTGGCCAGCACACACGTTTGGAAACGACGTCGGGTGTGTAGGCTAATCATTTCCCCTTGGACAACATACACAGGTTCCTTCAAATGTGAGTGTGGCATGCCATAAAATCACAGACCCTGGTCCTGGCATGAGACAGTCGGACGATTTCGGGAGTGGAATGCCATCATCCCACGTGGAAAGCATACACGATCAAACAACGTTGGGCATGGAATGTTATGATGACCCTTGGACATCACCCACGATTGGACGACATCGGGCGTGGCATGACCGTATGGCCTTTGCGCAGCACACACGATCTGATGACGTCATGCGTTTCATTCCATCATAGCCATTGGATAGTACACACAGTAAGACTACCTCAGGTGTGATGTGCCATCTTCTCCCTCAAACAGCACACACGGTGACACGACATCGGGCGTGGCTTGCAATCATCGCGCTTTGAAAGAATACACAGTTAGACTATGTCAGGCGTGGCATGAAATCATGCCCCTTCGCCAGCATACACACTAGGACAATGTCGAGCATGGCAGTCCTTCATTGCCCTTAGACCGCATACACAGGATCGGACGACGTCATGCGTGACATGTCATCATCACCCTTGGAAATTATACATGGTCGGAAGACGTCTGGCGTGGCATGCCATCATCGCTCTTTGACAACATAGATGATCGTACTACGCTAGGCGTGGCATGATATCATCTCCCTTGGAATTTGAAACACCATTCGATTGATATCGGTGAGTTGCAATGTCCCATCAGTGGCATTTAAAAGCATGCAAAGGGTCGACGACATCACGTAGCATGCCACATTGCCCTTGGTTTTAGCATACACTGTATGAAGACTTTGTTCGTGTCCTATCATCATTGCCCTTATAAAGAAGGACACAGGTTAGCTGACGTCAGGTGTGGCCAAATGCATTATTGGCCCTTAGGAAGCACAAGACGTCAGGACTAGTCTCCAAGGCATGCCTCATTGCCCGTGGATAGAACAAAGGTCGTGACGACGCCAAGCCCTGGCATGTTCTAATCATCCATGGTAATCGTACGACATGCATTGCATGGTTATAAATCATCCATGGAAAATAGACAACTATGGTAGACATCTATTATAGCATTTCCAAATAGCCCTTGGACAACAAACCAATCGAACCTACGTCAGGCAAATGTGGCATGACACTCATGATCCTTGATAAGCAAACAAACGGTAGGAAAACATCATCCATGGCAATGCCATCATTGCCCTTGAAATGCACACACGGTCGGAGAACATGGTCGTTACATGCTATCAACACCCTTGGAGATCATAGACGATCACACAACGTCAAGCGTGGCATGTAGTCATAACCCATGGACAACATACACAATCAGATGATGTCAGGAGTGGCATGCATGCATGGCCCCTGGGTAGCACACACGGTCAGATGACATTGACCGTGTCATGTTAGCATCGCCATTGGGTATCACACGCGGTCGAACGACGTCGATCTTTACATGCCATTTTCACCCCTGAACTGCACACGTGGTGGAACAATGTCGGGTGTGGCATGCCATCATCACCCTTTGACAACAAGCACGATCGGACTACGTCGCGTGTGGTAGGCAAACATGGCCCTTGGCCAGTACACACGATCAGACAACGTCGGGTGGAGCATGCCATCATCACCCTTGGAAGGCATACACGGTCGGACGACGTCTTGCGTGACATGTTATCATCGCCTTTGGACTAAACACATGGTCGGACAACATTGAACTTTGAAATTCTATCATCGCCCTTGGCTAGCACACACACTAGGACGACGTAGGGCGTTAAATGCAATTATTACCATTTTGACCATCCCCGGCCCCGCACACCAGGTGGACGATGTTGACGTGGGGTGGCAATTCCACCATCAAAGACATTTGCACACAAATGGTTGGACGACGTTGGGCTTTAGATGCCATCCTCGCCCATGGACAGGCACACACGGTCGGAACGATGTTAGGCTGGTATTCCGGCATGGCCTTGGGAAGTCCACACAGTCGGACGACGTCGTTCATTGATGTATCATCGCCTTGAAAAGCACACACAGTCTGACGACATCAATTTGTGGTAAATTCCACCTCGCCCTTGGACAGCACACCAATTGTTCGACCGATGTCGAGCATGGAGCCTCAATCCCCTTGGACAACACAACACTACCTTACTATTCGTGCGTGGCATGCCATAATCTCACTTGGGCAACACACAACGTTCGGAGAACGTCGAGCATGGCATGCAATAATCGCCATTGGAAATCATACAGATCAGACTGATGTTTGGGGTGCAGTATCAATCACCATTGTAACCACACCGATCGGACATAATTGGTGTGTCAATGCTAAGGATGGCTCTTGGGTTGCACACACGTCGTACCCACTGCGTTAGTCGTGCATGCCATCATCGTCTTAGAATGCACACACAGTCGCGACAATGTCGGGCGTGGCATGCCATCAATCCACATTTTTACAGTGGAACATGATTTAAACAAACGTCGGCAATAAAAATATTATCATCGCCCTTTGATAGAACACACAATCGGACGACCGTCGGTGTGCATGGCCCACATGGCCATTTGGCAGCAAACACGGTCCCGCATGAACCGTCGGGCGGGAGCATGCCTTCCAGCTCCATTGGGCAGCATACACGGTCTTAACGATGTTCGGTCGTGACCTATCATCTTCTCTCTTGACATCACACATGCTGGGATAACGTCAGGTGTGGCATGCCCAATCACGCCCATGATAGCAAATACACGGTCCGGACTACGACAAGTGGTGGCATACATTATGGCCTTGTGCCGCAAAATGGTCGGAATGAACCTCGGTCGTGGAATTGCCATCATCGCTCTTAGAATGCACACAAGGTCAGACGGTGTCGGGAGTGGGATGCCATCATCACATTTTGAAATAATACATGATTTAACAATGTCGGGCATAACATGTTATCATCTCCCTTTGATAGAACACACGATTGGACGACGACGGGTGAGGCATGCCCATATGGCCCATGGGCAGCACACATTGGTCGGGGGGATGACGACGGGGGGCTGGGGGGGGGATGTCGGGAGCTGGTTGTCGATTGCCGGATGCGACAGGCCGATTATAAGGAAACACACGCGGCCTGACGATATCGGGCGTGGCAAGCTATATGCGCTATTCGGCAACACGCGCTATAGGACGACGTCTGGCTTGACATCATAATATTTCCCTTGGAAAGCACAAACGATCGGACTACATCGGGTGTGGCAATGCTATAATCTCCCTTGGGCAGCACACACGATAGGACGACGTTGGGCATTAAATGGCATCATGGCCCTTAGACATTATACATGGTTGGACTACGTCGGGTGTTGCATGTTATGATTTCCCTGAGAAAGCATAGACGATTGGACGATTTCAGATATGGCATGTTATCATCGCCCTTTGACAGCACAGACGATCGGACGACATTGGGCATGGCATGCCTGAATGGACCTTCAGAAGCTCACACATTCGGATGACATAGAGCGTGGCATGCCATCATCTCTATTGGGCAGGACACGCGGTCACACAACATGTTGAGTGAAATACCATTTTCTCCCTTTGACAACACACACGGACGAACAATGTTCGACGTTAAATGCCATGATTTCCATTTGGACATCATTCACGGTTAATGGTTCATGCCATCATCGCCTTTGGACTGCAAACATAGACATACGACGTCGGGCGTCGCATGCCATCATCACCCTGGTGCAGCACATACAGTCGAATGACGTCGGCCGTGGCAATGCCATTATCGCCCTTGGAATGCACACACGATCGAATAATATTAGGTATTGGATGCCATCGTCGGATGTGGAAAGCATAGACAAAGAGACGATGTCACGCGTGGCATGTTGGCGTCACCCTAGGAAAGCATACACGATCCAATGACTTAGGGAATGGCATGCCTACATGGACTTTGGGCAGCACACAACTGTCCGTTATGACTTTGGGCGAGCAATGCCATAACCCGCCGCTGGTAGCACACGTGTTCTAACAACGTCGGGCGTGACATGCCATCTTCTCCCTGGGACCACACACACTCAGGGGACGAGCGTCGGGTTGGCAATACCATTATCGCCCATGGACAACATGACACAGTCGACCTACTTAGGCGTGGCCCCCCCCATGCCATCATTCCCCTTCGCCAGCACACAGGGTCGGATGCCCTTTGTCTTGCAATGCCATCCACCCTATTGGAATTCAAACACGCCAGACGATTTCGGGCGTGGCAAGCAAATCATCACTTTGGAAGGCATATATGACCAACAACCTTTGGGCGTAGCATGTTATCATCCCTTCCTTGATAGCAAACCCTATCGGTAACATTGGGTTTGGCATGCCCGCAGTGGACTTGGGCAGTACAAACGATCGGATGACTCGGCATTGGTAAATGCCATAAACTCCATAAGGGGCACAAAAGCCACACGCGGTTGACGATGTGCATACATCCCATCTTATGCCCTTAGACCGAAAACATGGTGACCACGACGTTTGGGCGTGGCATGCCATCATCGCCCTTGGACACATACAAGGTTTAGACTTACGTCAATGTGTGTATGGCCCTTAAGGCCCTTTGGCGAATCCACCACGTTTTGGATACGTCTGGTGTGGCCACCATCATTTCCCTTGACAACATACACAGGGGTCGCTCAATGTGGATGTGTCGGGGGATGATCATGCCATTCATTGCCCTTGTGCCAACACATACTGTCCGAACAACGTCGGCCCTGGGGATTGCTATCAATCCACCCTAGAAAGAAACACCCATCGAATGATATTTAGTAATGGCATGCCATCAATCGCCCGTGGCCAGCATAGACATACGATGACTTGGAACTTGGTATGTTTTATCATGGACCTTGGACATCACCACATTGGACGACATCAAAGACGTGGCATGACCGCATGGCCTTTGGGGCAGCACAACACGATCGGATGAAGTCAATGCATTTTATTCCTCTAGCCATTGGATCAACCAACCGGCAAACTAAAAAGCCATCAAAAGTCGCCCATCCACACACATCGTGCATGTGGCCATCATGTCCTTTGCCAGCACAATGGTCGGGAGGAAGTCGGGCGTTGGCACAAGGCCATCATCACCTGTTTTGGGAAGCACACCACGGTCCGGAAACATGGTCGTTACATGCTATCAACCCCCTGGGAGAGCAATAGCTTCAGACAAGCGTCAGGTGGGCATGTATTCATAACCCATTGACAACATACACAATCAGATGATGTCAGGAGTGGCAATCATGCATGGCCCCTCTAGGGGGTAGCACAACACACGGTCAGAAGACATGGACCGTGTCATGTTATAGCATCGCCATTGGGTATCACACGCGGTCCGACCGATGTCGATCTTACATGGCCATTTTCATCCACACCCCTGAACTGCACAACGTGGTGGAACAATGGTCGGGTGTGGCTTGCCACCATCATGCAAACTCACCCTTTTACCACATGGCACGATCGGACTACTTCGCGTGTGGTAGGCGAAACATGGCCCTTGGCCAGTACAAACAGATCAAACAACGTCGGTCGGAGCTGCCATCCATGGACCCTTGGAAGATACACATCGGACGACGGTCTTGCGTGTACATGTTTATCATCGCCTTGGACTAAACACATTGTCGGACAACATTTGAACTTGGAAAATTCCTATAACTATCCATGTCTCCTTGGCTGGCACACACACTAGACAACGTAGGGCGTTTTAAATGCAATTAGGACATTTTGACAGCACACAGGGTCCGGACGAATGTTGACAGTAGGGTGGCATGCCCATCATAGTCTCTGCTGCACAACAAATGGTTTCGACATGTTGGTCGTAGATGTGCCATCATCCGCCCCTTGGTGGCATGACACCGACAGTCGCACGACGTATAGGCGTAGGTATTCAAGCATGGCCCTTGGGCAGCCCAAACAGTTCACGAGGTCCAGGTCAAAATTAGATTTCGATCATCGCACTTCAAAAGCACACACAGTCGGACGACATCATTCGTGGCATGCATCATAGCCCTTGAGCACACATGTCAGACTATGTCAGGGCCTGTATTCCATCCATCGCCTTTGGCAGCATACCACGATTTGACAACATAGGGAGTTTCATGATCGCATGCCCCTAGACCAAAACACAAGGTAGAATGACACCGGGCGTGCAATGCCATTATCGTCCCTTGTGCAGCACACCACTGTTGGAACGACTCAGGAGTGACATGCCATCCTTTCCCTTGGGTAGCCCACACGGTCGACGACGATCGGGCCAGGAAATACACATCTTCTTGGACATTATACATGGTTAGACGACTGCAGCGTGGCATGGCCATCTCAACCTTGGGACGGTACCGGGTATGGGGGTCATGCGGTCGGACTAAGTTGGGGTGTGTGGTGGCATGGGTCATCTTCGTCCTTGGAATGAACACATATGCAGATGATGTTCGGGTTTTTGCAATGCCATCAATCAAATTTGAAAGCATATAAGGGTTAAGATGATGTCTGTGTAGTTAAGGCCATCCTCACCCTTGGGACCGGACAGGTATGATTTAGACCACTTGGCATGGCTGCCCGCATGGCTCTGGGCACACAAAGGTCCAGGATGACGTCGGGATGGCATTCCACTCATTGCCATTCGCAGAACACACCGGTCCGATTACGTGGGGAATGTGACATGCCATAATTACAACCCACACGTTCCAGATGACGTCTGGGATGACATGCCATAAATTTCCATTTGGGCCACACATTGCACTGTTGGACGACGTCGGGAAGGGGCATTCAATCATCTCTCTGGGACTACAAACACGGTCGGTCGACGTTGGATGTTGCATACATCATCCATCGCTTTTGTAATGACACAGAACTATCGACGCGTTGTGGTGGATGGACAATCATCCCTCCTTTGAAAGCATACACGTGTTTGGATGACATCAGCATGGCATGTCTCATCGCCCCGTTGATTAGTAACACAGTAGGACGACGTTCAGCGTGCATGTTTAATATCGCCCTTCATATGGCAACATAGTCCGGATGACGTTCGGGCATAAAAAATCTATCATTTCCCTTGCAATAGCATACACGGTTTGGCTACAATCGTTCGTGGCATTATCATGGCCCCTAGGAAAGCATACACGATTGGACGATTTTGGTCGTGACATGTTTATCATCGCCCTTGGACAACATACAAGATAGGATCACGTAGGGCGTGGCCTGCCCGCACGGGCCATGGCCGCACACACGAATTGAATGACATCGGATGTAAACCTGCCAATGCATCAACCCGTTGGGGGAAGCACCATATGATGGACGACACTCGAGGTCAACATTCATCATCGCCCTTAGGGCACCACACACGGTTTGATTATTTTCGGGCGTGACATACAATAATCGCCCTTGGAAGCATACACATCAGACGCACGTTGGCGTGTACATTGTTATGAATTGACCTTGTAATAGCAACACAACGATTCGACGACGTTGGGCGTGTAAATGCCCGGCGTTGACCTGGGCAGCACACATGGTCGGGGCCTGACCTCGGGCGTGGCATGACCTCATTGCCATAGGGGCAAGCACATATGGTTGGACTATGTTGAGCCGTGACAATGCCATCTTCTACCATGGATGCACACATGATCAATGGACATCAAGCATGGTTTGGCAATCTCTTTCCTTGGAAAACATAAAAAGTCGCACTACATCGGGCATTGGCAATGCCATCATGTCCTTTGCCAGCACATATGGTCGGAGGAAGTCGGGCCGTGGCATGCCATCAGCACTGTTGTGGAAGCACACACGGTCGGGATGACATTGTGCGTGGTGCATGCCATCTCGCCCTTGAAAAGCATACACTGTCAACTCAACTCAAACTACTACTTTCTAGACGTACATTCATTCGCGGCATGCCAATCATGGCCCTTGGGCACCACACACCGGTCGGACACTTGGGGCGTGGCCAGTCCATCACGTCGCCCGTGTACAAGTATAACACAAGTCTGGCGACGTCAGCACATGGCATGCCAATCATACCTTTGAAAACCATACACCTATCTGATGATGTCGGTTGGTGGAATGTTATCATCGCTGTTATACAACAACCCATAATGTGGACTACGTCGGCGTGACATGATTTCAAATGACCTTAGGCAGTACAAACTGTCGGAAATGATGTTGTTTTTGACCGGCATGCAATCCATCCCACCCCCATTGGCCAGCGCACGCTGGATGGACGCCCGTCGAGCGTGATATGAAATCTTCACCCATGGACAACACACACAGTGGGACGACATCAAGTGTTGCATGCTATCATCTCCTTTTAACATAATACATCATCGGACTACGTCGAGCGTCGCATTCAATCATGGCCCTTGGCCACCACACACGGTCAACAGCGTTTGTTGTGGCAGACCATCATCGCCCTTGGAGAAAATAAATAGGGTCGGACGGCGTTTGGCGTTGCATGCCATCATCGCCCATGGGCTGCACACACGGTCGGACGACATTGGGCATGGAAATGCTACATAGACTTTGGGCAGCACATACGATCGAACAACGTCGTGCGTTACATCCATCTGGGCCCTTGGACACATCTGGTCGGACTAAAGAAAACGTTGGTGTGGCATGTTTTTTCTGATTTCCCCTTTGAAAGCATAGACACGATCAACGATTCGAGCATGGCATGTTATCAACACCCTTGGACAGCACAGACGATGTCGGCCATCACATGCCCTCATAGCCCTTCAAAAGCACACATAGTGGGATGACATCGGGAGTGGAATGCCATCATCTCCATTGGGCATGACACGTGGTATCACAACGTGTTGAATGACATGCCTTCTTCACCCTTTGACAGCACACACAGTGTAACGATGTCGAGTTCATGATATCATCGCCCTTAAATAGCACACACGGTCGGACTACGTCACTAGTGGCATGCCATCATGGCCCTTGTATAGCAAACACGGTCGGACGACTTCGAGTGTTGAAGGCCATTATTTCACTTGAATGGCATACACAGGGTAACTCTACGTTGGGCGTGGCATGCAATCATAACCCTTGGTAAACATACACGATCGAACGATGTCGGGAATGTCATGTTATCATCACCCATGGACAGCACACACACGGTCAGATGATGGTTGGCGTGGCAATAATATCATCTCCCTTGGGAAGCACATACAGACGAACGATTTGGGCGTTAAATGCCATCATTGCCCTTAGGAAATCATACACGGTCGGACAACGTCAACGTTGCACGCCATCATCGCCTTTGGACTGCAAACATAGACAT
Organism: Solanum habrochaites; assembly: GCA_027704765.1. Taxonomy (NCBI): domain Eukaryota; kingdom Viridiplantae; phylum Streptophyta; class Magnoliopsida; order Solanales; family Solanaceae; genus Solanum; species Solanum habrochaites. The sequence goes on along the minus strand of JAKWJA010001952.1, from coordinate 82,412 downwards.
ATGAAGTCGGGTGTGGCATGCTATCATCGCCCTTGTGCAACACATACGGTCAAATGACATTGGCCGTGGCAATGCCATCATCGCCCTTGGAATGCACACACGATCGAACAATGTCGGGTATAGCATTCCATCATCACCCGTGGAAATCATACACGATCAGACGACGTCGGTCGTAGCATGTTTTCGTCGCCTTTGGAGAGCAAACATGATCCAATGACATCGGGCGTGGAATACATACATGGACCTTGGGAAACACACATGGTCATATTACGTTAGGCGTAGCATGCCATTATCTCCATTGGGTAGCACAAGCAGTCTAACAACATCGGGTGTGACATGCCATCTTCTCTGTTGGACAACACACACGGTGAGACGACGTCGGGCGTGGCATACCATTATCGCCCATGGACAGCATACATTGTTTAACTACATCAGGCATGACATGCGTTCATGCCCCTTGTCCAGCACACTGGGTAGGATAACCTTGGTCGTTGCACTTCCATCATCACTCTTTGAATGCACCCACGCTCGAACGATGTCGGGCGTGGCATGCCATCATTGACTTTGAAATGCACACACGGTCGGAGAACATGGTCGTTACATACTATCAACTCCCTTGGAGAGCATAGACGATCAGACAACGTCGGGCGTGGCATGTAGTCATGGACCATGGACAACATACACAATCAGATGATGTCAGGCGTGGCATGCATGCATGGACCTTGGGTAGCACACACGGTCAGATGACGTTGACCGTGTCATGTTAGCATCGCCATTGGGTAGCACACGCGGTCCAACGACGTCGAGCTTTACATGCCATCTTCACCCCTGAACTGCACACGTGGTGGGACAAAGTCGGGCGTGGCATGCCATCATCACCCTTTGACAACATCCATGATCGGACTACGTCGGGTGTGGTAGGCAAACATGGCCCTTGGCCAGTACACACGGTCAGACAACGTCGGGCGTGGCATGCCATCATCACCCTTGGAAGGCATACACGGTCGAACGACGTCTTGTGTGACATGTTATCATCGCCTTTGGACTAAACACATGGTCGGAGAACGTTGAACTTTGATATTCTATCATCGCCCTTGGCTAGCACACACACTAGGACGACGTAGGGCGTTAAATGCAATTATTACCATTTTGACAGCACACAAGGTCGGACGATGTTGACGTGGGTGGCATGTCATCATAGCCCTTGTGCAGCACAAATGGTTGGATGATGTTGGGCGTTAGATGACATCATCTCCCTTGGACAGCACACACGGTCGCACGACGTTAGGCGTGGTATTCAAGAATGGCCCTTGGGTAGCCCACACAGTCGGATGACGTCAGGCATTAGATTCCATCATCGCACTTCAAAAGCACACACTGTCGGACGACATCATTCGTGGCATGCCATCATAGCCCTTGGAGGCACACATGATTAGACTATGTCGGGCGTGGTATGCCATCATCGCCTTTGGGCAGCATACAAGGTCAAACAACGTCGGGCATGGCATCCTTTCATCGCACTTGGAAAGCATACACGATAGTACAATGTCGGCGTGGCATGTTATCATCTTCCTTGGATTGCACACACGATTTAACGACATAGGGAGTTGCATGATCGCATGGCCCTTAGACAACACACAAGGTAGAATGACATCGGGAGTGGCATTCCATTATCTCCCTTGTGCAGCACATACGTTTGGACGACGTCAGGAGTGACATGCTGTCATTGCCCTTGGGTAGCACACACGGTCGGACGACGTCGGGCGTGACATGGCATCATCTTCCTTTGACATTATACATGGTCAGACGACGGCAGGCGTGGCATGCCATCATCAACCTTGGACGGACTACACGGTCAGACTAAGTTGGGTGTGGCATGCAATCTTCGTCCTTGGAATGAACACACAGTCAGATCATGTGGGGTTTTGCATGCCATCATCTCAATTTGAAATCATATATAGGGTTAGATGACGTCTGTGTAGTATGCCATCATCACCCTTGGATAGGACATATGACCGGACCACGTAGGGCGTGGCATGCCCGCATGGACCTTGGGAACAGCAAAGGGTCAGATGACGTCGGGAGTGGCATGCCATCATTGCCATTCGCAGCACACACGGTTGGATGACGTCGGGAATGACATGCCATCATTTCCATTGGGCAACACACACTGTTGGACGACATCGGGAGTGGCATTAAATCATCTCTCTGGGACTACATACACGGTCGGACGATGTTGGATGTGGCATGACATCATCGCCTTTGTAATGAACACACGATCAAACAACGTCGTGCGTGGAATGCCATCATCATCCTTCGAAAGCATACACAGTGTTGGACGACATCAGGCATGGCAATTCATCATCGCACTTGAAAAGTATACACAGTAGGACGACGTCGAGCGTGGCATGTTATCATCGCCTTCATATGGTACACAAGGTCGGATGATGTCAGGCATAAAAATCTATCATTACCCTTGCATAGCATACACGGTTAGACTACATCGGTCGTGGCATGCTATCATGGCCCTAAGAAAGCATACACGATCAGACGATGTTGGGCGTGGCATGTTATCATCACCCTTGGACAACATACACGATAATATCACGTAGGGCGCGGCCTACCCGCACGGGCCATTGGAAGCACACACGATCGAATGATATCGGATGTAGCATGCCATCATAACCATTGGGAAGCAAACATGATGGGACGACATCGTACGTCACATGCCATCATCGTCCTTAGGCACCACACACAGTTGGATGATTTTGAGCGTGACATGACAACATCGCCCTTGGAAAGCATAAACAATCAGACGACGTTGGGCGTATCATGTTATGATTGACCTTGTATAGAACACACGATCGGACGGCGTTGGGCGTGGAAATGCCCGCGTTGACCTTGGGCAGCACACACGGTCTGATGACATCGGGCGTGGCATGACATCATTGCCATAGGGCAGCACATGCGGTTGGACGACGTTGAGCGTGACATGACATCTTCTACCATGGACTGCACACATGATAGGATGACGTCGAGCATGTTTTGCAATCTTCTCCCTTGGAAAACATAAACGGTCGCACTACGCCGGGCATGGCATGCCATCATATCCTTTAGCCAGCACACATGGTCGGAGGAAGTCGGGCATGGCAGGCCATCATCACTGTTGGGCAGCACACACGGTCGGATGACATTGTGCGTGGCATGCCATCATCGCCCTTGAAAAACATACACGGTCAAACTACATCAGGCGCGGCATGCCATCATGGCCATTGGGCAGCACACACGGTCGGACAACTTTGGGCGTGGCAGTCCATCATCGCCCTTGGACAACATACACAAGGTCTGGCGACGTCGGACATAGCATGCCATCAATACCCTTTGAAAACATACACGATCTGATGATGTCGGTTGTGGCATGTTATCATCGCTGTTAACAAGCACACGAATTTGACACGTCGGGCTTGACAATGTGTTCGATGGACCCTTAGGCATTACCACGTCGGGATGATGTTTGACTTGACCTGGCATGCTATCAATCATAATTTGTCACGCACCTGGTTGGACGACGTCGAGCGTGATATTAAAATCTTCACCATGTGACAACACACACATTGGGAACGACATCAAGTGTTTCATGCTATCATCTCCTTTACATAATACATGATCGGACTACGTCGACCGTTTGCGCATGAAATCATGGCCCTTGGCCACCACACCACGGTCACAACGTTTGTTTGGCATACCCATCATCGCCCTTGGAGAATATAAATAAGTGTCGGAGCATTGGGCGTTGCATGCCATCATCGCCATAGGGAATGCCACACATGGTCGGACAACATTGGGCATGAAAATTCTACATCGACTTTGGGCAGCACATAACATCGAACAACTCGTGCGTTAAATGACTCATGGCCCTTGGACATCATACTTGGTTCGGATTACGTTGGGTGTGGCATGTTATGATTTCCCTTTGGAAGCTAGACGATCGGACGATTCGGGCAGGATGTTATCAACACCCTTGGATCGCACAGACGATGTCGCCATCGCTGCCTGTATAGCCCTTCAAATCACCACAGTCGGATGACATCGGGCGTGGAATGCCATCATTCCATTGGGGCATGACCACGTCTATCACAAACGTGTTGAATGACATGCCTTCTTGCTTCTTCTCTTCAACCCTTTGACAGCACACAACAGTGAACGATGGTCCGTTCCAATGATATCATCGCCCTTAATAGCAACACAGCTTCGGACCTACGTCACTAGTGTCAGCCCCATATGTTCCCTTGTCCAGCAACACACGGTCGATGACTTTCGAGTGTTGAAGGCCATTATTTCCCTTGATGGCATACACAGGGTAGCTCTACGTCGGGCGTGGCATGCAATCAATCACCCTGGTCACATACACCGATCGATAATTTCGGTAATGTTCATGTTATCATCACCCATGACTGCACACACACGGTCAATGAGGTTGTGTGGCAACTTATATCATCGCCCTTGGGAAAGCACAGATAACGAACGATTTGGGGCATTAATCCATCATTGCCCTTGGAAATCATACACTGTCGACAACGTCAACGTTGCATGCCATCATCGCCTTTGACTGCAAAACACATACAACCCATCCGAAGTCGGGCGTGGCATGCCATCAATCGCCCTTCTGCAAACACATGGGGACTGATTAATGACGTTCCGGCCTTGCAATGCCATATCGCCCTTGGAATGCACACACGATCCCCGAACAATGTCGGGTACTAGGCCATGCCATCATCACACCCGTGGGAAACTCAAATACACGCTCAGACAAGAACGTCGTTCGTTATCAGGTTTCGCGTCTTGGAGAGCAAACATGATCCATTTAACGTCGGTCGTAAGAATATCATACATTGACCTTGGGCCAACATCATAGTCGGTCATATTACTCAGGCTTGTATGCCCCTATCTCCATTGTGTAGCCAAGCAGTCTAACAACATCGGTGTGACCATGCCATCTTCTCCGTTGGACAACCCACAACGATGAGACGACGTCGGGCGTGGGCATACCTTATCACCCAATGGACACATACATGGTTTAACTATGTCAGTCATGACAATGCGTTCATGCCCCTTGTCCAGCACCCTGGGCGGAGTTACCTTGGTCGTTGCACTTCCATCATCAACTCTTGAATGCACAAGTCGGCTCGCTCATGACGAGTCGGCGGGGCATGTTTATCATCCTCTCCCTTGGTATAGCAAACACGATCGGACGACGTCGGTTGTGGCATGCCCGCATGTCCCTTAGTTAGCACAAAAAGTCGGATGGCATCGGCCGTGGGATGCCATAATCGCCATTGGGCAGCATAAACAATTAAACGACATGTGGCGTGACATGCCATCTTTGCCCTTGGACAGCACAGATGGTGACACGATGTCGGGCGTGGCATGCCATCATTTCCCTTGGACAGCATACACGGTCGGACTACTTCAGGTGTGGCATGCCATCATGGCCCTTGGCTAGCACAAACGGTCGGACGACGTCATGTGTGGCAGGCCTTCATTTCCCTTGTAAAGCATACACAGGGTCGCTCAATGTCAGTCATGGCATGTTATCATCGCCCTTGGAAAGCATACATTATTTGATGACGTCGGTCGTGGCATGCATACATGGCCCTTGGGAAGCACACACGGTTGTATAATGTCAGCCGTAACATGCCATCATCGCCAATTGGTAGCACACGCAGTCTAACAACATCGGGCGTGACATGTCATCTTCTCCCTTGGACAACAGACATGGTGAGACGACGTCGGGCGTGTCATACCATTATCGCCCATGAATAGCATACATGGTTGAACTACGTTTGGCGTGGCATGCGATCATGCCCCTTGTCCAGCACATAGCGTCGGATGACCTTGGTCGCTAAAATTCCATCATCACTCTTGGAATGCACACACGCATGGTTGATGTCGGGCGTGGCATGCAATCATCACTTTTGTAAAGTACACATGATCGAATGACTTTGGGCGTAGCATGTAATCATCGCCTTTTGATAGCAGACACGATCGAACGATGTCGGGTGTGGCATGCCCACATGTCCCTTGGGAAACACAAATGGTCGGATGACATCGGGCGTGGGATGCCATAATCTCAATTGGGCAACACACGCTATTAGATGATGTCTTGCGTGACATGCCTTCTTTGCCCTTTGACATGCCTTCTTTGCCCTTGGACAGCGCACATCGTGACACGACGTCAGTCGTGGCATGCCATCATTGCCCTTGGACAGCATATACGGTCGGACTATGTCAGGTGTGGCATGCCATCATGGCCCTTGGCCATCACACACCTTTGGACGACGTCGGGTGTTGCAGTCTATCATTTCCCTTGGACAACATACACAGGGTCGCTCAATGTTTGCAGTGGCATACCATAATTGCCCTTGGTCAGCAGACACGGTCTGACGATGTCGGGAGTGGCATGGAATTATCTCCCTTGTGCAACACATATGGTCGAACGACGTTGGTCGTGGCAATGTACAAATGCACACACGATCGAATGACGTTTGGTATGGCATGCCATTATCGCCCGTGGACATCATAAAGGATCAGACGACGTCGAGCATGGTATGTTATCATGGCTCTTGTACATCACACCCGATTGGATGACATTGGGTGTGGCATGACCGCATGGTCTTAAGGAAGGACACACGATCGGATGAAGTCATGCATTTCATTCCATCATAGCCTTGGATAGTACACATGGTAAGACTACGTCGAGCGTGGCATGAAATAATGCCCCTTGGCCAGCAGACACGGTCGGACAATGTCAAGAGTGGCAGATCATCATCGCCCTTAGACAACATACACAGGGTCGGACGACGTTTGGCGTGACATGTCATCATCGCCCTTGGAAATTATACATGGTCGGACCATGTCAGGCGTTGCATGCCATCATCGACTTTGGACAGCATAGACGATCGGACTACGCTGGGCGTGGCATGCTATTATTGCCCTATGAATGAACAAACAATCGGATTATTTCAGCCGTTGCATGCCATCAATGTAATTTAAAAGCATACAAAGGGTCAAATGACGTCGGCGTAGCATGCCATTATTGCCCATGATTAGTATACACGGTAAGAAGACGTCGGGCTTACCATATTATAATAGCCCTTGGGAAACAGACACAATTGGATGACGTCAGGCGTGGCATGCCATTATTTCCATTAGGAAGCACAGACGGTTAGACTACTTCAAGCATGGCATGCCATCATTGCCCTTGGATAGAACAGATGGTCGTACGATGCCAGGCGTGGAATGTTATCATCGTCCATGGTCAACAGATACGGTTGGATGACGTCAGTTATAGCAATTCAATTATAGCCCTTGGACAACACACACGATCAAAATACGTCGGGCATGGCATGACATCATGATCCTTGAGAAACACACACGGTCGGACGACATCATCTGTGGTAATGCACTCATTGCCCTTGGAATGCACACACGGTCGGACGACGTGATCGTTACATTCTATCAACACCTTTGGAGAGCTTACACAATCAGACAACATCGGGCGTGGCATGTTGTCATTGCCCATGGTCAACACACACAATCAGATGATGTCATGCGTGGCAAGCATGCATGGCCCTTGGGTACCACACCTGGTTAGATGACGTCGAGTATGTCATGTTAGCATCGCCATTGGGTAGCACATGCGGTCATACTACGTCGAGCTTTACATGCCGTCTTCGCCCTTGAACTGCACACGCGGTGGGACATTTTTGGGCGTGGCATGCCATCATCACCCTTTTACAACATCCACGATTGGACTACGTCGGGTGTGGCAGGCCATCATTGCCCTTGGCAAGCACACAAGGTCAGACGACGTCAGGCGTGGCATGCCAAAATCGCCCGTGGAAAGCATACACGGTCGGACGACGTCTTGCGTGACATGTTGCCATCGCCTTTGGACTACACACATGGTCGGACAACGTTGAACTTTGAAATCTATCATCTCCCTTTGCTAGCACACACATTAGAATGCATAAGGCGTTAAATTCCATTATTACCCTTTTGACAGCACACAAGGTCGGACAATGTTGGTGTGGCATGTCATCATCGCCTTTAAACTACATACACGGACAGATGACTACGTGGGTGGCATGCCATCATAGCCCTTGTGCAGCATAAATGGTTGGAAGACGTTTGGCTTTAGATGCCAACATCGCCCTTGGATAGCACACACGGTAGGACGACGTTAGCTGTGGTATTCCATCATGGCCCCTATGGGCATACCTAACATACAGTCCGGACGCGTCGATCCATTAGCTGCCATCTCGCAACTTGAAACGCACATATAGTGGAATGACATCAATTCGTTGCCTTCCACCTCGCGCCCTTGGACAGTACATACAAACGGACGACGACGAGCATGGCATGCCATCATCTCCCTGGACAACCACACTACCAGACCTAATGTCGGGCATGGAATGCATCAAATCGGCCCTTGGGGGGCAGCACCAACGGTCAGAAACGTCAAGCATGGCAATGCAATAATCCCATTGGAAATCATACATGATCAGCACGATGTTGGGTGATGTGCTCTCGCCCCCGCAATGTTATCATCACCCTTGGACAACACACACGATCGGACCACATAAGGCGTGGCATGCTAGCATGGACCTTGGGCTGCACACACGGTCTGAATGCGTTAGGCGTGGCATGCCATCATCGCTCTTTAGAATGCACACACAGTCAGACGATGTCGGGTGTGGCATGCCATCATCATATTTTGAATGAATACATGATTTAACAACATCGGCGTAACATGTTATCATCTCCCTTTGATAGCACACACGATCGGACAACGTCGGGTGTGGCATGCCCACATGGCCCTTTGGCAACACACACGGTCGGATGACGTCAGGCGTAGCATGCCATCATCGCAATTGGGAAGCATATGCGGTCTTATGACATCGGGCGTGACATCCATCTTCTCTCTTGGACAGCACACACGGTGGGATAACATTAGATGTGGCATGCCATCATCGCCTATAGATAGCATACACGGTCGGACTATGACAAGCTTGGCATGCCATCATGGATCTCGTCCAGCACAAATGGTCGGAGGACCTCAGTCGTGGCATTGCCATGATTGCTCTTAGAATGCACACACGGTCAGACGATGTCGGGCGTGGGATTCCATTATCATATTTTGAAAGAATACATGATTTAACAATGTCGGGCGTAACATGTTATCATCTCCCTTTGATAGAACACATGATCGGACGACGTCGGGTGTGGCATGTCCACATGGACCTTGGGCAGCACACATGGTCGGATAACATCGAGAGTTGCATGTCATCAACACCATAGGAAACATACGTGGCCTGACGACATCGGGCGTGGCAAGCTATTATCACCATTCGACAGCACGAGCTATCGGACGACGTCTAGCTTGACATCTTAAAATTTCCCTTCGACATCACACACGATCGGACTACATTGGGCGTGGAAATGCTATAATCGCCCTTAGGTAGCACACACGATCGGACGACGTTGGGAATTAATGGCATCATGGACCTTGGACATTATACATAGTTAGACTACGTCAAGTGTGGCATGTTATGATTGCCATAAGAAAGCATAGACGATTGGACAATGCCAGATATGGCATGTTATCATCGCCCTTTGACATCACAGTCGATCGGACGACATCGGGCATGGCATGCCTAAAATGCCCTTTTAAAGCTCACACAATCAGATAACATTGAGCGTGGCATGCCATCATCTCTATTGGGAAGAACACGCGGTCACACAACGTGTTGAGTAACATGCCATCTTAACCCTTTGACAGCACACACGGTGGAACGACGTCCGAGCATTGATACTATCTCGCCCCTTGGATAGCATATCACTTCGGACGACTCAGGAGTGCTATGCATCATAGACCTGCCACACCAGGTCGGAGACTTTCGATTGTGGAAGGCCATCATTTCCCTTGAACATCATACACAGGGTCTCTCTACATCGGGCGTGGCATGCAATTATCGCTCTTAGTCAGCATACACGATCGAACAATGTCGAGAATGTAATGTTATCATCTCCCTTGAACTGCACACACGGTCAAATAATGGTTGGCGTGGCAATGATATAATCACCCTTTGGAAACACACACTGACGAACGACGTTCGACGTTAAATGCCATAATTTCCCTTTGTACATCATACACTGTTGGATGATGTAAATGTTGCATGCCATCATCTCCTTTGGACTGCAAATATAGACGTATGACGTCTGGCGTGGCATGCCATCATCACCCTTGTGCAGCACATATGGTCAAATGACGTCGGCCGTAGTAATGCCATTATCGCCATTGGAATGCACACACGATCGAATAATGTCGGGTATAGCATGCCATCGTCGCATGTGTAAAGTATAGACAATCAGACGACGTCGGGCGTGGCATGTTATTGTCGCCCTTGGAAAGCATACACGATCCAATAAATTCTGGTGTGGCATTCCTACATGGCCTTTGGGAAGCACACACGGTCGTATAACGTTGGGCGTAGCATGCCATCATCGCCATTGGATAGCACACGCGGTCTAACAGCTACCAACGTCCGGGCGTGCATGCTATCTCTTCTTCTCCCTTGGAACATCTCACCCGTGGGACATGTGGTCGTTGCATCCCATTATCTCCCATGGACAGCATACACGGTCGAACTACGTGTGGCGTGGCATGCAATCATTCCCCTTGGCCAGAACACAGGGTCAGATGCCCTTGGTCGTTGTAATGCCATCATCGCTCTTGTTAGGCACACTCGCTCGGACGATATCGGGCGTGGCATGCAATCATCACTTTTGGAAAGCATACATGATTGAAAAACTTTGGGCGTAGCATGTTATCATTGCCCTTTGATACCAAACAGGATCGGACGACGTTGGGTGTGGCATGACCGCATTGTCCTTCGATAGAACAAACGGTCGGATTACATCGGGAGTGGGATGCCATAATCGCCATTGGGGAGCACACGCGGTTGGACGACGTCTGGCGTGACATCCCATCTTTGCCCTTAGAAAGAACACATGGTGACACGATGTCGGGCATGGCATGCCATCATCGCCCTTGGACAGCATACATGGTTGGACTACGTCATGTGTGGCATGCCCTTATGGCCCTTGTCCCATCACCACACTATACGTTTGACGGACGTCGGGTTGTGGTATACATCATTTCCCTTGGACACTACACAGGGTCCTCAATGTTGATATTGGCATGCCTAATCTCCCTTGGTCAGCACACACGGTTGGCGTGTCGGGAGTGTCCCATGCCATCATCGCCCTTGTTCAACATATACGGGTCGAACTACGTCCGTCGTGCCAATTGCCATCATCGCCCTAAAATGAACACACGATCGAATGATGTTTTGTAGTGGCAATTCCCATCATCGCCCATGCAAGCATAACACGATCAGACGACGCTGGCGTGGCATGTTTCATGGCCCTTGACATCACCCACGATTGGACGACTCGGCTCGCATGACGGCTGGCCTTTGGGCAGCCGCACGATCGGATGACGTCATGCGTTCCATTCCATCATAGCCATTGGATAGTACACACGGTAAGACTACGTCTGGCGTGATATTCCATCTTCTGCATCAGACAGCACACACGGTGGTACGACGTCGGGCCTGGCTTGCCATCATCTCACTTGGACATAATACAAAGTTAGACTACGTCAGGCGTTGCATGATATCATGCCCCTTGGCAAGAAGACACGGTCGGACAATGTCGGGCGTGGCAGGCCATCATCGCCCTTAGACAACATACATAGGGTTGGACGACGTCGAGCGTGACATGTCATCATCGCCCTTTGAAATTATACATGGTCGAACGACGTCGGGTGTGGCATGCCATCATCGCCCTTGGACATCATAGACAATGGAACTACGCTGGGCGTGGCATGCTATAATCGCCCTTGCAATGAACACACAGTCGGATGATGTCGGGCGTTGCATGCCATCAATGCAATTTAAAAGCATACAAAGGGTCGGACGACGTCGGCGTAGCATGCCATCATTTCCCTTGATTAGCATACACGGAAAGAATACGTTGGGTGTGCCATATCATAATCTCGCTTGGGAAGAAGACACAGTCGGATGATGTCAGGCGTGGCATGTCATTATTGCCCTTAGGAAACATAGACAAATAGACTATGTCGAGCATGGCATGCCATCATTGACCTTGGATAAAACAGATGGTCGTACGATGCCAGGCGTGGCATGTTATCATCGTCCATGGTCAACAGACACGGTTGGATGACGTCAGTAATAACACTTCCATAATAGCCCTTGGATAGTACACACGATCGAACTACGTTGGGCATGGCATGACATCATGATCCTTGGGAAGCACACACGGTCGGACGACATCATTCGCGGCAATTCCATCATTGCCCTTTGAATGCACACACGGTCGGAGGACGTGGTCGTTACATGCTATCAACGCCCTTGGAGAGCATACACGATCAGACAACGTAGGGCGTGGCATGTTGTCATGGCCCATGGACAACACACACAATCAGATAATGTCAGGCGTGGAATGCATGCATGGCCCTTGGTAGCACACCTTTAGAAGTGACGTCGGCGTTCATGTAGCATCGCCATTGGGTAGCCACACACTGTCGGACGACACGTCGAGCTTTACTGTCATCCTTAGCCCTTGAACTCAACACAGTGTGGGATAAAGGCGGACGTGTCATGCCATCGCAACACCCTTTGACAACAACACGATCGGACTATGTCGGGTTGTGGCAGGCCATCAGGCCCATGGCCAGCACACACAATCAGACGACGTTGGGCGTGGAATGACATCATCACCCTTGTTAAGCATACACGGTCGGACGACGTCTAGCGTGACATGTTATCATCTCCTTTGGACTACACACATGGTCGGACGACGTTGAACTTTGAAATTCTATCATTGCCCTTGGCTAGCACACACACTAGGATGACGTAGGGCATTTAATGCCATTATTACCCTTTTGACAGCACACACGGTCGGACGATGTTGACGTGGCATATCATCATCGCCTTTAAACTACATACACGGAGAGATGACATCGTTGGTGGCATGCCATCATAGCCCTTGTGCAGCACAAATGGTTGGACGACGTTGGGCGTTAGATGCCATCATCTCCTTTGGACAACACACACGGTCAGATGACGTTAAGCGTGGTATTCCAGCATGGCCCTTGGGAAGCCCACACAGTCGGACACCGTAGGACATTATATGCCATCGTCGCACTTGAAAAGCACACACAGTCGGACGACATCATTCGTGGCATTCCACCTCGCCTTTGGACAACACACACGGTCAGACGACGTCGAGCATGGTATGCCATCATCTCCCTTGGACAACACACACTAGCAGACTATGTCGGGCATGGCATGCGATAATCGCTCTTGGGCAGCACACACGGTCGGACCACGACTAGCATGGAATGCCATAATCACCATTGGAAATCATACATGATCAGACGATGTTTGGCGTGTCATGTTATCATCACCATTTGACTACACACACGGTCGGACTGCGTCAGGCATGGCATACCATTATCACACTCGTGTAGCACACACGGTCAGACGGCGTTGGGCATTGCATGCCATCATCCCCCTCAAAAAGCATACACGATCTGATTGGGCGTTGCATATTATCATTGCCCTTGGACAACACACATGACCGGACCACGCAGGTTGTGGCATGCCTGCATTTCCCTTGGGACGAAAACAGGGTGAGATGAAGTCGGGAGTAGCATTCCATCATCGACATTGGGACGTACACACTGTCGGATGATATCAAGCATTACATGGCATCATTGCCTTGGGCAGCACACATAGTCGGACGAAATCAGGGGTGGCATGCCATCATCTTGGCTTGACAACTACATCGATCGGCGACGTCAGCGTGTCCATGCCTTCTTTCGCCCTTTGGCCCACAAACACGAATAAGACGATGTCGAGCGTGGCATGTTATCATCACTTTAAGATTGGAAACATGGTCGGGCATGACATGCGATCATCGCCCTTGGAAAACATACACAATAGAACCAAGTAGGGCGTGGCCTGCCCGCACGGCACATGGGTAGAACACAAAGTAGAATGATGTCGGGTGTGATAACCATCATCACCATTGGGTAGCACACACGGTGGGACGACGTCGGGCATAATATTTCATCATTGCCCTTAGACTACATACACGATCGAACAAAGTCGAGCATGGCATGCTATAATCTCCCTTGGGCAGCACATACAGTCGAACAACGTTTGGCATGCCAAGCTAACATCGCCCTTGGGAAGCACACACGATCGGATGACATCGGGATATAAATGTCATCATTGTTATAGGCAGCATACGCGGTCGAACTACGTCAGACATGTCACTTTATCATCGCCTTTGGACAATATGCATGGTCGGATGACGTGAAGTGTGCATGCCCGCATGTCCCTTGGGCAGCACACAAGGTCGTATGACGGAGGGCGTGGCAATGATTTCATTACCCTTGGGAAACATAAACGCTAAGATGATGTCGGGCATTGAATGTCATTATATCCCTTTGACAACATACACGGTCAGACTACGTCGTGTGTGGCATGTTATTGTCACCCTATGTAAGCACTCACGGTCGGATGACATCATTTATGGAATACCTGCATGTACCTTGGACAACACACACTGTCGGACGATGTCGAGTGTTCCATGTCATCATTGCCCTTGGGTATCACACACGATCAGACTATGTCAGGAGTGGCATGGAATCATCGCCCTTGGGCTTCACGGACGGTCGTACGAAGTTGGCGTTGCATGTCATTATCCCTTTGGACAACATACACAAACGAAAGACGTTGAGCGTGGAATGTCATCATTGTCCTTGGACTGCAAATACGGTTGGATGACATCGGTTGTTACTTGCCCATATGGCCTTTGGTAATAACACACAGTTGGACGATGTCGAGCGTTTCATGCCATGATCGCACTTTGGAATAACACACGGTCGAATAACGTCTAGCGTGGCATGACATCTCTCTCTTGGACAACACACAATGACGGACGACGTCGAGTATGACATGTCATCATCGCCCTTGGACACCACACATGATCGGACTATGTTGGGCGTGGCAAACCATCATCGCGCATGGGCAGCATCCATGGTCAGACGACGTCGGGCGTGGCATTCTATCATCATCCTTGAAAAAGCATCCACAATGACTGATGTTGGCGCGTTTTGCATATGTCATCACCTTTGAGAAGCACCACAATTAGACCCATGTAAGGGGCTGGTGTAAACATGCCCCGCATAGCCCTTGGGCATCACATATGGTCGGACTACGTCGGGCGTTAGATACCACCATTGCCCTTGGGTAGCACACACGGTCGAACTATGGCATGCCTGCATATCATGGTTTTCCGATTCATGATAATGTAATTTATCTTCTCAATTTTCCCATCGCGCCGTACTAGTGTTTCATTTTTAATTTAATACGGCGCGAAGCATATTACCTTTATAGTTTTTCATTTATTTTATTTTATACAAATTAAAATATAATAATATTATTTTAAAAAAACTAAAACAAATAAATTAGACCACGTAGATCTCAAAAAAATATGCAGAATAAAAAAAAATCACGTCAAACGGATATTTGAGCCCAAGTTTTCAATCATTTGCAGTTTAAACCAAATCAAAGAGGGAAACTCACAAAAAGTATTTTATATTAGTGAAATTTGCAAACAGCATAATTTTGTACTCGGATGTCCTGATTGAGTGATTTTTTTTTTATAATTTTGTTATGTATTTGAGATCTATTAGAACAAACTTCCCAAAACAAAGTGGTTTTGGACTAGCAAATTTTCCAAAATAACGTTTTGTTTTAAACCCATTTAATTAAGTTGTAATTTCCCCCATTTTTTGAAGAAATTTTAATTCTTTATTGTTTACGAATCTATAAAATAAAATAGATTTTTTTGAGTTCGAAATACCTTGGCTCACCTTGAGAATCTAATTTAATGTTAAATACATATTTTATATGATAAAAAAAGCTTTATCCCATGCAATTTTACATTTACCCTAATTTTGAACACAGGTTTGGACGACCTTTGAACCGTGGCAGGCCATCAATCGCCCATGACATCACACAAATCTACACACACGGCGTGCTGCCATCAGGACCTTAGAAGCAGACAAGGTCGGACGACGTTGGTGATGATAATGCCATCATCGCCCTTGGAATGCACACTTGGTAGGACGACGTAGGGCGTGGCATGCCATCATCGCCCTTGGAAAGCATACACGATCTGACGACATCGGACGTGGCATGCTATCATGGCCCTTTGAAACCACACAAGATCGGACGATGTCGGCGTGGCATATACGCAATGACCTTGGGCAGCACACAAAAGTGGATGACATAGGGCGTAGAATGCCATCATCGCCCTTAGGCAGCACACACGGTCAGACGACGTCGTACGTTAGATGCCACCATTGCCCATGGTTAGCACATACAATCGAACTACGTAGGGCGTTGCATTCCATCATCGATCATGGTTTTTCCATTTTAAACTTAATACAGCGCGAAGCATATTACCTTTCTAGTTTTACATTTATATTATTCTATAGCATTAAAATTAATAATATTATTTAAAAAAAACTACAGAACATCAAGTAGTTTCCCACGTAGATCTCAAAAACTCAAAAAAATATGCAAGTCCAAAAAACTCACGTCAAAGCATATTAACCCAAAGTGTTCCATCATTTTAAGTTTCATCACCAAATTGAAGAGTGAAACTCCAAAAAAGTAGTTTGTAAATTTTGAATTTTAAAAACAGCCATAATGTTGAGTCGGTGTCCCGAATTGCGGCGATTTTTTTGTAATGGGAATTGGTTATTATTTGAGTCTACGCAAACCAACCTCCCAAAAGTTGTTTGGGGGGACTAGCCATTTTCCAAAAAACGTCTTTTAACCATTTATTTTTTATTTCCCCCAATTTGGAAGAAAATTTAATTCTTTATTCCTACCCAATTCGATAAAATAAAAAGATTTTGGAGTTTAAATTACCTTTGGTTACACATGTGAGAACAGTCAATTTTAATGTTGATAATCAATTTTATGATAAAAAGCTTTTATCCCATTCAATTTTACATTTACCCTAATTTTGCACACATGCTCGGACGACGTCGAACGTGGCATGCCATCATCACCCATGGACATAACACACGATCAGACTACATCGGGCTGGCATGCCATCATGGACCTTAGAAAGCACACAAGGTCGGACGACTTTTGTCGTGAAATGTCATCATCGCCGTTGGAATGCACACACGGTGGGACGACGTCGAGTGTGGCATGTTATCATTGCCCTGAGATGACACACATGGTTGGATGATGTTGGGCATGGCATGCTATCATCGCCCTTTGGAATAAAACACGGTCGGATTACGGCGGGCATAAAATTCCATCATTACCCTTTGATAGCATACACGATTGGACTACATCGGGCGTGGCATGTTATCATGGCCCTTTGAAAGCATATATCATCAGACGACATTGGGTGTGGCATATTATCATCGCCCTTGGAAAACATACACTATCAGACCACGTAGGGCGTGGCCTGCCCGCACGGCCATTGTAGAACACACGAAGAAAACCAGCGGTCGAATGACGTCATGTGTGCATTTATCATCACCCTTGTAAACATGACACGAGCGGCACATGTATGGCCGTGGCCTGCCCGCACGTCCATGGGCAGCACACACGGTTGAATGACGTCGAGTGTTGCATGTTATCATCACCATTGGGCAGCACACATGCTGGGACGACGTCGGGCGTAACATGCCATCATCGCCTTTAGGCACCACACACGGTGGGACGACGTCGAGCGTGGCATGTTATCATCGCCCTGAGATGACACACACGGTTGGATGATGTTGGTCATGCCATGCTATCATCGCCCTTGGGAAGCAAACACGTTCGGATTACGTCGGGCATAAAATTCCATCATTACCCTTGCATAGAATACACGGTTGGACTACATCGGTCGTGGCATGTTATCATGGCCCTTATAAATCATACACGATTGAACGACGTTGGGCTTGGCATGCTATCATCGCGCTTGGAAAACATACACGATTGGACCACATAGGGCATGTCTTGCACGCACGGCCCATGGGCAGCACACACGATCGAATGACATTGGATGTGGAATGCCATCATCACAATTGGGTACCACACACTATGGGACGACATCGTGCGTAACATGCATAATCGCCTTTTAGGCACCACACACGATTGGACGATTTCAGGCGTGAAATGACAACATCGCCCTTGGAAAGCATACACAATCAGACGACATTGGGCGTGTCATGTTATGATCGACCTTGGATAGAACACACGATCGGACGCCGTTGGGCGTGGCAATGCCCGCATGGACCTTGGGCAGCATGCACGGTCGGATGACATCGGGCGTGGCATGCCATCATTGCAATAGGGAAGCACGTGCGGTTGGACAACGTTGAGCGTTACATGCCATATTCGACCATGGATTGCACACATGGTAGGATGACATCGAGCATGGTTTGCAATCTTCTTCCTTGAAAAACATCAACTGTCGTACTACGTCGGGCATGTCATGCCATCATGTCCTTTGGCCGCACACATGGTCGGAGGATGTCGGGAGTGGCAGGCCAACATCGCCCTTGAACAACATACACAACGACGGACAACGTTGGGTGTGGCATGCCATCATCACCCTCGTAAAATTACACAAGGTCGGACGACATCGATTGTGGCATGTTATCATCAACCTTGGACTGCACACACGTTCAAACGACGTCGGGCGTGGCATTCCATCATCGCATTTGGACAGAACACACGATCGGACCACGTCAGGCGTGACGTGCAATCATTTCCCTTGGGCAGCACACACGGTCGGACAATATCGGGCGTGGCATATCATCATCGCACTTTGAAATCATACACAATCGGAAGACGTTCAACATGGCATGTTATCATATCCTTGGAAAACACACACGATTGGACCACGTATGGAGTTGTATGCTCACATGACCCTTGAGCAGGACATTCGCTCGGATGACTTTTGGCGTGGAATGCCATTATCGCCCTTGTGAAGCACACATGTTAGGACGACGTCGGGCGCGACTTGCCATCATCTCCCTTGGGTAGCAGACACGGTCATACGATATCGGGTGTGGCATGTCATCATCGCCCTTGAATAGCAAACACGATCAGACGACCTCAGGCGTCGCATGACATCATTGCCCTTAGATAACATAGACGGTCAGACAACATCCTGCATGGCATGTTATCATCGCCCTTTGACTACACACACGATCAAAAGACGTTGGGCGTGGCATGCCATCATCACCGTTGGGAAGAACACACGGTCGGATGACATCGGGCGTGGTATGCCATCATCGCCCTTGAAAATCATACATTGTCAAATTACATCAGGCGTGGTATGCCATTATGGTCATTGGCAAGCACACATGGTCGGAAGACTTCGGGCGTAGCACCATCATCTCCCTTGGACAGCATACACAAGATTTGGCGACGTCGGACATGGCATGCCATCAATACCCTTTGAAAATATACACGATCGGATGATGTTGGGTGTGGCATGTTATAATCGCCCTTAGACAGCACACACAATCGGATGACGTTGGGCGTGACATGTTCGCATGGACCTTAGGATGACATTTGACATGGCATGCCATCATCACCATTGGGCAGCGCACGCGGTTGGACGACGTCGAGCGTGATATGAAATCTTTGCCCATGGACAACACACAAGGTGGGACGACATCAAGTGTGACATGCTATCATCTCCTTTTAACATAATACATGATCAGACTACGTCGAGCGTGGCATGCAATCATGGACCTTGGCCACCACACACGGTTGGCAACGTTGGTTGTGGTAGACAATCATCTCCCTTGGAGAATATAAACAGGGTTGAACGGCGTTGGGCGTTGCATGCCATCATCGCCCTTGGACAACATACATGGTCGGATGACATCGTGTGTGGCATAGTATCATCACCCTTGGGCTGCACACACGGTCGAACAACATTGTGCATGGCAATGCTACATCACCCCTTGGGAAGTAAATACGATCGAACGACGTCGGGCATTAAATGCCATCATGGCCCTTTGACAACATACATGGTCGGACTACGTTGGGTGTGGCATGTTATGATTTCTCTTGGAAAGCATAGACGATCGGACGATGTCGGGCATGGCATGATATCATCGCCCTTGAACAGCACAGACGATCGGATGACATCAGCCATGGCATGCCTGCATGGCCCTTCAAAAGCACACACAGTCGGATGACATCGGGCAGGACACGCAGTATCACAACGTGTTGAGTGACATGCCTTCTTTGCCCTTTGACAGCACACATAGTGGAATGACGTCGAGCGCATGCTATCATCGCCATTAAATAGCATACACGGTCGGACTACATAAGTAGTGGCATGCCATCATGGCCCTTGGACAACACACACGGTCTGACGACTTCGAGGGTGGAAGGACATCATTTCCCTTGAACGGAATACAAATGGTCGCTCTACGTCGGGCGTGGCATGCATTCACCGCCCTTGAACAACATACACGCTCGAACGATGTCAAAATTTCATGTTATCATCACCCTTGGATTGCACACATGGTCAGATGATGGTTGGCGTGGCAATGATATCAGCGCCGTTGGAAAGCACATACAGATAAACGACGTTGGGCGTTAAATGCCATCATTGCCCTTTGGACATCATACACGGTCGGACCACGTCAATTTTGCATGGCATCATCGCCTTAGGACTACAAACACAAACATACGACGTCGGGCATGGCATGTGATCATTCCCTTGTGTAGCACATACGGTCGGATAACGTCGGTCGTGGCAATGCCATCATCGCCCTTGGAATGCACACACGATCGAACAATGTCAGGTATAGCATGCCATCATCGCCCGTGGAAAGAAAACACGATCAGACGACGTCGGCCGTGGCATGTTTTCGTCGCCCTTGGAAAGCATACACGATACAATGACATCGGGTGTGGAATACATACATGGACCTTGGGAAGCACACACGGTCGTATGACGTCGGGCGTAGCATGCCATCATCGCAATTGGGTAGCACACGCGGTCTAAAAAAATCGGGCGTCACATGCCATCATCTCCCTTGGACAACACATACGGTAGGACGACGTCGGGCGTGGCATACCATTATTTCCCATGGACAACATACATGCTTGAACTCCGTTAGGCATGGCATCAATCATGCCCCTTAACCAGCACGCAGGGCCGGATGACCTTGGTCGTTGCAATTCCATCATCACTCTTGAAATGCACACACGCTCGAACAACTTTGGGCATAGCATGTTATCATCGCCTTTTGATAGCAAACACGATTGGACGACGTTGGGTTTGGCATGCCCGCATGGCCCTTGGGCACTACAAACAATCGGATGACATCGGGAGTGGGATGCCATAATCTCCATTGGGAAGAACACGCGGTTCGATGACGTCTTGCGTGACATCCCATCTTTGCTCTTAGACAGAACACATGGTCACACGACGTCGGGCGTGGCATGCCATCATCGCCTTGGGACAACATACATGGTTGGACTACGTCAGGTGGGCATGCCATCATGTCCCTATGCAAGCACACACGTTTGGACGACGTCGGGTGTGGAAGGCCATCATTTCCCTTGGACAACATACACAGAGTCGCTCAATGTTGGGCGTGGCATGCGATAATCGCCCTTGGTAAGCACACACGGTCGGACGATGTCGGGAGTGGCATACCATTATCGCCCTTGTACAACTCATACGGTCGAACGACATCGGTCGTGTCAATGCGATCATCGCCCTAGAAATGCGCACACGATCGAATGACGTTTGGTATGGCATGCCATCATCGCCCGTGGACAGTATACATGATCAGAAGACGTCGGGCGTCGCATGTTATCATGGACCTTGGACATTACACACGATTGGACATTATCGGCTGTGGAATGACCGCATGGCCTTTGGGCAGCACACACGATCGGATGAGGTCATGCGTTTCATTCCATCATAACCATTGGATAGTACACACGGTAAGACTACGTAGGGCGTGATGTGCTATCTTCTCCCTCAGACAGCACACACGGTGGCACGACGTTGGGCATGGCTTGCCATCATCGCGCTTGGACATAATACACAGTTAGACTGCGTTAGGTGTGGCATGAAATCATGCCCCTTGGCCAGCAGACACGGTCGATAAATTTCAGGCGTGGCAGGCCATCATCGCCCTTAGACAACATACATAGTGTCGGACGATGTCGGACGTGACATGTCATCATCGCCCTTGGAAATTATACATGGTCGGACGACGTCGGGCGTGGCATGCCATCATCTCCCTTGGACAGCATAGACGATCAGACTACACCGGGCGTGGCATGCTATCATCGCCCTAGGAATGAACACACAGTCCGATGATGTCGAGCGTTACATGCCATCAATGCAATTTAAAAGCATACAAAGGGTCGGACGACGTCAGCGTAGCATGCCAGCACTGCCCTTGGTTAGCATACAAGGTAAGAAGATGTCGGGCGTTCCATATCATCATCACCCTTGGGAAGCAGAAATAGTCGAATTACATCAGGCGTGGCATGTCATTATTGCCCTTAGGAAAGCACAGATGGTCAGACTACGTGGAGCATGGAATACCATCATTGCCCTTGGATAGAACAGATGATCGTACGACGCAAGGCATGGCATGTTATCATGGTCCATGGTCAACAGACACGGTTGGATGATGTAAGTTATAGCAATTCCATTATAGCCTTTGGACAGCACAAACGATCGGACTATGTCGAGCATTGCATGACATCATGATCCTTGAGAAGCACACACAATCGGACGACATCATCTGTGGCAATGCCATCATTGACCTTGGAATGCACAGACGATCGGAAGACGTTGTCGTTACATGCTATCAACGCCCTTTGAGAGCATATGCGATCATACAACGTCGGGCGTTGCATGTTGTCATCGCCTATGGACAACACACACAATCAGATGATGTTAAGCGTGGCATGCATGCATAGCCTTTGGGTAGCACACAAGGTCAGATGACGTCGAGCGTGTCATGTTAGCATTGCCATTGGGTAGCACACGCGCTAGGATGACGTCGAGCTTTGCATGCCATATTCTCCCTTGAACTGCAAACGCTGTGGGACAAAATCGGTCGTTGCATGCCATCATCACCCTTTGACAACATACACGACCAGACTACGTCGGGTGTGGCAGGCCATCATGGCCCTTGGCCATCACACACGGTCAGACGACGTCGGGCGTGGCATGCCATCATCTCCCTTAGTAAACATACATGGTTGGACGACGTCTGGCGTGACATGTTATGATCGCCTTTTGACTACACACATGGTCGGACGACGTTGAACTTTGAAATTCTATCATCGCCCTTGCCTAGCACACACACTAGGACGACGTAGGGCGTTAATTGCCATTATTACCCTTTTGACAGCACACACGGTCGGACGATGTTGACGTGGCATGTCATCATCGTCTTTAAACTACATACACGGACAGATGACATCGTGGGTGGACAATGTTAGGCGTGGTATTTCATCATCGCCCTCGGACAGCACACATGGTCGGACAATGTTAGGGGTGGTATTCCAGCATGGCCCTTGGGCATCCCACATAGTCAGATGACGTTGGTCATTAGATGCCATCATCGCACTTGAAAAGCACACACAGTCGGACGACATCATTCGTGGCATTCAACCTCGCCCTAGGACAGCACACACGGTCGGACGACGTCGATCATGGCATGCTATCATCTCCCTTGGACAACACACACTATCGGACTATGTAGGGTGTGGCATGTCATAATCGCTGTTGGACAGCACACACGATCGGACAACACCGATCATGGCATGCCATAATAGCCATTGGAAATCATACATGATCAGACGATGTTTGGAGTGGCATGTTATTATCACCCTTGGAATGCACACACGATCGGACCACATAAGGTGTGGCATGGTAGAATGGCGTTGGGATGCACACACGGTCAGACTGCGTCAGGCGTGGCATGCCATCATCGCTCTTAGAATGCACACACGGTCGGACGATGTCGGGAGTGGCATGACATCATCACATATTAAAAGAATATATAATTTCACAACGTCGGGCATAACATGTTATCATCGCCCTTTGATAGCACAAACGATCGGACGACGTCGGGTTTTGCATGCCCACATGGTCCTTTTGCAGCACACAAATTCGGATGACGTCGGGCATAGCATGCCATCATCTCCATTGGGAAGCATACGCGGTCTGATGACGTCGGGCATGACATGCCATCTTCTCTCTAGGACAGCACACACGGTGGGATAACGTCAGGTGTGGCATGCTATCATGGACCCTTGTTCCAGCACAATGTCGATGACCCTCGGTTTTGGCATTGCGCATTCATCGCTCTTAGAATGCACACACGATCGAATAATGTTGGTATAGCATGCCATCATCGCATGTGGAAAGTATAACACAATTAGACGACGTCCGGTCGTGTAAGTTTTGTCGCCCTTTGTAAAGCATACACGATCCAATGACGTCAGGCGTAGCATGCCGACTCAACCATTAGGTAGCCAATGCGGTCTAAACAAACACGTAGGCCTGAATGACATCTTCTCTCTTATGGACAGCACAACACCCGGAGAACGACGTCGGGAATGGCATACCATTATCGCCCAAGGACAGCATACACGGTCGACTAACGTCAGGCGTGGCATGAAAATCATACCTTTTGGCCAGCACATTAGGGGTCGGATGACCTTGGTCCGTTGCATGCCATCATCGCTCTTTGATTCACACACGCTCGGACGATTCAGTCGTGGCACGCAATCATCACACTTTGGAAACCATACTGATCAAACGAACTTTTGGGCGTAGCAATGCTAAATTACTGTCCTTTGATATCAAAGACGATCGGACTCGTGGGTGTTTCATGCCCGCATGGCTCTTGGGCATTAGAAACGGTCGGGTGAACTCGGAGTGGGATGCCATACTCGCCATTGGGGAGTACACCGGCAGTTGGACGACATTTGGGTGACTCCCATTTTTTGCCCTTAAAAATAACACTGGTGACACGACGTCGGGCGTGGATGCCATCATCGCCCTTGGACAGCATACACAGGTCGCACTACGTCAGGTGTGGCAATGCCATCCTAGGCCCTGGCCATCCACAACGTTTGGACGACGCGGGTGTGGCATGCCATCATCACCCTTTGACATCCATACATGATCGTACTACGTCGGGATGGGCGGCCAGCAGTGGCCCTGGCCATCACACACAGTCAGTACGACATCGGTCTGGCAGGCCATAATCGCCCTTGTAAAGCATCCACGTCGAACGACGTCGTTGATGACAGTTAATCATCGCCTTTGGACTATAACGCATTGTCGGACGAATTGACTTTGAATTTCTTCATCACCCTTGGCTAGCACAACATAGGAACACGTCGCGCTTTTTAGATGCCCATTTGCCCTTGGGGTGCACACGACACGGTCGAACTAGTCGGTGTTGCATGCCATCATCGATCATTTTTTTTCCCATTCGTACTAATCTAATTTATCTTCTCGATTTCCCCATCGCGTTGTAACTAGTATTTCAATTGTTTAACTTAATACGAACCCCCACCCCACCACCCCCCCCCCCCCCCCCACGCGAAGCATATTACCTTCGCTTTTTACATTTTATATTATTCGATATAAATTAAAATATACTAATATTATTTAATAAAAAACTAAAGAGAATAAAGTAGTTTACCACGTAGAAGCTCAAAAAATTATGCCGAGGAAAAAAAACTCACATCAACCATTTTGAGCCCAACGTTTCAATCATTTGAGTTTCACAAACTCAAAGATCGAAACGCAAAAAAAAGGAGTTGCAAATTAAGTGAAATTTCAAACAGCCTAAATTTTTTGTCTTGTAATGTCTGTTGAGGCGATATTTTTTTAATGAATTTGGTTATTTATTGAGATCTACCTCAAACAAACGCCTAACAGTGGTTGGACCGAGCCCAATTTTGCTAAAAAACCGTCTTTTAACCCATTTAATTTTTTTTTTTAATTTCCCCCAATTTTTGCGGAAAATTTTAATTCTTTATTGCTATGAATCGCTAAAAATAAAATAGATATTTGGTTTTAAATACCTTTGTTACACATGTGAGAAATGTCAATTTGGAATGTTAGATAATCCATTTTATGATAAAAAAGCTTTTATCCATTCAAGTTTTAACATTTACCCTAATTTTTGCACACATGTTTGGAACACATCTGAACGTTTTTCATGCCATCATCGCATGGACATCACAAACGATAGGACTACACTCGTGTGTGGCAAGCCATCATGGACACATTACAAAGCCACAAGGTCAGACACTTGTTTGTGATATGCCATCCATCGCCCTGGAAATGCACACACGGTGGGGACGACGTCGAGCATGACATTTTCACAATCGCCCGGCAATGCAACACCCATAGTTGGATGATGTTGCGCATTGCATGCTATCATATCGCCAATGGGAAGCAAACACGGGGGTTTGATTACGTCGGGCATAAAATTCCATCATTACCCTTGATGCAATACAGCTGTTGGACTACAACGGGCGTGGCATGTTATCAATGGCCCTTGGCAAAGCATACATGATCAACGACGTTGCGGGTGTGGCATGTTTATCATCCCCTTGTACCACAGACACGATCGGACACGTAGGGCGTGTTCTGCCCGCATGGGCCTGGCAGCACACACGTTCCGAATGACGTCGACTGTGGCATGCTATTATAACCATTGGGTTAGAAACAACCTGCTGGCGACGACGTCGGGCCGTAACATGCCATCATCTCTCCCTAATGCAGCACACACTCCGAATGATATCGGCGTGACCTTGCCATCATCTCCCTTGGAATCAGTCAAATCTGATGATTCGGGGATGGAACGTTTTCATCGAACTTAGACAGCACACATGATCGGATTACGGTTGGGCGTGGAACCTGCCTGCAATTGCTCTTTGGGTAGCACAACACGGCGTATGATGTCACGGGTTTTTGCATACATCATCATCATTGGAAGCACATGCGGTTAGACCGACGTTGAGCGTGACATTCATCTTCGCCTGTCAATTGCTCACGACGGTGGGGACTAGCGGTCGACGTGGTATTCAATCTTCGCCTATGATAACATCACGATTGGACTACGTCATGTTATGGCATGCCAATCTTGGACCTTGGACAGCACACAACCACAGGTCGAAAGAAGTCGGCGAGTGTGGCATGCCATCATGGACCTTAGAAAGCACACAAGGTCGAACAACGTTGGTCGTGATAATGCCATCATCGTCGTTGGAATGACACAGTGGGACGACATTGGGCGTGGCATGCCATCATCGCGCTTGAAAAGCATATACAATCTGATGTCATCGTGCGTGGCATGTTATCATTGCCCTTGGACACCACACACGATCGGACAATGTCGTGCGTGGCATGTACGCATGGACCTTGGGCAGCACACACAGTTGGATGACATCGGGCGTGGTATGCCATCATCTCCATTGAATAGCACACGCGGTCAGACGACGTCAGGCGTGACATCCTATCTTCGCCCTTGGACAACACACATAGTGGAATGATGTCGGGCGTGGCATGCCATTATCGTTCCTGGACAGCACACACGGTCGGATGACAGTTGGCGTGGCATGTTATCATGGACTTTGGAAAACACACATTGTCGGACGACATTGGGCTTTGCAATACTATCATCACCCTTGGGCAGCACACACGGTCGATGACGTTGACATTGCATGCCATCATCGCCTTTGGATTGCACACACGAACAAATGAAGTCGGGGGTGGCATGCGATCATTGCCCTTGTGCAGCACAAACAGTCGCACAACGTTGGGTGTTAGATGCCATCATCGCCCTTGGACAGCACACCCGGTCGTATGACGTTAGGCGTGGTATGCCAGCATGGCCTTTGGTCAGCACACACAGTCGGACGACGTCGGGCGCTACATACTGTCATTGCCCATGGACAACACACACAATTAGATAATGTCAGGCGTGGCATGCATGCATGGCCCTTGGGTAGCACACACTGTAAGATGACGTCGAGCGTGTCATGTAAGCATCGCCATTGGGTAGCACACGCGGTCGGACGACGTCGAGCTTTACATGTAATCTTAGCCCTTGAACTACACACGGGGTGGTATAAAGTCGGGCGTGGCATGCAATCATCACCCTTTGACAACATACACGATCGGACTATGTCTGGTGTGGAAGGCCATCATGGCCCATGGCCAGCACACACGGTCAGACGACGTCGGGCGTGGAATGACATCATCACCCTTGAAAAGCATACACGGTCGGACAACATCTAGCGTGACATGTTATCATCGCCTTTGGACTACACACATGGTCAAACGACATTGAACTTTGAAATTCTATCATCGCCCTTGCCTAGCACACACACTAGGACGACGTAGCGCATTTAATGCCATTATTACCCTTTTGACAGCACACACGGTCGGACGATGTTGATGTGGCATGCCATCATAGCCCTTGTGCAGCATAAATTGTTGGACAACGTTGGGCGTTAGATGCCTTTATCTCTCTTGGACAGCACACACGGTCGGATGACGTAAAGCGTGGTATTCCAGCATGGCCATTGGGAAAGCCCCACCAGTCTGACACCCATCGGCATTAGATGCCCATCATTCCGCAACTTGAAAACACACACACGTCGACGACATCATTCGTGCATTACAACCCCTCGCTTTTGGACAACAATCACACGGTCCAGCGACGTCGAGCATGGTATGCCTATCTTCCTTGGACCACACACACGACCGAGACTATGTCGGGGTGGGCCAATGCGATATCGCTCTTGGGAAGAACACACGGTCGGACCACGTCGAGCATGGAATGCCATAATCGCCATTGGAAATCATACATGATCAGACGATGTTGGGCGTGGCATGTTATCATCACCCTTTGAGTTCACACACGGTCGGACTGCGTCAGGCATGGCATACCATTATCATACTCGTGTAACACACACGGTCAGACGACATTGGGCATTGCATGCCATCATCCCCCTCAAAAAGCATACACGATATGATCGGGCGTTGCATATTATCATTGCCCTTGGACAACACACATGAACGGACCACGCAGTTTGTAGCATGCCTGCATTGCCCTTGGGACGAACACAGGGTCAGATGAAGTCGGGAGTAGCATTCCTTCATCGACATTGGGACGTACACATTGTCGAACGACATCAGGCATTACATGGCATCATTGCCTTGGGCAGCACACATAGTCGGACGAAATTGGGGGTGGCATGCCATCATCTTGCTTGGACAACATACACGATCGGACGACGTCAGGCGTGTCATGCCTTCTTCGCCCTTGGACAACATACACGATAAGACGATGTCGAGCCTGACATGTTATCATCACTTTGAGATTGGAAACATGGTCGGGCAGGGAATGCGATCATCGCCCTTGGAAAACATACACAATCGAACCAAGTAGGGCGTGGCTTGCCCGCACGGCCCATGGGTAGCACACATAGTAGAATGATGTCGGGTGTGACAACAATCATCACCATTGGATAGCACACACGGTGGGACGACGTCGGGCGTAACATCTCATCATTGCCCTTAGACTACATACACTATCGAACAACGTCGAGCATGGCATTCTATCATCTCCTTTGGGTAGCACATACAGTCGGACAACGTTGGGCATGGCAAGCTTACATCGCACTTGGGCAGCACACACGATCGGATGACATCGAGCATTAAATGTCATCATTGTTATTGGCAGCATATGTGGTCGAACTACGTCAGACATGTCACTTTATCATCGCCTTTGGACAACATGCATGGTCGGATGACGTGAAGTGTGGCATGCCCGCATGTCCCTTGGAAAGCACACAAGGTCGTATGACGGAGGGCGTGGCAATGATTTCATTACCCTTAGGAAACATAAACGCTAATACTATGTCGGGCATTAAATGTCATCATATCCCTTTGACAACATACACGGTCAGACTATATCGTGTGTGGCATGTTATTCTCACCCTATGTCAGCACTCACGGTCGGATAACATCATTCGTGGCATACCTGCATGGACCTTGGGCAGCACACACGGTCGGACGATGTCGAGCGCTCCATGCCATCATTGCCCTTGGGTAGCACACAGGATCAGACTATGTAAGGAGTGGCATGGAATCATCGCCCTTGGGCTTCACGGACGGTCGTACGAAGTTGGGCGTTGCATGTAATTATCCCTTTGGACAACATACACAGACGAAAGACGTTGAGCGTGGAATGTCATCATTGTCCTTGGATTGCACATACGGTTGGATGACATCGGTTGTGGCTTGCCCATATGGCCTTTGGTAATAACACACACGGTCGAACGACGTCTAGCGTGGCATGCCATCTCGCTCTTTGACAACACACACGGACGGACAACGTCGAGTATGACATGTCATCATCGCCCTTGGACAGCACACATGATCGGTCTATGTTGGGCGTGGCAAACCATCATCGCGCATGGGCAGCATCCATGGTCGGACGACGTCGGGTGTGGCATGCTATCATCATCCTTGAAAAGCATACACAATCGAACGATGTTGGGCGTGGCATGTTGTCATCACCTTTGGACAAAACACACAATCGGACCATGTTAGGCGTGGCATGCCTTTATAGCCCTTAGGCATCACATACAGTCGGACTACGTCGGGCATAGCATTCCATTATCGCCCTTAGGCAGACCACACGGTAAGACAACGTCGGGCGTTAGATACAACTATTGCCCTTGGGTTGCACACACGGTCGAACTAAGTCGGGCGTTTCATGCCATCATCGATCATGGTTTTCCCATTCGTACTAATGTAATTTATCTTCTCGATTTTCCCATCACGCCGTACTAGTCTTTCATTTTTGACTTAATACGGCGCGAAGCATATTACCTTTATAGTTTTACATTTATTTTATTCTATACAAATTAAATATAAATAATATTATTTTTAAAAAAACCAAACAAATAAAGTGTTTACCTACCACTAATCTCAAAAAATATGAAATAAAAAAATCACACTCACGGATATTGAGCCCACAGTTTTCAATCACTTTGAGTTTCCTCAAATCAAAGATTGAAACTCAAAAAAAGTAGTTGTAAATTAGTGAAATTTCAAACAGACATAAATTTTGACTCGGATGTCTGACTGAGGCGATTTTATTTATGAATTTTGTTATTTATTTGAGATCTATTCGAACAAACTGCCAAAAAGTGGTTTAAACGAGCAAATTTTCCAAAATACGTCTTTTAACCCATTTAATTTTTAATTTCCCCCAATTTTAAAGAAAATTTTAATTCTTTATTGCTACGAATCTAATAAAATAAAATAGATTTTGAGTTCGAAATACCTTAACTACACACGTGAGAATCTTAAATTTAATGTTAGTAATAATTTTTATGATAAAACCTTTTATCCCAGTCAATTTACATTTACCCAATGTTGCAACACTGTTTTGGGCACGTGCTTGCCATCATCGCCCATGGAAATCACACAAGATCTAACTACAACGGGCGTGGCATGCCATCATGGACCTTAAAAAGAACACAAGGTCGAACAACGTTGGTGATGATAATGCCATCATCGCCCTTGGAATGCACACATGGTAGGACGACATAGGGACGGCATGCCATCATCGCCCTTGGAAAGCATACACGATCTGACGACATCGAGCGTGACATGCTATCATTGCCCTTTGAAACCACACAAGATCGGACGATGTCGGCGTGGCATATAAACGATGACCTTGGGCAGCACACAAAATTGGATGACATCGGGCGTAGCACGCCATCATCGCCCTTAGGCAGCACACGCGGTCAGACGACGTCGCGCGTTAGATGCCATCATCGCCCATGGACATCACACACGATCAGACTACATCGTGCCGTGCATGCCATCATGGCCTTAAGAAAGCACACAAGTCGGAACGACTTTTGGTCATGAATATGCCATCATCACCTTGGAATGCACACACGTGGGCGGCGTCGAGCCTTGGCATTTATCAATCATCGCCCTGAGATGACCCCACGGTTTTGATTATGGTTTGGGCATGGCATGCTATCATTGCCCTTGGGAAGAAAACACGGTCGGATTACGTCGGGCATAAAATTCCATCATTACCCTTTGATAGCATACATGATTGGACTACATCTGGCGTGGCATGTCATCATGTCCCTTTTAAAGCATATATCATCAGACGACGTTGGGTGTGGCATATTATCAATGCCCTTGGAAAAAGTACACGATCGGACCACGTAGGGCGTGGCCTGCCCGCACTGCCATGGGTAGCACACACGGTCGAATGATGTCGAGTGTGGTATGTTATCATCACCCTTGGAAAACATACACGATCGGACCATGTACGGCGTGGCCTGCCCGCACGACCATGGGCAGTACACACGGTTGAATGACGTCGAGTGTTGCATGTTATCATCACCATTGGGCAGCACAAATGCTGGGATGACGTCGGGCGTAACATGCCATCATCGCCCTTAGGCACCACACACGGTGGGACGACGTCGAGCGTGTCATGCCATAATCACACTTGGAAAGCATACATTATCTGATGACGCTGGGCGTGGCATGCTATCATCACCCTTGGACAGCAAACACGGTCGGATTATGTCGGGCATAAAATTCCATCATTACCCTTGCATAGAATACACGGTTGGACTTACAAATCGGTCGTGGCATGTTTTTCATGGCCCTTAAAATCATACACTATTGAACGCCGTTGGCGTGGCAATGTTATTCATCGCGCTTTTGGAAAACATACACGATGGACCACGTAGGGCATGGCTTTCACGCACAGCCCATGGGCACACACACGCTTGAATGACATCGGATGTGGCATGCCCATCATCACCATTGGGTAGCACCACGATTGGACGACATCGTGGTAACATGCATCATCCCGCCTTTTAGGCACCACACACGATTGGACGATTTCAGGCGTGACATGACAATATCCCCTTGGAAAGCATACACAATCAGACGACATTGGGCGTGTCCATGTTATGATCGACCTTGGATAGACAACACGATCGACACCGTTTGGGCTTGGCAATGCCCGCATGGACCTTGGGCAGCATGCACAGTCGATGACATCGGGTGGGGCAATTCCCTCATTGCCATAGGGAAGCACATGCCTGTTTGGACAACATGGAGCGTTACATTCCATCTTCGACCATGGACTGCACCCATGTAGGATGATGACATCGAGCAGGGTTTGCAAATCTTCTCCTTGAAAACATCAACATTCGTACTACGTCGGGCATGGCATGCCTCATGTCTTTGGCCGCACACTGGGTCGGAAGATTTCGGGAGTGGCAGGCCAACATCACCCTTGACACATACACAGGACGGACAACTCGGGAGTGTGCATAGCCATCGAATCTCGCCCTCGCAAATTACACCGTTCGGACACTCGGTTGTGGCATGTTATCATCAACCTTGGACTGCCACAGGTTCACGACGTCGTGCGTTGCGTTCCATCATCCGCCTTTGGACAAACAAACAACGATTCGAACCACGTCAGCATGGACATTTCAATCATTTCCCTTGGGCAGCACACAGCGTTTCGACCATAATCGGGCGTGGCAATCGCCATCATCCACTTGGAAAATCATACACAATTGGAAGCGGTTAACATGGTAATATTATCCATCTATCATTCTCCCTTGGAAAACACACACGATTGGACCAACGTTGCGTGGTATGCTTTACATGACCCTTGAGCAGCACATTTCGCTCGAATGACTTTGGCGTGAATGCCAATTATCACCCTTGTGTCACAAAATGTTAGGACGACGTCGGGCGCACTTGCCATCATCACTCCGTGGGTGCACACACGGTCAGAACGTAATCGGGTGTGGCATGTATCAGCGCCCTTGAATAGCAAACAACGATCAGATCGACGTCAGGCGTGGCCTGACATCTTGACCTTAGATACATAGACGGTCAAACAATGTTCGTGCATTGGCATGTTATCACATCGCCCTTTGAACTGCACACCACGGTTCGAAAGACGTTGGGCCTGGCAATGCCATCATCACACACCGTTGGGCATTACACATGTCGGATACATCAGGCGTGATGCCATCATCGCCCTAAATATCATACATGCTTCAAATTACATCAAGGCGTGGCATACCACCAATGTCATTGGCAAGCACACACTGTTGGACAACTTCTGTGTGGCAGGTCCGTCATCGCCCATTGGACAGCATACACAAGATTTGGCGCCGCGGACATGCCATGCCATCAATACCCCGATAAACATACACGATCGATGATGTGGGTGTGGCATGTTATCATGGCCCTTAGACAGCACACACAATCGGACGACTTCGGGCCGTGACATGTTTTGCATTGGGAAAAAACCTTAGGACGCACACATGGTCAATGACGTTTGAAATGCATGTCATCATCAACCATTGGCAACGGACGCGGTTTGGACCGACGTCTAGCGCGTGATATAAAATCTTCGCCCTGGAACAACACACACTGTTGACAAACATCCATGTTGAACAATGCTTATCATCTCCTTTTACCATAATAACTGATCAGACTTACGTCGAGCTTGGCAATGCAGTCATGGACCTTTCCACCACCAACACTGTTGCAAAAAAAAAAAACGTTGGTTGTGGAAAGCACCATCATCGCCCTTGGAGAATAGAAACAGGGTTTTGATAAACTGCGTTGGGCGTTGCATGCATCATGCCTTGGAACAACATACACAGTCGATGACGTCCCGTGTGGTGGCCATAGTCTCATCACCCTTGGGCTGCACACATGGTCGGACACCATTGTGCATGGCAATGCCAACATCACCCTTGGGAACCAAATACGATCAACGACGCCCGGGCGTAAATTGCCAATCATTGCCTCCTTGGACAACATACATGGTCGGACTAACGTGGGATGTGGCATGTACTAGTTTTCTCTTTGAAAGGCTAACGATCGGACGATGTCGGGCATGGCATGATATCATCGCCCGTTGGACGCACAGACGATCGGAGACATCGGCCATGGCATCCTGCATGGCCCTTCAAAAGCACACATAGTCGGATTTATCATGGGCATGCATGCCATTCATCTCCATTGGGCCAGGTACACCGCGGTATCACAACTGTTTGAGTGGACATGCCTTCTTTGCCCTTTGACAACAACACACAGTGGAACGACCTCGAGCGCATGCTATCATCGCCCATTAAATAGCATACACGTCGGATTACTCGTAGGGGCATGCCTCATGACCCTTGGCCAACACACACGGTCGGAGACGACTTCGAGTGTGGCAGGCCATCATTTCCCTTGACCGGCATACACCAGGTCGCTCTAACGTCGGGCGTGGCATTCAATCACCGCCTCTTGGATCAACATAACGCAAAAGAAAAAAAAAAATAAATGCGAACGATGTGGGAATGTCATGTTATCATCACCCTTGGACTGCACACCTGGTCGATGATGGTTGGCGTGGCAATGGATATCAGTGCCCTAGGGAAGCAACATTACAGATGACGACGTTGGGGCGTTAACTGCCAATCTATTGCCGGTCTTTGAACATATACACCACTGTCAACGACATGTCAACATTGCATGGCAATCATCGCCTTTGGACTGCAAACCAGATATACGATGTCGGCATGGGATGCCATCATTCCTTGGCAACACCTACGGTCGGACATGAGCGTTGTCGTGGCATGCCATCATCTGGCCATTGGAATGCATCACACGATCGAACACGTCAGTATAGCAATGCCATCATCGCCGCGTGGAAAGCATACACATCAGACGACGTCGAGCGGGGCATGTTTTCATCGCCCTTGAAAGCTATACACATCCATAACGTCGGTTGTCGAATACATACATGGCCCTTGGCAGTCACACAACGGTCGTATGACGTCTCGGGCGTGCATGCCATCATCGGCCATTGGGTAGCACATACGCGTCTAACACATCGGGCGTGACCTGGCCACTTCTCCCTTGTACAACACACACGGTGGGACAATGTCGGGCGTGGCAGTACCATTATTTCCCATGGACAACATACATGGTTAAACTACGTCAGGCATGGCATCCAATCTCCCCTTGCCAGCCCGCATGGTCGGATACCTGGTCGTTGCATTCCATCATCACTCTTGAAATGCACACTTGCTCGAACGATGTCGGGCGTGGCATCGCAATCATTCCACTTTTTGGAAAGCATACATGAAATCGAACAATGTTCGGGCTCTATCATGTTAATCAACGCCTTTCATAGGCAACAACGATTGGATGACGTTGGTGTGCAGGCCTGAATGTCCCTTGGTGATACAAACAATCGGATGACATCGGGAGTGGGAAATGCCAAATCGGCGCATTGGGAGAACCCTCGGTTAGATGAATGTCTGGCGTGACACCCAAACTCTTGCACCTGAGACAGAACACATGGTTCCACACGACGTCTGGCGTGCCAATGGCCCCTCCGCTAAAATCATCTCCTTTGAACCGCCTACAACGGTTGGACTACGTCATGTTGGGCAGCATCATGGCCCTATGCCATAACACACGTGTGGCGACATCGGGTGTGTCGGCCATCATTTCCCTTGGACAACATCATAGGTCGCTCAATGTTGCGCGTGGCGATGCATACTCGCCCTTGGTAAGCACACACGGTCGTGACATGTCGATTGCGATGCCATTATCACCATTTGTGCACCACATACGGTGGAACGACGTCGTCGTGTCAATGAGATCATCGCCCTAGAAATGCGAACCGATCGAATGAACGTTGGTATGCATGCATCATCGCCCGTGGGACAGTTATACATGATCAGAAGCGTCGAGCGTGGCATGTATCATGGCCCTCTTGGCATCACACACAATTGTGACCAACTCGGAGCTGGCGATGACACATGGCTTTTGGTCGCAGGCAGCACAACGATCGTATCACGTCATGGGATTCATTCCATCATAACTATTGGATAGTAACACGGTAATGAACTAGTAGGGCTGATGTGCCATCTTCTTTCTTCCCTCAGACAAGTCACACACGGTGGCAACGAGCGGGCGTGGCTTGCCATCATCGCGCTTAGGACAGTATACACAGTTAGAACTACGTCATGTTGTGGCGATGAATCATGCCCATTGGCCAGCAGACACGGTCGGTAAAGGTCAGGCGTGGCAGCCATCATCGCCGTTTAAAAAGATTGAGCATACATAGTGTCAGACGATGTCAGAGCGGACATGTCATCAATCTGCCCTTGGAAATTATACATGGCCAGATGAATTGTCCGAGCGTTGGCATGCCATCAATGAATTTAAAAGCATACAAAGGTCGTACGACGTAACGTAGCATAACCTATCATTGCCTGGTTAGCATACACGGTAAGAAGGTGTCGGCGTGCTATCATCATCGGCCCATGGAAGCAGACACAGTCGAAATTACATCAGGCGGGCATGTCATTGTTTGCCCTTAGGAAGCACAGATTAGTCAGACTAATACTTGGAGCATGATAACATCATTGCCCTTTGGATAGGAACAGATGATCATACGACGCAAGCGTGGCATGTTAGTTATGGTCCATGGTCACAAGACACGGTTGGATGACGTCAGTTATAGTCAATTGCATTATAGCCCTTGGACACAGTCACATGATCAAACTATGTCGGGCATGCATGACATCATGATCCTTGAGAAGCACACCCGTCGACGACATCAATGTGGCAATGCCATCATTGACCTTGGAATGCACACACGGTCGGAGACTTGGTCGTTCCATGCTATCCACGCCCATTGACAGGCATAGTGCGTCATACAACGTCGGGCGTTGTATTTGTCATCCCGCCATGGACAACACACACATTCAGAGATGTCAGCGTGGATGCATGCATATCCCTTGGGTAGCACAACACGGTCAGATGACGTCGAGCGTTTCGTTAGCATTTCCATTGGTAAGCACACACGCATCAGGACACGACGTCGAGGCTTTCCGATGTCATAGTCTCCCTTGAACTCACACGCTATGGGACAAAATCGGTCGTTAATGCCATCATCTCTCCCTTTGACAAATACACGACCCAGACTGAACCGTCGGGTGTGGCAGGCCATCATGGCCCTTGGCCAGCACACACGGTCAGACGACGTCGGGCGTGGCATGCCATCATCTCCCTTAGAAAGCATACATGGTCGCACGACGTCTGGCTTGACATGTTATGATCACCTTTGGACTACACACATGGTCGGACGATGTTGAACTTTGAAATTCTATCATCGCCCTGGGCTAGCACACACGGTCGGACGATGTTGACGTGGCATGCCATCATCGCCTTTAAACTACATACACAGATAAATGACATCGTGGGTGGACAATGTTAGGCGTGGTATTCCATCATCGCCCTTGGACAACACACATGGTCGGACAATGTAAGGCGTGGTATTCCAACATGGCCCTTGGGCAGCCCAAATAGTCGGATGACGTCGGTCATTAGATGCCATCATCGCACTTGAAAAGCACACACAGTCGGACGACATCATTCGTGGCATTCCATCTCGCCCTCGGACAGCACACACGGTCGGACGACGTCGAGCATGGCATGCCATCATCTCCCTTGGACAACACACACTACCGGACTATGTCGGGTGTGGCATGCCATAATCGCCCTTGAGCAGCACACACGATCGGACAACGTCGATCATGGCATGCCATAATCGCCATTGGAAATGATACATGATCAGACGATGTTTAGAGTGGCATGTTATTATCACCCTTGGACTGCACACGCGATCGGACCACATAAGGTGTGGCATGCTAGAATGGCGTTGGGATGCACACACGGTCAGACTGCGTCAGGCGTGGCATGCCATCATCGCTCTTAGAATGCACACATGGTCGGACGATGTCGAGCGTGGCATGACATCATCACATATTGAAAGAATACATAATATCACAACGTCGGGCGTAACATTTTATCATCGCCCTTTGATAGCACAAACGATTGGACGACGTCGGGAGTGGCATGCCCACATGATCCTTTGGTAGCACACAAAGTTGGATGACGTCGGGCGTAGCATGCCATCATCTCCATTGGGCAGCATACGTGATCTTACGACGTCGGGGGTGACATGCCATCTTCTCTCTAGGACAGCACACACGGTGGAATAACGTCAGGTGTGGCATGCTATCATGGCCCTTGTCCAGCACAAATGGTCGGATGACCTCAGTTGTGGCATTGCCATCATCACTCTTAGAATGCATACACGAACGAATAATGTCGGGTATAGCATGCCATCATCGCATGTGGAAAGTATACACAATTATACGACGTTGGGCGTGGTAAGTTATTGTCGCCCTTGGAAAGCATACACGATCCAATGACATCAGGCGTAGCATGCAATCATCACCATTGGGTAGCACACGCGGTCTAACAACGAAGGGCATGAATGACATCTTCTCTCTTGGACAGCACACATCGTGAGACGACGTCGGGAATGGCAGACCATTATCGCCCAAGGACAGCATACACGATCGAACTATGTCAGGCGTGGCATGAAATCATCCCCCTTGGCCAGCACATAGGGTGGGATGACCTTTGTCGTTGCAATGCCATCATCGCTCTTTGAATGCACACACGCTCGGACGATGTCGGCCGTGGAACGCAATCATCACTTTTGGAAACCATACATGATCGAACAACTTCTGGCGTAGCATGTTATCATCGTCCTTTGATAGCAAAGATGATCGAACGACGTCGGGTGTGGCATGCCAGCATGGCCCTTGGTCATTACAAACGGTCGGATGACATCGGGAGTGGAATGCCATAATTGCCATTGGGGAGCACACGTGTTTGGACGACGTCTGGCGTGACATCCCATCTTTGCCCTTAGACATAACACATGGTGACACGACGTAGGGCGGGGCATGCCATCATCGCCCTTGGACAACATACACGATCGGACTACATCAGGTGTGGCATGCCATCATAGCCCTTGGCCAGCACACACGTTTGGACGACGTCGAGTGTGGCATGCCATCATCACCCTTTGACATCATACACGATCGGACTACGTCGGGTGTGGCAGGCCATCATGGCCCTTGGCCAACACACACGGTCAGACGACATCGGGCTTGGCATGCCATCATCGCCCTTGGAAAGCATACACAGTCGGACGACGTCTGTTGTAACAGGTTATCATCACCTTTGGACTACACACATGGTCGGACGAAATGGAACTTTGAAATTCTATCATCGCCCTTGGCTAGCACACATGCTAGGACGACGTCGCGCGTTAGATGCCACCATTGCCTTTGGGTAGCACACACGGTCGAACTAAGTCAGGTGTTTCATGCCATCATCGATCATGGTTTTCCCATTAGTACTAATCTAATTTATCTTCTCGATTTTCCCATCGCGCTGTACTAGTCTATCATTTTTAACTTAATACGGCGCGAAGCATATTACCTTTCTAGTTTTACATTTATATATTCTATATAAATTAAAATATAATAATATTATTTAATAAAAAACTAAAGCAAATAAAGTAGTTTACCACGTATATCTCAAAAAAATATTCCGAGTAAAAAAAACTCACATCAAATGCATATTTGAGACCAAAGTTTCAATCATTTGAAGTTTCACCAAATCAAAGATCGAAACTCAAAAAAAGGAGTTGTAAATTAGTGAAATTTCAAACTGCCATAAATTTTGACTCGGATGTCTGATTGAGGCGATTTTTTAATGAATTTGGTTATTTATTTGAGATCTACTCAAACAAACTGCCTAAAAGTGGTTTGGACGAGCCAATTTTCAAAAAAACATCTTTTAACCCATTTAATTTTTAATTTCCCCCAATTTTGAGGAAAATTTTAATTCTTTATTGCTACGAATCTAATAAAATAAAATAGATTTTTGATTTCGAAATACCTTTGTTACAGATGTGAGAATGTAAATTTTAATGTTAGATAATCAATTTTATGATAAAAAGCTTTTATCCTATTCAATTTTACATTAACACTAATTTTGCACACATGCTTGGACGACATCGAACATGGCATGCCATCATCGCCCATGGACATCACAAACGATCGGACTACATCGTGCGTGGCATGCCATCATGGACCTTAGAAAGCACACAAGGTCGGACGATGTTGGTCGTGATAATTCCATCATCGCCCTTGGAATGCACACACGGTGGGACGACGTCGAGAGTGGCATGTTATCATCGCCCTGAGATGACACACACGGTTGGATGATGTTGGGCATGGCATGCTATTATCGCCCATGGGAAGCATACACGGTTGGATTACGTCGGGCATGAAATTCCATCATTACCCTTGGATAGCATACACTGTTAGACTACATCGGGCGTGGCATGTTATCATGGACCTTGGAAAGCATACATGATCAGACGACGTTGGGTGTGGCATGTTATCATCGCGCTTGGACAACATACACGATCGGACCACGTAGGGCATGGTCTTCCCGCATGACCATGGGCAGCACACATGGTCGAATGACGTTGAGTGTGGCATGCTATCATAACCATTGGGTAGAACACATGCTGGGACGACGTCAGGCGTAACATGCCATCATTGCCCTAAGGAAGCACACACGCTCGAGCGATATTGGGCGTGACATGCCATCATCTCCCTTGGAAAGCATTCACAATCTGACGATGTCGGGGATGGAACGTTGTCATAGACCTTAGACAACACACACGATCGGACGACGTTTGGCGTGGAACTACCTGCATGGTTCTTGGGTAGCACACACGGTCGGATGACGTCAGGGGTTGCATGACATCATCGTCATTGGGAAGCACATGCGGTTGGACGACGTTGAGCGTGACATGCCATCTTGGCCCTACAATTGCACACACGGTGGGACTACGTCGGACGTGGTATGCAATCTTCGCCCTAGTACAACATACACGATTGGACTACGTCAGGTATGGCATGCCATCTTGGACCTTGGACAGCACACACGATCGAAAGAAGTCGGGCGTGGCATGCAATCATGGACCATAGAAAGCACACAAGGTCGAACGACGTTGGTCGTGATAATGCCATCATCGCCCTTGGAATGACACAGTGGGACGACTTCGGGCGTGGCATGCCATCATCGCGCTTGAAAAGGATACACGATCTGATGACATCGGGCGTGGCATGCTATCATTGCCTTTGGACACCACACACGATCGGACAATGTCTTGCGTTGCATGTATGCATGGACCTAGGGCAGCACACACAATCGGATGACATCGTGCGTGGAATGCCATAATCACCATTGGGCAGCACACACGGTCGGACGACGTCGGGCGTGACATCCTATCTTCGCCCTTGGATAACACACATGATGGAATAACGTCGGGCGTGGCATGCCATTATCGCTCCTGACAGCACACACGGTCGGATGACAGTTGGCGTGGCATGTTATCATCGCCTTTGGACAACACACATTGTCAGACGACGTTGGGCTTTGCAATACTATCATCGCCTTTGGTATGCACACACGGACAAATGAAGTCGGGGGTGGCATGCCATCATCTCCCTTGTGCAGCACAAACAGTCGCACAACGTTGGGTGTTAGATACCATCATCGCCCTTGGACAACACACACGGTCGTACGACATTAGGCTTGGTATGCCAGCATGGCCTTTGGGCAGCACACGCAGTCGGACGACGTCGGGCGCTACATACTATCATCACACTTGAAAAGATCACACAATCGAACGACGTTGTGCGTGGCATTCCACCTCGCCCTTGGACATCACACATTGTCCGATGACCTTAAGCGTGGCATTCCATCATCACCCTTTGACAGCATATACTACCGGACTATGTCGTGCGTGGAAAGACGTCATCTCCCTTAGGCATCACACACCATCGGACACCGTCGTGCGTGGCATGCCATCATCTCCCTTGGAAAGCATACACGATCTGACGACGGTTAGGCGGGCTGGTATCAGCCCTCTGCGTTTAGCACCATACAATCAGAGCACAGAGGGCGTGGCTATGCTCTCAGTCCCTTGACAAAACACACACAATAGGACTACATG
The DNA here is from genome assembly GCA_027704765.1 of Solanum habrochaites. Classification (NCBI taxonomy): domain Eukaryota; kingdom Viridiplantae; phylum Streptophyta; class Magnoliopsida; order Solanales; family Solanaceae; genus Solanum; species Solanum habrochaites. The sequence goes on along the minus strand of JAKWJA010001952.1, from coordinate 39,151 downwards.
GGTGTGGCATGCAATCATACACCCCATGGGAAGCCACACACCCTCGACGACGTTGGGCATTGCATGCCATCATCGCCCTTGAAGATACACTATCGGACAATGTCGCGCGTTGTATAAATCATTGCCCTGCCGACAACACACATGTCGCGACCACATAAGACGTCGCATGCCCGCATGATCTAGCAAAAACATAGGGTACAGATGATGCCATCAGATGGCACTCCACATCGCCTTGGGCAACACATGCGGGTCGAACGACGTCGGCATACAGGACATCATTTTCCCTAACTAGCATACATAGTCGGATGACGGAATGGGTGGTATCCATCATCTCCCTGAGACAATTACACTGTCAAACGAACCTTGGTTGTGGCATGCCAATCAGCAACTTGGAATATAACAAACAGTTCGAACAGACGTTGGCATGCGCATGCCATCATATCAACTAAAGAATACACTAGTTGAATGATGTGAGGCGGGCATGCCATCATCACATTTGGATAACACACACGGTTTGGACGAAGTCGAGGCGTGGCCATGCCATCATACCTTTGGATAACACACGTCTGAATGATGTTGGTCATGTTCATGCTATTATGTTCTCGGGAAGCAAACCACGATCAGATTACATCTGGCATAAAATGCCATCATTTACCTTGCGGGATAGCATTCACGGTTGGACTACATCGGGCGTGGCATGATATCAGGGGCCCTTGGAAAAGCATACATTAATCAGACGACCATTGCGTATGGCATGTATCATCGCCCTTTAAAAATACACGATGTGCACGTAGGAGTTGGCCTTTGCCCACATGGCATGGGTTAGAAAACACGGTCGAATGATCGTCGAGTGTGGCATGCTATCATCATCATTGGGTAGCACACATGTTGCGACGATGTTGGGCGTAACATTCCATCATCGCCCTTAGGCAGCACACACGGTCGGACGATATCGGGCGTGACATGCCATCGTCGCCCTAGGAAATCAATCACAATCTAATGATGTCGGGGATGGCACATTATCATCGACCTTAGACAACACACACGATCGGACGACATTTGGCGTGGAATTGCCCGCATGGCTCTTGGGTAGAGTACACTATCGGATGACGTCATGGGTTGCATGCTATCATCGTCATTGGGAAGCACAAGCGTTTGGACGACATTGAGCTTGACATTCCATCTTCGCCCTAGGATTGCACACACGATGGGAAGACGTCGGACGAAGTATGCATTTTTCGCCATTGGACAACATACACGATTGGACTACATCAGGCATGGCATGCCATCTTGGCCCTTGGCCAGCACAAACAGTAGAAATAAGTCGGGCGTGGCAGGACATCTTCACCCTTGGTATCCATACACATGGACATACATTTATGGGTGTTGCATGCCATCATCGCCCTTGGAAAGCACACATGACCATAACACATCAGGCGTGGCATGCCATCATCACCCTTGGGCAGCACACAGTGTAAGACGACATCGGGTGTGGCATGCCATAATCACACTTGGAAAGCATACATGATCTGATGATGTTGGGCATGGCATGCTATCATCACCCTTGGACAGCAAACATGGTCGGATTACGTCGGGCATAAAATTCCATTATTACCCTTTCATAGAATACACGGTTGGACTACATCTATCGTGGCATGTTATAATGGACCTTAGAAATCATACACGATTGAACGACGTTGGGCGTGGCATGTTATCATCGCGCTTGGACAATACACGACTCGGACCACATAGCGACATGGACTTGCACGCTGATACGGCCCCGCCCCCCCCCCCCCCCCCCCCCCCCCCCCCCCCCCCCATGGCAGCACACACGATCGAATACATCGGATTGTGGCCATGAAATCTCACCATGGGTAGCAACACGATGGACGACATCGTGCCCTAACAGGCACTCATCACCTTTTAGGCACCACACACGATTGGACGATTTCATGCCTTGACATGACAACATCGCCCTTAGAAGCATACCACAATCAGAAGACATTGGATGGGTTCATGTTATGATCGACCTTGGATAAAACACACGATTCGGACGCCGTGGGCGTGCAATGCCTGCATGGATCTTGGGAAGCATACACGGTCCGATGACATCGGGCGTGGCATGCCCATCAGCCATAGGGAAGCACATGGGTTGGACAATTTGAGCGTTACATGTATCTTCGACATGGACTGCAATATGGTAGGATGACATCGAGCCATGGTTTTTACAATCTTCTTCCTGAAAAACACAACTGTCGTTGACTACATCGGGCACATGGCCATGCCATCATTTCCTTTGGACCGCACAACATGTCGGAGTATGTCACCGGGAGTGGAAGGCCAACATCACCCTTGAACAACCTAAGAAGGACGGAAAACGTTGGGGTGGCATGCCATCATCGCCCGCGACCAAAATAACACGGTTTTTGGACGACATCAGTTGTGCGTATGTTACATCAACCTTGGACGAAATTGCACACAACGGTCGAACGACGTCGGTGAGCGTGGCATTCCATCATCGCATTTGGACAGAAACACACGATTCGGACACGTCAGGCCTGACATGAAAATCATTCTTGGCAGCACACACGGTCGGACAAATATCGGGCGTGGCATCTCATCATAGCACTTTGAAATCATACACAATCGGAAGACGTTCAGCATGCATTGTTTCATCTCCCTTCGAAAACCACACACGATTGGACCCACATTATGGCAGTGGTATGCTTCACATGACCCTTGAGACAGCCACATTCGGTCTCGGATGACTTTGGGCGTGGAATGCCATATCGCCCTTGTGAGCAAACATGTTAGGACGACGTCGGGCGCGACTTCCATCCATCCCTTGGGTAGCACAAACGTTCATACGCTGTCGGGTTGTGTGGCATGTAATCTAGCAAACACGTTACGACAAGTCAGGCCGTGGCATGACCATCATTGCCTTAGAAACATGACGGTAAACAACGTCGTGAAGGCATGTTATCATAGCCCTTTGACTGCAACAAACGGTGCGAAAGACGTTGGGCGTAGAATGCCATCATTACAGTGGGCCAGCACACACGGTCGGAAGACATCGGGGTGGCATGCCATCTTAGCCCTTGGAAATCATTACATAGTTCAAATACATCAGGCGTGGCATTGCATATAATCGGTCATTGGCAAGCACACATGGTCGGACAACATTAGGGATTGGCAGGCCCATCACGCCCCATGACAGCATACACAAGATTTGGCGATTGTAGGACCTAGCTGCCTCAATACCCCTTTGAAAAATACACATCGGATGATGTTTGGGTTTGCATGTTATAATCACCCTTGACAACACACACAATTCGGACCGGCAGTGGGCGTGACATGTTCGCATAGACCTCAAGCCGCACACAAGGTCGGATGACGTTTGAAAGGTGGAATGCATCATCACCATTGGGCAGGCGCCACGCGGTTGGACGACGGCGAGCGTGATTTTATGAAATCTCGCCCATGGACAAACACACACGGTTGGACGACATCACGTGTAATTTATATCTCCTTAAAATAAACCGATCAGACTACGTCGAGCGTGGTATGAATCCATGGAACCTGGACACACACCGGTTGGCAACGTTGGTTGTGAGACCATCATCGCACCTAGGAGAAATATAAAACAGGGTTGAACGGGCGTGGGCGATGTCATGCCATTCATCTCCCTTGATAACAGACACGGGTCGGATGACGTCGTGTGTGGCCATAGTATCAGACCCTTGGGCTTGCACACACGGTCGCAGACAACATGTGCATGGCAATGCTACATCACCCCTGGAAAGCAAATACGATTGAATGACGTCGGGCGATTAAATTGCCATCATGGCCTTGACCGCCATAACATGGTCGGACTCGTTGGGTGTTGGCATGTTATGATTTCTCTTTGGGAAAGCCATAGGACGATCGGACGATGTCGGGAATGGCATGATATTCATCGCCCTTGGATTAGCACGACGATCAGCGACATCGGCCTGGAATGCCGGCATTGGCACTTTCAAAAAGGGGGGCCACCCCCCAACCCCCCCCCCCCAACAATCGGATGACATCGGGACGAGCAGGCATGCCATTATCTCCATGGGGCAGGAACGAAGTATCACAACCGGTTGAGTGACATGCCTTCTCTGCCCTTTGACAGCACACCCAGTTTGCACGACGTCGGAAAGCTGCTATCATCGCTATTAAATAGCATACAATGGTCAGAAGACATCAGTAGTGGCATGCCATCTGGACTTGGCCAACACACACGGATCGGACGACTTCAAGTGTGGAAGGCCATCATTTCCCTTGAACGACATACACAGGGTAGCCTTAACATCGGGCGTGGCATGCACAATCACGCCTGCGACAAACAGACACACTCGAACGAATTGGAAGGGAATGTCATGTTATCATACCCTTGAGTGCACACATGGTCAATGATGGTTGCGTGGCACTTTTTTTGATATCAGCGCATTGGGAAGCACATAAGATGAACGAGTTGGGCGTAAATGCCATCATTCCCTTTTGAAATCAGACACGTCGGACGACGTCAATGTTGATGGCATCATCGCCTTTGGATGCAAACACAGATATACACGTCGGATGGCATGCCATCATTCCCTTGTGCCCACAGAGCACATACGGTAGGATGACGTAGTCCGGGCAATGCCATCAGCGCCCTTGGAATGCACACATGATCGAACAATGTCAGGTATAGCAATTAATCACGCCCAGGGAAAGCATACACGATAAGACGACGTCGGCGCGGGGCATGTTTTCCTCTCCCTTGGAAAGCAACCGACTCCAATGAAGTCGAGTGTGGAATACATACATGGCCCTTGGGCAGCACACACGGTCGTATGACGTCGGGCGTAGCATGCCATCATCGCCATTGGGTAGCACACGCGGTCTAACAACATCGGGCGTGACATGCCATCTTCTCCCTTGGACAACACACACGGTGGGACGACGTCGGGCGTGGCATACCATTATTTCCCATGGAAAACATACATGGTTGAACTACGTAAGTCATGGCATCAATCATTGCCCTTGGCCAGCACGCAGGGTCGGATGACGTTGGTCGTTGCAATTCAAATATCACTCATGAAATGCACACACGCTTGGACGATGTCGGGCGTGGCATGCAATCATCACTTTAGGAAAGCATACAAGATCGAAAAACTTCAGGCGTAGCATTGTATCATCGCCTTTTGATAGCAAACACGACCGGACGACGTGGAGTGTGGCATGCCCACATGACCCTTGGGCAGTACAAACAATCGGATGACATCAGGAGTGGGATCCCGTAATCGCCATTGGGGAGAACACGCGGTTGGATGACGTCTGGCGTGACATCCCATATTTGCCCTTAGACAGAACACATGGTCACACGACTTCGGGCGTACCATGCTATCATCGCCTTTGGACAGCATACACGGTTGGACTACGTCAGGTGGGCATGCCATCATGGCCCTATGCCAGCACACACGTTTGGACGACGTCGGATGTGGCAGGCCATCATTTCCCTTGGACAACATACACAGATTTGCTAAATGTTGGGCGTGGCATGCCATAATCGCCCTTGGTAAGCACACATGGTCGGACGATGTCGGGAGTGGAATGCCATTATCGCCCTTGTGCAACACATACGGTCGAACGACGTCGGTCGTGTCAATGCGATCATCGCCCTAGAAATGCGCACACGATCGAATGACGTTTTGTATAGCATGCCATCATCGCCTGTGCACAGTATACATGATCAGAAGACGTCAGGAGTGACATGTTATCATGGCCCTTGGACATCACACATGATTGGACAACATCGGGCGTGGCATGACCACATGGCCTTTTGTCAGCACACACGATCGGATGACGTCATGGGTTTCATTCCATCATAACTATTTGATAGTACACAAGGTAAGACTACGTAGGGCGTGATGTGCCATCTTCTCCCTCAGCCAGCACACACGGTGGCACGATGTCGGGCGTGGCTTGCCATCATCGCGCTTGGACAGAATACACAGTTAGACAGCATACATAGTGTCAGACGATGTCGGGCGTGACATGTCATCATCGCCCTTGGAAATTATACATGGCCGGACGACGTCGGGCGTGGCATGCCATCATCTCCCTTGGACAGCATAGACGATCAGACTACGCAGGGCGTGGCATGCTATCATCTCCCTTGGAATGAACACACAGTCGGATGATGTCGAGCGTTGCATGCCATCAATGAAATTTAAAAGCATACAAAGGGTCGGACGACGTCGGCGTAGCATGCCACCATTGCTCTTGGTTAGCATACACGGTAAGAAGATGTCGGGCGTTCCATATCATCATCGCCCTTGGGAAGCAGACACAGTCGAATTACGTCAGGCGTGGCATGTCATTATTGCCCTTAGGAAGCACAGATGGTCACACTACGTGGAGCATGGAATACCATCATTGCCCTTCAATAGAACAGATGATCGTACGACACAAGGCGTGGCATGTTATCATGGTCCATGGTCAACAGACACGGTTGGATGATGTCACTTATATAAATTCCATTATAGCCCTTGGACAGCACAAACGATCTAACTATATCGGGCATTGCATGACATCATGATCCTTGAGAAGCACACACGGTCGGACGACATCATCTGTGGCAATGACATCATTGACCTTGGAATGCACACACGGTCGGAAGACGTGGTCGTTACATGCTATCAACGCCCTTTGAGAGCATATGCGATCATACAACGTCGGGCGTTGTATGTTGTCATCGCCCATGGACAACACACACATTCAGATGATGTCAGGCGTGGCATGCATGCATAGCCCTTGGGTAGCACACACGGTCAGATGACGTCGAGCGTGTCATGTTAGCATTTCCATTGGGTAGCACACGCGGTCGGACGACGTCGAGCTTTACATGCCATATTCTCCCTTGAACTGCACACGCTGTGGGACAAAATCGGTCGTTGCATGCCATCATCACCCTTTGATAACATACACAACCAGACTACGTCGGCTGTGGCAGGCCATCATGGCCCTTGTCCAGCACACACGGTCAGACGACGTCAGGCGTGGCATGCTATTATCTCCCTTAGCAACTCCCTTAGAAAGCATACATGGTCGGACGACGTCTGGCGTGACATGTTATGATCGCCTTTGGACTACACACATGGTCGGATAACGTTCAACTTTGAAATTCTATCATCGCCCTTGGCTAGCGCACACACTAGGACGACGTAGGGCGTTAATTGCCATTATTACCCTTTTGACAGCACACACGATCAGACGATGTTGACGTGGCATGTCATCATCGCCTTTAAACTACATACACGGACAGATGACACCGTGGGTGGACAATGTTAGGCGTGGTATTGCATCATCTCCCTTGGACAGCACACATGGTCGGACAATGTTAAGCGTGGTATTCCAGCATGGCCCTTGGGCAGCCCACATAGTCGGATGACGTCGGTCATTAGATGCCATTATCGCACTTGAAAAGCATACACAGTCGGACGACATCATTCGTGGAAATCCACCTCGCCCTCGGACAGCACACACGATCAGACGACGTCGAGCATGGCATGCCATCATCTCCCTTGGACAACACACACTACCGGACTATGTCGGGTGTGGCATGCCATAATCGCCCTTGGGCAGCACACACGATCGGACAACGTCGATCATGGCATGCCATAATCTCCATTTGAAATCATAAATGATCAGACGATGTTTGGAGTGGAATGTTATTATCACCCTTGGACTGCACACACGATCGGACCACATAACGTGTGGCATGCTAGAATGGCGTTGGGATGCACACACGGTCAGACTTCTTTAGGCGTGGCATGCCATCATCGCTCTTAGAATGCACACACGGTCGGACGATGTCGGGCGTGGCATGACATCATCACATATTGAAAGAATACTTAATTTCACAACGTCGGGCGTAACATGTTATCATCGCCCTTTGATAGCACAAACGATCGGACGACGTCGGGTGTGGCATGCCCACATGGTCCTTTGGCAGCACACAAAGTCGGATGACGTCGGGCGTAGCATGCCATCATCTCCATTGGGAAGCATACGCGATCTTACGACGTCGGGGGTGACATGCCAACTTCTCTCTAGGACAGCACAAAAGGTGGGATAACGTCAGGTGTGGCATGCTATCATGGCCCTTGTCCAGCACAAATGGTCGGATGACCTCAGTTGTGTCATTGCCATCATCGCTCTTAGAATGCACACACGATCGAATAATGTTGGGTATAGCATGCCATCATCGCATGTGGAAAGTATACACAATTAGATGACGTCGGGCGTGGTAATTTATTGTCGCCCTTGGAAAGTATACACGATCCAATGACGTCAGGCGTAGCATGCCATCATCACCATTGGGTAGCACACGCGGTCTAACAACGTAGGGCATGAATGACATCTTCTCTCTTGAACAGCACACACCGTGGGACGACGTCGGGAATGGCATACCATTATCGCCCAAGAACAGCATACACGATCGAACTACGTCAGGTGTGGCATGAAATCATGCCCCTTGGCCAGCACATAGGTTCAGATGACCTTGGTCGTTGCAATGCCATCATCGCTCTTGGAATGCACACACGCTCGAACGATGTCGGCCGTGGCATGCAATCATCACTTTTGGAAACCACACATGATCGAACAACTTCTGGCGTAGCATGGTATCATCGTTCTTTGATAGCAAAGACGATCGGACGACGTCGGGTGTAGCATGGCCGTATGGCCCTTGGGCATTACAAACGGTCGGATGACATCGGGAGTGGGATGCCATAATCTCCATTGGGGAGCACACGCGGTTGGACGACGTCTGGCGTGACATCCCATATTTTCCCTTAGACATAACACATGGTGACACGACGTCGGGCGTGGCATGCCATCATCGCCCTTGGACTGCATACACGGTCGGACTACGTCAGCTGTGGCATGTCATCATAGCCCTTGGCCAGCACACACGTTTGGATGATGTCGGGTGTGGCATGCCATCATCACCCTTTGACATCATACACGATCGGACTACGTCGGGTGTGGCAGGCCATCATGGCTCTTGGCCAGCACACACGGTCAGACGACATCGGGCATGGCATGTCATCATCGCCCTTGGAAAGCATACACGGTCGGACGACGTCTGTTATATCAGGTTATCATCGCCTTTGGACTACACACATGGTCGGACGAAATTGAACTTTGAAATTCTATCATCGCCCTTGGCTAGCACATCCGCTAGGACGACGTCGCGCGTTAGATGCCACCATTGCCCTTGGATAGCACACACGGTCGAACTAAGTCAAGTGTTGCATGCCATCATCGATCATGGTTTTCCCATTCGTACTAATCTAATTTATCTTCTCGATTTTCCCATCGCACTGTACTAGTCTTTCATTTTTAACTTAATACGGCGCGAAGCATATTACATTTCTAGTTTTACATTTATATTATTCTATATAAATTAAAATATAATAATATTATTTAATAAAAAACTAAAGCAAATAAAGTAGTTTACCACGTAGATCTCAAAAAAATATGCCGAGTAAAATAAACTCACATCAAACGCATAGTTGAGCCCAAAGTTTCAATCATTTGAAGTTTCACCAAATCAAAGATCGAAACTCAAAAAAAGGAGTTGTATATTAGTGAAATTTCAAACAACCATAAATTTTGACTCGGATGTCTGATTGAGGCGATTTTTTTAATAAATTTGGTTATTTATTTGAGATATACTCAAACAAACTGCCTAAAAGTGGTTTGGACGAGCCAATTTTCCAAAAACCGTCTTTTAACCCATTTAATTTTTAATTTCCCCCAATTTTGAGGAAAATTTTAATTCTTTATTGCTACGAATCTGATAAAATAAAATAGATTTGTGAGTTTGAAATACCTTGGTTACACATGTGAGAATGTCAATTTTAATGTTAGATAATCAATTTTGTGATAAAAAGCATTTATCCCATTGAATTTTACATTTACACGAATTTTGCACACATGCTTGGACGACATCGAACGTGGCATGCCATCATTGCCCATGGACATCACAAATGATCGGACTACATCGTGCGTGGCATGCCATCATGCACCTTAGAAAGCACACAAGGTCGGACGACGTTGGATGTGATAATGCCATCATCGCCCTTGGAATGCACACACGGTGGGATAACGTCGAGCGTGTCATGTTATCATCGCCCTGAGATGACACACACGGTTGGATGATGTTGGGCATGGCATGCTATCATCGCCCATGGGAAGCAAACACGGTTGGATTACGTCGGGCATGAAATTCCATCATTCCCCTTGGATAGTATACACTGTTGGACTACATCGGGCGTGGCATGTTATCATGGCCCTTGGAAAGCATACATGATCAGACAACGTTGGGTGTGGCATGTTATCATTGCGCTTGGACAACATACACGATCGGACCACGTAGAGCGTGGTCTTCCCGCATGGCCATGGGCAGCACACACGGTCGAATGACGTCGAGTGTGGCATGCTATCATAACCATTGGGTAGAACACATGCTGGGACGACGTCGGGCGTAACATGCCATCATCGTCCTAAGGCAGCACACATGCTCGAACGATATCGGACGTGACATGCCATCATCTCCCTTGGAAAGCATTAATAATCTGACGATGTCGGGGATGGAACGTTATCATCGAACATAGACAGCACACACAATCGGACGACGTTTGGCGTGGAACTACCTGCATGGATCTTGGGTAGCACACACGGTCGGATGACGTCAGGGGTTGCATGACATCATCGTCATTGGGAAGCACATGCGATTGGACGATGTTGAGCGTGACATGCCATCTTCGCCCTTCAATTGCACACACGGTGGGACGACGTCGGACGTGGTATGCAATCTTTGCCCTAGGACAATATACACGATTGGACTACGTCAGGTATGGCATGCCATCTTGGACCTTTGACAGCAAACATGTTCGAAAGAAGTCGGGCGTGGCATGCCATCATGGACCTTAGAAAAGCACACAAGGTCGAACGACGTTGGTCGTGATAATGCCATCATCTCCCTTGGAATGACACGGTTGGATGACTTCGGGCGTGGCATGCCATCATCGCGCTTGAAAAGCATACACGATCTGATGACATCGGGTGTGTCATGCTATCATTGCCCTTGGACACCACACACGATCGGACAATGTCGTGTGTGGCATGTACGCATGGACCTTGGGCAGCACACACAGTCGGATGCCATCGGGCGTGGCATGCCATCATCGCCATGGGGCATCACACGCGTTCGGACGACGTCAGGCGTGACATCCTATCTTCGCCCTTGGAAAACACACTTGGTGGAATGACGTCGCGCGTAGCATGCCATTATCGCTCGTGGACAGCACACACGGTCGGATGACAGTTGGCGTGGCATGTTATCATCGCCTTTGGACAACACACATTGTCGGACGACGTTGGGCTTTGCAATACTATCATCACCCTTGGGAAGCACACATGGTGGACGACGTTGACATTGCATGCCATCATCTCCTTTGGACTGCACACACGGAAAAATGAAGTCGGGGGTGGCATGCCATCATAGCCCTTGGACAGCACACACGGTCGTACGATGTTAGGCGTGGTATGCCAGCATGGCCATTGGGCAAAACACACAGCCGGACTACGTCGGGCGCTACATACCGTCATCACACTTGAAAAGATCACACAATCGAACGACGTTGTGCGTGGCATTCTACCTCGCCCTTGGACATCACACATGGTCGGATGACGTTAAGCATGGCATTCCATCATCACCCTTGGACAGCACATACTACCGGACTATGTCGTGCGTGGAAAGACGTCATCACCCTTAGGCAACACACACCATCGGAAAATGTCATGTGTGGCATGCCATCATCTCCCTTGGAAAGCATACACGATCTGACGACGTTAGGCGTGGCTTGTTATCATCACCCTTGGATAGCACATACAATCAGACCACATAGGGCGTGGCATGCTCTCATGTCCCTTGGACAACAGACACAATAGGACTACATCGGGCGTGGCATGCCATCATCACCCTTGGGAAGCACACACCATCGGACGACGTTGGGCGTTGCATTCCATCATCGCCCTTGGAAAGCATGCACTATCAGACAATGTCGGGCGTGGCATATTATCAATGCCCTTGGACAGTACACATGATCGGACCACATAAGACGTGGCATGCCCGCATTGACCTTATGCAAAACATAGGGTCAGATGATTCCATGAGTGGCATTCCATCATCGCCGTTGGGCAACACATGGGGTCGGACGACGTCGGGCATAACATGACATCATTTCCCTTAGTCAGTACACACGGTCGGATGACGTAATGGGTGTATGCCATCATATCCCTTGGACAATTTACACTGTCGAACGACCTCGGGTGTGGCATGCCATCATCTCCTTTGGAATTAACACACGGTCGAACGACGTTGTGCATGGCATGCCATCATCATCTATCTAAAGAATACACTAGGTCGAACGACGTTAGGCGGGGCATGCCATCATCACCTTTGGATAATACACACGATTAGACGACGTCGAGCGAGGCATGTTATCATTGCCCTGAGATGACACACACGGTTGAATGATGTTTTTCATGGCATGCTATCGTTGTTCTCGGGAAGCAAACACGGTCAGATTACATTGGGCATAAAATTCCATAATTACCCTTGGATAGCATAGACGCTTGGACTACATCGGGTGTGGCATGTTATCATGGCCCTTGGAAAGCATACATGATCAGACGACATTGGGTGTGGCATGTTATCACCGACCTTGGACAACATACACGATCGTACCACGTAGGGCGTGGCCTGCCCACACGGCCATGGGTAGCACACACTGTCGAATGACGTCGAGTGTGGCATGCTATCATCACCATTGGGTAGCACACATGCTGCGACGACGTTGGGCGTAACATTCCATCATCGCCCTTAGGCAGCACACACGGTCGGACGATATCAGGCGTGACATGCCATCGTCGCCCAAGGAAAGCATTCACAATCTGACGATGTCGGGGATGGCACATTATCATCGACCTTAGACAACATACACGATCGAACGACATTTGGTGTGGAATTTCCCGCATGGCTCTTGGGTAGAGAACACTGTCGGATGACGTATTGGGTTGCATGCCATCGTCGTCATTGGGAAGCACAAGCGTTTGGACGACATTGAGCTTGACATGCCATCTTCGCCCTAGGGTTTCATACACGGTGGGAATACATCGGACGAAGTATGAAATTTTTTCCATTGGACAACATTCACGATTGGACTACATCGGGCATGGCATTCAATATTGGCCCTTGGCCAGCACAAACAGTAAAAATAAGTCGGGCGTGGTAGGACATCATCTCCCTTGGTAGCCATACACAGGAATAGACAATTTTGGGTGTTGCATGCCATCATCGCCCTTGGAAAGCACACACGATCGGACGACGTCGGGTGTGGCATGTTATCTTATACCTTGGTTAGCACACACGATCGGACGATAAAGGTCGTTATATGATACTATTGCCCTTTGGACAACACACACGGTCAGACGACATCGATGTGGAATGACATCATCGCACTTGGACTGCACACACGGACAGACGACGTCGGGTGTTGCATTCCATCATCGCCCTTGTGCAGCACACACGGTCGGGTGATGTTAAGCGTTAGATGCCATTATCACAATTGGATAGCACACACGATAGTAGGACGTTAGTGGTGGCATGCCAGCATGATTCTTGGGCAACACACAAAGTCAGAGGACGTTGAGCGTGACATCCCATCTTCGCCCTTGTACTACACATATTATAGGACGACATCAGGCGTGTTAAGCCCACATGGACCTTGGGCAGCACATGCAGTTGGACGACGTCGGGCGTTACATGCCATCATTACACTTGGAAAGCACACATAGTCAAACGACATCGGTTATGGCATTCCATCTCGCCATTGGACAGCACACGCAGTCGAATGACGTCGAGCGTGGCATGCCAACATTGCCCTTTGACAGCACACACCACAAGACTATATCGGGCATGGCATGCCATCATCGCCCTTGGGCAGCACACAGGGTCGGACGACGTCGGTTGTTGCATGCCATAATCACACTTGGAAAGCATACACGATCGAATGACGTTGGGCATGGAATGTTATCATCACACTTGGACAATATACACGATCAGACCATGTAGGGCTTGGCATGCCCGCATGGCCCTTGGGAAGCACAGAAGGTCGGACTACGTCGGGCATGTCATACAATCATCTCCCTTAGGCAGCACACATGGTAAGACAACGTCGGGCGTTAGATGCCATCATTGTCCTTAGGTAACACACACGGTCGGACTACGTTATGCATTGGATGCCATCACTGATCATGGTTGTTGCATTCGTACTAATATAAAATATCTTCTCGATTTTCCCATCTTGTTGTACTAGTATTTCATTTTTAACTTAATATGTCGCGAATCATATTACCTTTCTAGTTTTACATTTATATTATTCTATATAAATTAAAATATAATAATATTTAAAAAAAACTAAACAAAATTAAGGATATGACTAGGTAGATTCAAAAAAAATATGCTGAGTAAAAACAATCACGTCAAACGGATATTTGATCCCAATGTTTCAATCATTTAAAGTTTCACCAAATCAAAGATTGAAATTCAAAAGAAGTAGTTGTAATTTGTGAAATTTCAAACGGCCATAACTTTTGACTCTGATGTCAAATTTAGGCGATTTTTTTCTCAATTTAGTTGTATTTTTAAAATCTACGCGAACAAAGGTGGTTTGGACGATTCGATTTTCCAAAACTAATTTTTAACCCATTCAATTTAGAATTTTCCCTAATTTTGAAGAAAATTATAATTCTTTATTGCAATGAATTTGATAAAAGAAAATAGATTTTTTAGTTCAAAATATCTTCGTAACACATCTGAGAATGTCAATTTTAATGTTAGATAATAAATTTCAAGACAAAAAGCTTTTATGTTGTTCAATTTTACATTTTCCCAAATTTTGCACACAAGGTCGGATGATGTCGACCGTGGCATTCCATCAACGCTCTTGGATAGCACACACGGACGGTCAATGTCAGTCTTGGCATGACATCATATCCCTTGGGTAGAACACACAATCGGATGACGTTGGCTGGTCAATGCAATCGTCTATCTTGGAATGCACACACGGTCGAACGACGTCGGGCGTGGCATGCCATCATTTTCCTTGGAAAGGATACCTGATCGGACAACATCAGGCGTGGCATGTTATCATCGCCCTTTGACAACACACACGATCGGACGACGACGGGCGTAGCATGCCCGAATGGCCCTTGGGCAGCACACATGGTCGAAGGAAGTCGGGCGTGGCAAGCCATCATCACCCTTGGAAAGCATACACAGGGACATACAATGTTGGGTGTTCCATGCCATCATCGCCCTTGGAAAGAACACACGATCGGACGACGTAGGGTGTGGCATGTTATCATCGCCCTTGGACAGCACACACTGTCGAACAACGTTGGGAGTGGCAATGCTATCATCTACCTTGGTCAGCACAGACGGGCGGACGATGTAGGTCGTTAAATGCTATTATTGCCCTTTGGACAGCTCACACGGTCGAACGACATCGATGTGGAATTGACATAATCGCATTGGAATGCACACATGGACATACGACGTCTGGCGTGGTATTCCGTCATCACCCTTGTGCAGCACAAACGGTCAGACGACGTTGGGAGTTAGATGCCATTATCGCAGGTGGACAACACACACGATCGTACGACGTTAGGGGTGGCATGAAAGTATGATCCTTGGGCAACACACACAGTCGGACGACGTTGAGCGTGACATGCCATCTTCGCCCTTGTACTACACACAATGAAGGACAACATCGGGCGTGGCATGCCCACATGGCCCTTGGGAAGCACACACAGTCGGACAACGTCAGGCGTTACATGCCATCATCGCACTTGGAAAGCACACACTATCAAACGATGTCGAGTATGGCATGCCATCTCGCTCATGGACATAACACATAGTTGGATGACGTATAGCGTGGCATGCAAACATAGCCCTTGGACAGCATACATGATTAGACTACATCGGGCGTGGCATGCCATCATCGCCCTTGGGCAGCACACAGGGTCGGATGACGTCGTGTGTGGCATGCCATAATCATACTTGGAAAGCATACATGATCAGACGATGTTTGGCATGCTTGTTATCATCACCCTTGGACAACATACACAATCGGACCACGTAGGGCTTGGCATGCCCTCATAGCTCTTGGGAAGCACGGCCGGTCAGACTACGTCAAGCATGGCAAACCATAATCTCCCTTGGGAAACACACACGGTCAGACAACGTCGAGCCTTAGATGCCATCATTTCCCTTGGGCAACACACACGGTCAGACTACGTCATGCAAGGCATGCTATCACTGATCATGGTTGTCACATTCCTACTAATCAAATATATCTTCTCGACTTTACCATCTCGTAGTACTAGTATTTTATTTTTAACATAATACGGCGGGAAGCATATTACCTTTCTAGTTTTACATTTATTTTATTCTATACAAATTAAAATATAATTATATTATCTTAAAAAAACTAAATGAAATTAAGGATATGACCATGTAGATCTCAAAAAAATATGCAGATTAAAAAAATTCACGTCAAATGGATATTCGATCACAAAGTTCCAATCATTTAAGTTTTCACCAAATAAAAGATTGAAACACAAAATAAGTAGTTGTAAATTTTTGAAATTTCAAACGGCCATAACTTTTGCCTCGGATATCATATTGAGGTGATTTTTTTCTCAATTTAGTTGTATTTCTAAAATCTACGTGAGAAATAGTTGCTTGGACGAGTCGATTTTCCAAAACAAACTTTTAACCCATTAAATATAGAATTTCCCTCAATTTTGAAGAAAAATGTATTTCTTTATTCCAATGAATTTGATAAAAGAAAATAGATTTTTGAGTTCAAAATACCTTCGTAACACATCTGAGAATGTCAATTTTAATATTAGATAATAAATTTCATTACAAAAAGCTTTTATCTCGTTAAATTTTAGATTTCCCCTAATTTTGCACACACGATTGGATGATGTCGAGCGTGGCATGCCATCAACGCCCTTGGAAAGCACACACGAACTGTCTATGTCAGGCTTGGCATGACATCATAGCACTTGGGTAGAACACACGGTCGGATGACATCGGCTGTGGCAATGCAATCATTGCTCTTGGAATGCATAGACGGTCGGACGACGTCGCATGTTACATGCCATCATTTCCCTTGGAAAAGAACCTGATCGGACGATGTCAGGATTGACATGTTATCATCGCCCTTTGACAACACACACGATCGGACGACGTCGGGCGTGGCATGCCTGCATGGACCTTGGGCAGCACACACGGTCGAAGGAAGTCGGGCGTTGCAGGCCATCATCACCATTGGAAAGCATACACAGGGACAAACAATATTGGGTTTTTCATGTCATCATCTCCCTTGCAAAGCACACATGATTGGACGACGTCGGGTGTGGCATGTTATCATCTCCCTTGGACTGCACACACGGTCGGAAGACATTGGGCGTGGAAACGCTATCATCTACCTTGGTAAGCACACACGGTCGAACGCTGTAGGTCGTTAAATGCTATTATTGCCCTTTGGATAGCACACACGGTTGGACAACATCGATGTGGAATGACATCATCGCATTTGGACTGCAAACACGGACAGAGGACGTCGGGCGTTACATTCCATCATCGCTCTTGTGCAGCACAAACGGTTGGACGAAGTTGGGTGTTAAATGCCATAATCGCACTTGGACAGCACACACGATCGTACGACGTTAGGGATGGCATGCTAGCTTGATCCTTGGGCAACACACACAGTCGATTGAGCGTGACATGCCATCTTCGCCCTTGTACTACATATATTGTAGTACGACATCGGGCATGGCATGCCCACAAGGCCCTTGGGAAGCACACACAGTCGGACAACGTCAGGCGTTACATGCCATTATCAGACTTGGAAAGAACACACAGTCAAACGATGTTGAGTATCGCATGCCATCGCTCCCATGGACAACACAAACAGTCGGATGATGTCGACCATGGCATGCCAACATTGCCTTTGGACAACATACACGATCATAATACATCAGGCGTGGCATGCCATCATCGCCCTTGGGCAGCATAGAGTGTCAGACGACATCGGGTGTGGCATGCCATAATCAGACTTGGAAAGCATACATAATCTGATGACATTGAGCGTGGCATGTTATCATAACCCCTGGACAACATAAACGATCGGAACTCGTAGGGCTTGGCATGCCCGCATAGCCCTTGGGAAGCACGGACGGTGGGACTACGTTGGGCATGGAATACCATCATCTCCCATGGGTAGCACACACGGTAAGACAACTTCGGGCATTAGATGCCATCATTGCCTTTGGGCTACATACACGGTCGGACTACGTCATGCATGGTATGCAATCACTGATCATGGTTATCACATTCTTACTTATATAATATATCTTATCAATTTTCCCATCGCTTTGTACTAGTATATCATTTTTAACTTAATACGGCACAAAGCATATTACTTTTCTAGTTTTCATTTATAATATTCTATATAAATAAAATATAATAATTTTTTCTTAAAAAAAAACAAATTAAGGATATGACCAGGTAGATCTCAAAAAAATATGCAGCGTAAAAAAAATCACGTCAAACAGATATTCGAGCCAAAAGTTTCAATCATTTGAAGTTTCACCAAATCAAAGATTGAAACTCAAAAGAAGTAGTTGTAAATTTGTGAAATTTCAAACGGCCATAACTTTTGCCTCGGATGTCAAATTGAGGCGATTTTTTTTCTCAATTTAGTTGTATTTGTAAAATCTACGCGAGAAATAGTTGTTTGGACGAGTCGATTTTCCAAAACAAACTTTTAACCCATTCAGTATAGAATTTCCCCCAATTTTGAAAAAAAAATTATTTCTTTATTGCAATGAATTTGATAAAAGAAAATATATTTTTGAGTTTAAAATACCTTCGTAACACATCTGAGAATGTCAATTTTAATGTTAGATAATAAATTTTATGACAAAAAGCTTTTATCCCGTTAAATTTTACATTTCCCCTAATTTTGCACACACGGTCGGATGATGTCGAGCGTGGCATGCCATCAACTCTCTTGGAAAGCACACACGAATGGTCTACGTCAGGCTTGGCATGACATCATATCCCTTGGGTATAACACACGGTCGGATGACGTCGGATGTGGCAATGCAATCATCGCTCTTGGAATGCACAGACGGTCGGACGACGTCGGATATTGCATGCCATCATTGCCCTTGGAAAGGATACCCGATCGTACGACATCAGGATTGACATGTTATCATCGCCTTTTGACAACATACACAATCGGACGACGTCGGGCGTGGCATGTCTGCATGGCCCTTAGGCAGCACACACGATCGAAGGAAGTCAGGCGTGGCAGGCCATCATCACCCTTGAAAAGCATACACAGGGACAAACAATATTGGGTGTTGCATTCCATCATCGCCCTTGGAAATAAAACACGATCGGACGAAGTCGAGTGTGGCATGTTATCATCACCCTTGGACTGCACACACGGTCAGACGACGTCGAGTGTGAAATGCCATTATCGCCCTTAGGCAGCACACGTGGTCAGACAACGTCGCGTATTAGATGCCACCATTGCCCTTGGGTAGCACGCACGGTCGAACTACGTTAGGCGTTGCATTCCATCATCGATCATGGTTTTCCCATTCGTACTAAACTAATTTATCTTCTCGATTTTCCCATCGCGTTGTACTAGCCTTTAATTTTTAACTTAATACGGCGCGAAGCATATTACCTATCTAGTTTTACATTTATATTATTCTATATAAATTAAAATATAATAATATTATTTAAAAAAAATTAAATCAAATAAAGTAGTTTACCACGTAGATCTAAAAAAATATGCCTAGTCAAAAAAACTCGCGTCAAACGCATATTTGAGTCAAAAGTTTCAATCATTTGAAGTTTTACCAAATCAAAGATCGTAACTCAAAAAAAAAGGAGTTGTAAATTTGTGAAATTTCAAACAACCATAAATTTTGACTCGGATGTTTGATTGAGGCGATTTTTTTTATTAATTTTGTTATTTATTTGAGATCTACGCAAACAAAGTGCCTAAAAGTGGTTTGGACAAGCCATTTTTCCTAAAAACGTCTTTTAACCCATTTAATTGTTAATTTCCCCCAATTTTAAGGAAAAAGTTAATTCTTTATTGGTACGAATCTGATAAAATAAAATAGATTTTTAAGTTCGAAAAACTGTGGTTACACATCTGAGAATGTCAATTTTAATATTAGATAATAAATTTCATGACAAAAAGCTTTTATCCCATTAAATTTTACATTTCCCCTAATTTTGCACACACGATCGGATGATGTCGAGCGTGGCATGCCATCAACGCCATTGGAAAGCACACACGAATTGTCTATGTCAGGCTTGGCATGACATCATAGCCCTTGGGTAGAACACACGGTCGGATGACGTCGGCTGTGGCAATGCAATCATCGCTCTTGGAATGCATAGACGGTCGGACGATGTCGCATGTTGCATACCATTATTTCCCTTGGAAAAGATACCCGATCGGACGATGTCAGGATTGACATGTTATCATCGCCCTTTGACAACACACACGATCGGACTACGTCGGGCGTGGCATGCCTGCATGGACCTTGGGCAGCACACACGGTCGAAGGAAGTCGGGCATGGAAGGCCGTCATCACCCTTGGAAGGCATACACTGGGACAAACAATATTGGGTGTTGCATGCCATCATCGCCCTTGGAAAGATCATACGATCGGATGACGTCGAGTATGGCATGTTATCATCGCCCTTGGACTGCACACACTGTCAGACGATGTCGAGTGTGGCGTGCCATTATCGCCCTTAGGCAGCACAGGTGGTCAGACAACGTCGCGTATTAGATGCCACCATTTCCCTTTGGTAGCACACACGGTCGAACTACGTAGGGCGTTGCATTCCATCATCGATCATGGTTTTCCCATTCGTACTAAACTAATTTATCTTCTCGATTTTCCCATCGCGCTGTACTAGCCTTTCATTTTTAACTTAATACGGCGTGAAGCATATTACCTTTCTAGTTTTACATTTATATTATTCTACATAAATTAAAATATAATAATATTATTTTTTAAAAAATAAATCAAATAAAGTAGTTTACCACGTAGATCTAAAAAAAATATGCCGAGTCAAAAAAACTCGAGTCAAACGCATATTTGTGTCAAAAGTTTCAATCAATTGAAGTTTCACCAAATCAAAGATCGAAACTCAAAAAAAGGAGTTGTAAATTTGTGAAATTTCAAACAACCATAAATTTTGACTCGGATGTTTGATTGAGGCAATTTTTTTTATGAATTTGGTTATTTATTTGAGATCTACGCAAACTAACTGCCTAAAAGTGGTTTGGACAAGCCAATTTTCCTAAAAACGTCTTTTAACCCATTTAATTGTTAATTTCCCCCAATTTTGAAGAAAATTTTAATTCTTTATTGGTTCGAATCTGATAAAATAAAATAGATTTTTCAGTTCGAAAAATCGTGGTTACTGATGTGAGAATGTCAATTTTAATGTTAAATAATCAATTTTATGAAAAAAATCTTTTATCCCATTCAATTTTACATTGCACTAATTTTGCACACATGCTCGGACGACATCGAACGTGGCATGCCATCATCGCCCATTGGCATCACAAACGATCGGACTACATCGGGCGTGGCATGCCATCATGGATGACGTCGAGCGTGGCATGTTATCATTGCCTTGAGATGACACACACGGTTGGATGATGTTGGGCATGGCATGATATCATCTCCCTTAGGAAGCAAACACGGTCGGATTACGTCGGGCATGAAATTACATCATTACCCTTGGATAGCATACACTGTTGGCCTACATCGGGCATGGCATGTTATCACGGCCCTTGGAAAGCATACATGATTAGACGTTGTTGGGTATGGCATGTTATCATCGCCCTTGGACAACATGCACGATCGGACCACGTAGGGCGTGGTTTGCCCGCACGGTCATGGGCAGCACAGACGGTCGAATGACGTCGAGTGTGACATGCTATCATCACCATTAGGTAGAACACATGCTGGGACGACGTCGGGCGTAACATGCCATCATCGCCCTTAGGCAGCACACACAGTCGGATGATATTGGGCGTGACATGCCATCATCTCCCTTGGAAAGCATTCACAATCTGACGATTTTGGTGATGGAACGTTATCATCGACCTTAGACAGCAGACACGATCGGATGATGTTTTGCATGGAAGTGACGGCATGGCTCTTGGGTAGCACAGATAGTCGGATTACGTCAGGGGTTGCATGCCATCATCGTCATTGGGAAGCACATGCGGTTGGACGATGTTGAGCGTGACATGCCATCTTCGCCTTTGGATTGCACACACGGTGGGACGACGTCGGACGTGGTATGCAATCTTCACCCTAGGACAATATACACGATTGGACTACGTCAGGTATGGCATGCCATCTTGGCCCTTGAACAGCACACACGGTCGAAAGAAGTCGGGCGTGGTATGCCATCATGGATCTTAGAAAGCACACAAGGTCGAACGACATTGGTCATGATAATGCATCATCGCCCTTGGAATGACACACGGTGGGACGACGTCGGGCGTGGCATTCTATCATCGCCCTTAAAAAGCATACACTATCTGATGACATCGCGCATGGCATGCTATCATCTCCCTTTGACACCACACACGATCGAACATTGTCGGGCGTGGCTTGTGCGCGTGGACCTTGGGAAACACACACAGTCGGATGACATCGGGCGTGGCATGCCATCATCGCCATTGGGCAGCACACGCGGTCGGACAACGTCAGGAGTGGCATCCTATCTTCACCCTTGGATAACACACATGGTTGAATGACGTCGGGCGTGGCATGCCATTATCTCCCTTGGACAGCACAGACGATCGGATGACGGTTGGCGTGGCATGTTATCATTGCCTTTGGACAGCACACATGGTCGGACAACGTTGTTCTTTGCAATACTATCATCACCCTTGGGCAGCACACACGGTCGGACGATGTTGACATTGCATGCCATCAACGCTTTTGGACTACACACACAGACAAATGAAGTCGGGGGTGGCATGCCATCATCGCTCTTGTGCAGCACAAACAGTCGGACAACGTTGGGTGTTAGATGCCATCATCGCCCTTGGACAGCACACACGGTCGTACGACGTTAGGCGTGGTATGCCAGCATGGCCTTTCGGCAGCACACATAATCGGATGACGTCGGGCGCTACATATCGTCATCACACTTGAAAAGCACAGACAATCGAACGATGTTGTGCGTGGAATTACACTTCGCCCTTGGACATCACACATGGTCGGACGACGTTAAGCATGGTATTCCATTATCTCCCTTGGAAAGCATACACGATCTGACGATCTTAGGCGTGGCATGTTATTATCACCCTTTGATAGCACACACAATCAGACCACATAGGGAGTGGAATGCTCTCATGTTCCTTGGGCAGAACACACAGTCGGACTACGTCGGGCGTGGCATGCCATCATCACCCTTGGGAAGCATACACCATTGGATGACGTTGGGTGCTGGATGACATCATCGCCCTTGGAAAGCATACACTATCAGACAAAGTTGGGCGTGGCATATTATAATTGACCTTGGACAACACACATGATCAGACCACATTAGGCATGGCATGCCCGCATGGACCTTGTGCAAAACATTGGGTCAGATGATGCCAGGAGTGGCATTTCATCGTCGCCGTTGGGCAACACACGGGGTCGGACGACGTCGGGCATAACATGCCATAATTTCCCTTGGTCAGCACACACAATCGGATGACGTCATGGGTGGTATGCCAATGATTCAATCATTTAAAGTTTCACAAAATGAAATCTTGAAATTCAAAAGAAGTAGTTGTAAATTTTTGAAATTTCAAACGGCCATAACATTTGACTCTGATATCCAATTGAGGCGATTTTGTTTCTCAATTTAGTTGTATTTTTAAAATCTACGCGAATAAAGGTAGTTTGGACGAGTCAATTTTCCAAAACAAACTTTTAACCCATTCAATTTAGAATTTCCCATAATTTTGAAGAAAATTGTATTTCTTTATTACAATGAATTTGATTATAGAAAATAGATTTTTGAGTTCAAAATATCTTCGTAACACATCTTATAACGTCAATTTTAATGTTAGATAATAAATTTCATGACAAAAAGCTTTTATGTCATTCAATTTTACTTTTCCCCAAATTTTGCACACAAGGTCAGATGACATCATAGCCCTTGGGTAGAACACACAGTTGGATGACGTCGGCTGTGTCAATGCAATCACCGCTCTTGGAATGAACACACGGTCGGACGACGTCGGGCGTGGCATGCTATCATTGCCCTTGGAAAGGATACCCGATCTAACGACGTCTGGCGTGGCATGTTATCATCGCCCTTTGAGAACACACACGATCGGACGACGTCACGCGTGGCATGCCTGCTTGGCCCTTGGGCAGCACATACGATCGAAGGAAGTCGGGCATTGCTGGCCATCATCACCCTTGGAAGGCATACACAGGGACATACAATTTTGGGGCGGACGGTCGGACTACTTCAGGCATGGCATACCATCATCTCCCATGGGCAGCACACACGGTCAGACAATGTCGGACATTAGATGCCATCATTGCCCTTGGCCTACACACACGGTCGGACTACGTTATTCATGGCATGCAATCACAGATCATGGTTGTACATTCGTACAAAATGTAATATATTTTCTAAATTCTCCATCACGGAGTTACAGTATATCATTGTTAACTTGAATACGGCCCTGAACAAAAAAAAAGGGGGGGGCAATACCTTTGTAGTTTTCATTTATATATTATTCTACATAAATAAAAATATAAATAATATTTTTTCTTAAAATAAAACTAAACTCAATAGTAACGATATGGACCACGGTAAGATTTCAAAAAAAATATGCCCAGAGTATTAAAAAATCACGTTCAAATGGATAAATTGAAGACCAAAGTTTCAACATTTGAAGTTCCCAAATCAAAAAACTTGAAACTCAACAAAGAAAGTAGTTGTAAATTTGTGAAATTTCAATACGGTCCATAACTTTTCGCTCGGATATCCCAATTGAGGCACATTTTTTTCTCAATTTAGTTTATATGTTTAAGATCTAGCGACAACCAACAAAGGGGGTTTGGACGAGCCGATTATCCAAAACGAAACTTTTAAACCCATCCATTTAAAATTTCCCCTAATTTTTGGAAGGAAAAATTATAATTTTTTACTGCTATGAATTGATAAAAAGAAAAATAGATTTTTTTGAAGTTCAAATACCTTCGTAACAGCATTTGAGAATGTAAACTTTAATGTTAGATAATAAATTTCATGACAAAAAGCTTTATCCCGTTAAATTTTAACATTTCCCCTAATTTTGCAACTCAGGTCAGATGACTGTGCGAGCGTGGCATGCCATCAACGCCCGTGTAAAGCACACACGAACGATCTACGTCAGCTTGGCATGACATCATATCCCTGGGTTAGAACACACAGTCGGTATTACATGATCATGTGGCCAATGCCAATCCATCGCTCTTGGAATGCACCACCACAGGGCGTCGTGTACGACGTCGGGCGGGCATGACATCATTTCCCTTGAATTCAGATACCCTAGGGTTGAGTCAGGCGTGGCATGTGGTAATCATTCTCCAATTTTTGACAACACATACGATCGGACGACGGCGGGGTCCGTGGCAGGCCTGCATGGCCTCATTGGGTTAGGACCCACAATCGGATATGCGTCAAGTCTGGGCAATGACATCGCGACGCCATTAGGTAGCACATGTTTGCCCCGAACGGACATGGTTTACGGGAAATGCCATCAAACCCCTTGGGGAGCACACGCGGTTAGGACGTTAGTAAGGGTCAACATTGGCCATCTTCGCCCTTGGACAACAACATAGTGGGACGACATCAGGCTTGCATTGCCATCATCGCCCTAGACAAGCCAACGCGATAGGACGATGTTGACCGCGCCATGCCATCATGTCCCACTAACAGCACACACGGTTCGAACTTAAGGCTGGCGTGGTGACCCATCATGCCCTTTGGTAGCATACACAAGTCAGACGATTTCAGCGTGGCTGCCATCAATTGCCCCGTTACTTAGCATACACAAATCCGACGATGTTCTAAGCATTGCATTTATCTGCCCTGTGGACATACACACATTAACGGACTAAGTCGGGCTGGTATTGTGTGTAATCTTCCATGGGACAGCACACCAAGTCGTACACAAGCATAGAGCGTTTAATTGCCATAATTGACCTTGGAAGCAACACGGCTTGGACTACATTGGGATTGTGCATTTATATCCGCCCTTGAGAAAGCATACATAATCGAACTACATCGGGGTGGGCCATTTATCATCTCCCTTGGATTAAGACCCACACGATCGGACGACGGTTGGAATGGCATATCCGGGTGGCCCTTGGGCACCAAACATAGTCGCGAATGACATAGGGGCTTACATGCCATTAATCGCCAATTGGCAGCACTTACTGTATAAAATACTTTGGGGTGTGTCATTCCATATTTTGATATAAGACAAGTACACGATCCACAACTACTGGGCTGCTCTTGTGGCTAGATTTTTCATCGCCCTTTTAAAACATTCACTATCGGACGCATTTGGCGTGGAATGTTATCATAGCGTTGATAGCACACACAAATAGTCATGACATTCCGGCGTCAAGCATCCGACAATTAGCCATTGGGCAGCACACATGATAGGCGAACCAACCGAGGCGGTGTAAATGTCTATTTAATCCCTTGGACAGCATTTACCGCTCAAGACTACATGGCGTTGTGTGGCATTATCCATCGCCCTTTGTAAAGCATACAACAATTGGGACGGCGTCGGGAAGTGGTTCAGTTATTCATGCGCTTGGAAGCCACAAATCAGATGAGTCGGGTGTCGCATGCCATCGAGCCATTTGACAGCAGGACTCGGTCTAACGACGTCGGCGTGACCATTTGCCATTCTTGTCCCCTTTGTACGACACATACGGTGGCGATGAAGTCGAGAGTGCATGCCATTGTCACCCATTGGCCACAAACATACACGGCGACTACGTAAGTGCTGTGGATGCCTCAGTCCCTTGGCCAATACACTAATGTCGGTATGAGCATTGGGTCGTGGCATGCCATTGTTGCTTTCTTGAATGCACACACGTCAGGGAACGACGTTGGTCGTGGGCATGGCCATTTTGTGTCCTAACTGTTTAGAAAGATACACGATAGAACAAACGTCGGCTCTTAGCATTTATCATCGCTTTTAATAGCACACACGATTAAGACGACATTGGGTTGTGGAATGCACTGTATTGCCTTGGGACATTCACCACGGTCGACTTACCATCGGCATGGCAAACCCATCCATCGCATAAGGAAATTACATTCAGTCAGACGCGTCATGTTGTGGCATTGCCATCATGCCAGTGTGTTAGCCAAGTGGTCGGACGGACGTCTGGCGTGACATGCCATCTTTTGCCCTTGGACAAAAACACGGTGGGACGAATAGAGCGTGGGCATGCCATATCGCCATCGCACAACAACATTGGTCGAAGGATGCGAGTATGGCATTGTCATCGATGGGAACCTTGGGTTAGCAAATACGGGTAGAATACGCGGGTGTGAAATTGGAAAGGCCATCATCGCCTTTATAAGAATTTACAATGAGGGGCTCGAACGATGTCGGGTTGTGGCATGACATTAATCACAAAACATTGGACGCCACGAATAACACAGTCGGACTTGACATCCAGCATGGCAGGGAATATCTCCCTTGGACAGTCACACATGATCGGAACTAGTGTCGGGTGGGGCAATGCTATAACCGCCCGTGGGCAAATAACAACGACGTGAGGACGATAGAGACGGGTTTTTTAAACTGCCATCTTTGGGCCCGGGACAAAACATAACCGGTTGTTTTACTACATATAGTGTGGCCATGTTATCATGGGGTGCGCATGACGGTTATCGGGCCTTTAGGGGAAACATACAAAGTCGAACAAAGTCGGGCGTGTCATGCTATCATTGCAATTGGGTAGCACCAAATGGGTCGGGAGAATACGTGTGGCGTGGCTTTCCCATCATCGCCCATTGGGTCAGTACAAACGGCGGGACGGACGACAGTCAGCATTAGATGCACATTTCATTGCAAAGGCAACACACACGATCAGCTTTATGTCGGGCGTTGAGATGCCATAATCGATCATGTTGTCGTAATTTGTTACTAATCTAATATATGTCTCCAAATTTTTCCAAATCGGCCATTGTACTAGTATTCTTTTAAACGTTAATAAAAAAATGAAGACAAATTACTTTTCTAGTGGTGGACATTTATATATTCTGTATAAATAAAAAATATAAAAAATATTTGGGGAAAAAAACTAATTCAAATTAGATCATGACTACACAAAACTCTTAAAAAAACTATGTAGAAAAAAAACAAATTGTGTCACAAGATATTAGGGCCTAAATTTTTCAATCAATTTTGAAGTTTCATCAAATCAAAGAGTAAATCAAAAAAAAAGTAGTTGTAAAATATTTTTGAAAGTTCAAACGGATATAACTTTTTCCTCGGATGTCAGATTGATGGCAGATATTTTCTCTTCATTGTGTTGTATGTTTGAGATCTATGCGAAATACAAACTCGCGAATGGCCAGTCTGTATGAGACGATTTTCAAAAAAAACGGTTCTAAACACATTAAAATGTATTCGAATTTTCCCCAAATTTACAGAAAATTTTAATTCTTTATTGCTACAGATCTTATAAAAGAATATAGATTTTTGAGTTCGAAATACCTTGTTAACACATGTGATAATGTCAGTTTTAATGTTAGATAATAATTTTATGATAAAATGTTTTTATCGTGTTCAATTTTGAATTTCCCCTAATTTTGTACACACGGTCGGACGTCGTCGAGCGTGGCATGCTTTTATCTCCCTTGGACAGCACAAATGATTAGACAGCGTCAGACATTTCATGATATCATGGCCCTTGGGCAACACACAAGGTCGGATGACGTCGGCCGTTGCAATGCCATCATCGCTCTTGGAATGCAGATGCGGTCGGATGAAGTTGGGCGTGGCATGTCATTATTGCCCTTGGAAAGCATACATTATCGAAGACGTCGGGCATAGCATTTTATCATCGCCCGTAGACAACACACACGATCGAACGACGTCAGGAGTTGCATGCCTGCATGGGACATTGGGCATCACCAACGTAGGATGACATGGGCTTGGCATGCCCATCGTCGCCATTTTGGCAGCACCTTGTTCGGCTCGGAACGACGTTAGGCGTTGCATTCCTCCAATCGCATTGAGGCAGGACATTGACGGGTTGCGAGAACGACGTCAGATGGACTATCTGCCAATCTTTCCCTTGGACTGCACACATGATGGGACGACGGTTGGTGTGGCATGCCATCATACCCTTTGAAGATCATACACGATCAGACGATGTCGAGCGTGGATTGCCATCATGAACCTTGGACAGCAAACACACTTTAACTACATCGGACGTGGCAGGGCATCATCGCCCTTGAGAAGCATAGAAAGGTTCTCTCGAACGATTGTTGGGCTTGGCCATGCCACTCATTCTCTTGAGAAGTATACACGCTGTTTGTTGGACGATCGATTCGGCACCAGTGGCATATTATCATCGCCATTGGACAACACACACGATCGGAACTTACTCGGGCATTGGCCAAGCTATAATAGCTCTTTGGGTGCACCAACCCATGGGCGGATGATGTTCGGGCATTAAATTGCATCAGACCGGGAAAGGGCAACACCCAGATCGTACTATGTCGAGTGTGGCATATTAACATCGCCCTTGGACAGCACACCCGATCGGACGACATCGGGCGTGGCAAGCCCACATGGACCTTGCGCAGCACACAAGGTCGGATGACGTCAGGAGTGTCATGCCATCACTGCCCTTGGACAGCACACACAGTGGAACGACGTCGTTAGGTGTGACATGCTATCATTTCCATTTGGCATCACACACGATCGGACAACGTTAGGTATGACATGCTATCTTCACTCTTGGACAGCACACACAGTGGAACGACGTCGGCCGTGGCATGCCATCATCGCCCTTAGACAGCATACACGGTCGTAGAACGTTAGGCATGGCATGCCATTATGGCCCTTCGCAAGCACACATGGTCTAACGATGTGGGTTGTTGCAATACCATCATTGCTCTTGCAATGCACACATGGTCGGATGACGTCGAATAAGGCATGCCATCATCGCCCTTGACAAGCACATACACGATCAGGACGACGTTCGGAAGTGCCCATTTTATAATCTCTCTTGACAGAATACATTGATCGGATGACCGTATCGGCGTGGATGCATGCATGTCCCTGGGCAGCAACATAGGTTAGGATGATGTCGGTCCTGACATGCCATCATCGCCATAGACCAGATATGGCATATTCAGGATGGGGACAGGGCAAGAGTGGGCATGCCGTCATAGCCTTTGTTTTAGATACACCATGGTCTAAGACAACGTCGAGCAGATACCATCATGCCCTTTGACAAGCAATAGGTCAGACTACGTCTGGAGTGGCAGACACATCATCGCCCTTGGCAGCTATACACAGGGTCGAACGACGTCAGGCGTGAATCGTGACCATGTAATCATCGCCCTTGGATAGCTTTACACACAATCAGAATATTTTGGGAATGGAATGTTTTCATCTCGCATTGTCCACAGCAACAACACAATAATTAACTACGTCGGGCGCGTGGCAATGCTATAAATCGTTCCTTGGGCGGTCCATCCCCAACTGCTTAAGGGCGCTGAGAACAACGGGCGTTAGACGACGGGCTCAAAGTACAGGCATTGCCTCCACCCACCCCTTTGTACAAACATAACTGGTGTCGAACGACTCGGCGTTACGTGGCGTGCCGGCATGGAATTACCACCACGTATCGCATGAAGCGTCCACGGTATTGGCATGCCATCATTAACCTTGGACACTTCATACAGCGTCGAACGACATCCGGGCATGGATGACATTTTCCATTGGGCAGCAACGCGGTAGACGATGTTAGGTGTGGGGACATGCCATCTCGCCCTGGGAACACCAACACGGGTGGGTGGATGATGTTCCGGAGTGGCAGGTCACCATACCCCCCCTGGAAAGTATAACACGGTCGGATACGTTAAAGAGTGGGAATTTATTATCCCATTGCCTTGGATTACACAATTGGTCGAACGGACGGGGTGGTGGGACTGCTTCGTCGCCTTTGGAAGCAACTACGGTTGGGGACAACGTCGGGCGTTAAATGCCATCATTGGCTTTGGACGGAACACAACGGTCGGACAAGGTTGACATGGTATGCCATATTGTCTTTTAGGGCACAAATGGATGGACGACGTTGGGCACTGGCATGCCCTCATCACATTTGTTCAGAACACACAGTTGGGAGAGTTGGCCGTCGGCAAGGACATCATCGTCTGCTTGGGAATGCATATAACGGATTTTAGATGATCGTCAGCCGTGCTGGCATTTCACCATTCCCTTGGAAAACTATATGATTAGACCCGTCGGATGTTCCACGTATACATCATCGCCCCTGTGAACCACACACATTAATGAAACAAGTAAGGCTTGGAATGCTAAATCGGTCCTTGGGAATACAACACAGTAAGACGACGTCAAACGTGGCATGCCCATAATCAACCCGTGGACATCACAGATGATCGGTCAATGTCGGTTGGGCATGCCATCATCACCCTTGGGATACGCAACATTGGTGATAAACATTAGTCGTGGTGCATGCCTATCTCTCCGTGGCAAGCATTAACTAAAACAGATTAAATCGGAGTGGCAGATTATCATACTCTGGACAGGCACACGACGATTAAATTTGGAGAGCATGGCTGCCGGAATGTCCCTGGGCAGGACACACTGGTCAATGACCTATCGCGGTGGACATGGCATTATCGCCTTTTGTACATGACACATCACTGATCGGATGACGTCGGTCGTTGGAATGCCATTCATCGCGACATGGAATGCATCCCACTGCACGAGCTCGAACAATTCGGGATAGCATGACATCTCGCCCTTGGAAACATTCACATCAAGACGACATCGGGCGTGGCACTGTAATCGGTAGACCTTGGAAAGGCAACACGATTGATGACGTCGGGCGTGGCATGACTTACATGGTCCCTTGGGAAGCACAACGGGTAGTATTTCATTGGGCTGTAGAATGTTCTTATCACCATTGGGTTAGGCACACGCGGTCTTGTCTAACAAGTCCTTCTGGCGGGACATGTCATCGTCTCGCTTGGACACAAACACGGTCGGTACTGATTGTCGAGCGTGGCATGCCATCATCGCACAATGGATAGCATTACCCGGTTCGAATAGTCATGCTTGTGTGGTATTGGCCTTCATGTCCCTTGGCCAGAAGAAGAAAAACCTGTCGGATGACCTCAGTCATGGCAATACCTTCATTTGCTCTTGGAATGCACACCCTGGGGTAGGACGACGGACTATAGGCATGGCATGCCATAATTCACTTTGGAAAAGATCCATGATCAAACAACGTCAGGCCGTTAACAGTTATCATCGCCTTTGATAGCACACACAATATAAGACGTCGGGTGTGGCATGCCTGTATGGACCTAGGGCAGCACACACAGTCGAACGAAGTCGGGCGTTGCATGCCATCATTGACCTTGGGCAGCACACACGGACGGACTACGTTGGGCGTTGCTTGCCATCATCGCCCTTGGATAGCTTACACAATCAGAATATTTTGGGAATGGCATGTTATCATCTCCATTGCACAGCACACACAATCATACTACGTCGGGCGTGACCAATGCTATAGACGTCTTGCGGGAAGAACATACGGTCGGAAGGAGAGGGGCGGGGTCAAATGTCATCATTGCCCTTTTGAACAAAACATAAATGGTAGAATACATCGGGCGTGGTCCGTGGCGTGCCGCATGGAATTACACACCACGGACCGCCCCATAGCGTCAGCTGACATGCATCATAACTTCGACACCCATAAACGGAGTGGACGACATCCTCGGCATTGGCCTGACATTTTTGCCAGTGGGCAAGACACTGCGGGTTCGAACGATGTTAGGTGTGACATGCCATCTTCGCCCTTGGACACCATACACGGTGGGATGATGTCGGAGTGGCATGTCACCATCACCCTTGGAAAGTATACACGGTCGGACTACGTAAAGAGTGGCATATTATCATTGCCCTTGGATTACACACATGGTCGAACGACGTTGGGTGTGGGAATGCTATCGTCGCCTTTGGACAGCACACACGGTTGGGACAACGTCAGGGCGTTTTAAATGCCATCATGGCCTTGGACACTGCACACACGTTCGGGGACAAGGGTTTGGACAGTGTAGCCATTATTGTCTTTTTATTGCACAAAGGAAGACGACGGGGCATGGCCATGGCCATCAATCGAATTTGTTCAGAACACACAGTTGGAGATGTTGGCCGTGGCAATGCAGCATCGTCCTTGGAATGATACACGCAATGTAGGATGATCGTCAGCCGTGGCATTTACCATTCTCCCTTGGAAAAACTTATATGATTAACGACGTCGGATGTTTCAAGTTATCCTTAGCCCTTGAACCCACACAACATAATGCAAACAAACGTCAGGCTTGGAATGCTATTACGTCCTGTGGGAAACACAACACAGTCAGACCGACGTCAAACGGTGGCATGCCAAATTCACCCTTGGACATCACAGATTGTCGGTCAACGTCGGATGGGGCATGCCATCCATCACCGCTTGGGAGCACACATGGTGAAAAAAATTAGTCGGGGCATTCGCATTATCTCTGTCTTGCAAGCATTTCCAAACAGATTACATCGCGGAGCAGTGGCATCATTATCATGACTCTTTGGACAGCACACAACGATTTAAATTTGCGTTTAGAGCAAGCGATGCTGAGGTCCACTTGGGGCAGGACACAAGGTTCAAATGAACCATCGCGCCGTGGTATTGGCATATGCCTTTGTACAGCAACAACGATCGGTATGGACGTCGGTAGTGGCAATGCCATCATCGCCCATGGAGAATGCAAACACGATCTCTCGATGACAATGGATCGGGTATAGTCTGGCACATCACGCCCTTGGAAATTCATTCACAATCAGAACGACATCCGGGCGTGGCATGTTAATCGTCTCGCCCTTGGAAAGCATTACCGATGTGTGATGACGTACGGCGCTGGCCCATGATACATGGCCCTTGGACGAACACACGGTCGTATTCATTGGGCGTTTTAGATGTTCTATTCACCATTTGGGTTTTGGGTAGCACACGCGGTGCTAAACAAAAAGTCCGGAGGGACAATGGTGATCGTCTCGCCTTGGACAACACACACGGTCGGACGATGTCACGAGCGTGGCATGCGCATCATCGCCAATGGATAGCATTTACACGGTCGGACTATGTCAGGTGTGGTACTGCATTATTGTGCCCTTGTCCAGAAACACTGTCGGCCCATGACCTCAGTATGGCAATTTACCTTATTGCTCTTAAAATGCACACTCACGGTTCGGCGACGGACGTAGGCATGGATGCCATCATCCTTTTGGAAAAAGATTACAATATCGAAAACGTCAGGCGTATAAGCCATGTTATCATCTCCTTTTGATAGAACACAACATCATAATGACGCGGGGTGGTGGCATGCCTGTATGCGACCTAGCGGTCAGCACACACAGTCGAACGAGGCGGGCGTGGCATGCATCATTGCCCTGACGGCAGCACACACGGGCGGAACTACGTTTGGGCGTTGTGTTGGGTCCATCACCGCCCTTGGGCAAACAAACACGGGTCGGAACGACGTCAGTCAGTAGCTGCCACTCATTGCCCAAAGGAAAGCGACACACGATAGGACTACGTCGGGCGTGTAATGCATCATCGATCATGTTTGTCATATTGTACTTAATCTAATATTGTCTCAATTTTCCCCATCTTATTGTTTATAGTCTTTAAGTTTTTTTAACTTTATACAACACGAAAGCCAAATTACTTTTCTAGTTTTCCATTGATAGGAATACGATGAATAAAAAACTATAAAAATATTTTTTAAAAAAGAAACTAAATCAAAGCTTAACGATAATGACTACCATAAATCTTAACAAAATGTAGCAATAAAAAACAAATGTGTGTCAAAAGGATAGTAGGGCCTAAATTTTCAATCATTTGATGTTTCATCAAATCAAAGATTTAACTCAAAAAAAGTAGTTGTAAATTTTTGAAATTTCAAACGGAGATAACTTTTTACTCGGATGTCCGATTGAGATGATTTTTCTTCGAAATTTGTTTTATTTTGAGATCTATGCAAACAAACCGCCAAAGGCCGTTTGTATGAGCAGATTTTAAAAAAAACATCTTTTAAACCATTAAAACTTGAATTTTCTCTAAATTTAAAGAAAATTTTAATTCTTTATTGCTATAGATCTTATAAAAGAAAATAGATTTTTGAGTTCGAAATACCTTGTTAACACATGTGATAATGTCAGTTTTAATTTTAGATAATTAATTTTATGATAAAATGTTTTAATCGTGTTTAATTTTTAAAATTTCCCCTAATTTTGTACACACGGTCGAACGTCGTCGAGCGTGTCATTACATCATGGCCTTGGTAAACCCACACGCGGTTCGGAGACGTCAACGTTTTTCTGGCAAGCACATCATCTCTCTTGGAATGCACATGCAGTCGGATGAAGTCGGGATGGGCAGTATTATTGCCCTTGGAAAGTCATTACATATCGAAGACACGATCGGCGGCCCATAGAATTTATCATCGCCCTTAGACAAAACACACCAACGGTGTCATTCGAAGACGTCAGGAGTTGCATGCCCTGCATGCGCCATTGGGGCTCAACACGGGCTAGGATGACATGGGCTTGGCATGCCCTCATTCGCACATTTGGCAGCACACGTGGTTGACACGACGTTAGGCGTGGAATCCATCATCCCATTGGGCAGGACAATGAGGTCAAACGAACTGTCAGTATGTGACCTGCCATCTTTTCCATGAGACTGCGACCAAATGATGGGGACACGGTGTGTGGCATTGTGCATCATTACCCTTGGAGAGGTACACAGAAGTAGGACACGTTGATGACGTGGAAATGGCCATCATGACCCCTTGGACAAAAAACACCACTTTAACTTACATAGGAACGTGGCAGGCATCATCGCCCTGAGAAGCATAGAGAGGTCGAAGATGTTGGGCTGGAATTGTAATCAATCTATCTTGGAGAGGAGTTACCGGGGTTTGGACGACGTCGGCACATGGCATTTGATACCATCGACATTGGACAACCACACACGATCGGACAAGTCTCGGGATGGAAATTTATAATCGCTTGTGTGGTGCACACATGTGTCTGATGACCGCAAAGTATTTAAATGCCACATTACTTACCCTTGGGAAAGATACCACGATCAGTACCACGTCGAGTGTTGGCAATATTAAACATCGCACTTAGCCATAGCACACACTATAGGGACGACATCGCGGGCGTTGGCGAAGCCCCACATGGATCTTGCGTAGCACACACGGAAAGATGACGGTCAGGAAGTGTCATTGCCACGCGGCCTGGAAAGCATTACACGGTGATGTGGAACGAAGATCGAGCCGTGGCATGCCCTCATTTCCATTGGAATTCCACACACGATCGGGACCGGCGTATAGGTGTTACGTGCCTATCTTCACTCTTGGAAAGCTAACACACCGTGAACGACGTCGAGTCGTGGCTGCCATCATAAATTCTGTGGAAAAGATACATGATTCGAAAAAGGTCGGGCGTAGCATTGTGTCGCCATCGACCTTTTGAAGCAAACACGACGTCGTCATTCGACGTAGGTGTGGATGCTGTATGGACCTTAGGGCAGCACACACAGTCGAAACGAAATAATAGAGCGTTGCATGCCATACTCATTGCCCTCTTGGGCGCCACACACGAGGGATCTACGTTGGGCGTGCGTGCCATCATCCCCTTGGGCAAGCACACACGTGGACGACGTCAGTCATTATAGCCATCATTGCCGTAAGGAGGGCACACACGATAGGAGATACGTTTTTCCTAGGGCGTGACAGGCCATCATCGATCATGTTGTTCGTCATCGTACCTAATTCCTAAAAAATATTATTGTCTCAATATTCCCATCGCATTTACTAGTCGTTCATTCTTAACTGATACAACACAAAGCAAATTACCTTTTCGATGTACATTTTATTGTATTACTATATAAATAAAAATGAGAAAAAAGTAACCTTTTTTTTAAAAAAATAACCAAATAAGATGTATGACTACATACAATCTTAAAAAAATATGTAGAATATAAAACAAAATTGCGTCAAAATGATACTTTAGGCTAAATTTCAATCATTTGACGTTTTACCCAAATCAAAATTGCAACTCATAAAAAAGTAAGTAGTTGTAAATTTTTGTAAACGTTTCAAACGTGATATTAAACTTTTTAATCGGATATCTCCGATAGAGATGAATTTTTCTAGCTCAATTGTTTATTTTTAGATCTATGCGAACAAACCGCAAAAGTGCCGTTTGTATGAGAAGATTTCAAAAAACATATTTTAAACCTTAAAATCTTGAAAGTTGCCCAAAGGGGAAAGTAATAAGGGACCTAGATTGGGGGGGAAAAAGCGCTGCACGAAAAAGAAAAGTAGAGGGGGGATGGGCGGAAAAAACGGCGGGGGAACAAATGGGGAGAGGGGAGGGGAGGGGGAGGGGGAGAGAAGGCAGGGGAGGAGGAAAAGAGGGGAAGCCGGAGGAAGGGTGAAACGCCCCTGAAGGGGGGGACCACACGGCCGGCTTTCAACGTCGTGGCGCCTGGCATGCTATCATCTCCTTGAAATCGACCCACATGACTCCACACAACATCAGGCTTGTGATGACACATGTCTTTGGCAAACACATCCACGGTCGCATGGACGTCGGCCAGTTTTGCAATGCAATCATCGCCTCTGGGAATACACAGATTGCCTTTTGGCCCCGGCGGATGCAGCTCGGTCCCGCCTGGCACTGCCACTATGCCACCGGAAGCATATTTATTTTTGTATCGAACGACGTTTCGGCGAACAAGCCACTCCTTTAACGCCCTTAGACAGCACCCCATCACCGACCTTTCCTTTTCCATCCTCCTTCTTTTCTTTTTTTTTTCTTAGACTATTAGACACTCCCGGTCTTCACGGTTCTAGTTTCTAGGGCACGCTATGCATGTGCCCCCGTGGCGCGACACTCGTTTTAGTTTGTTCCTACATATTTTTTCCCTTACTCACTTTTTTGGTTTGTTCGGAAGCCCACCCCCATATGTTATGTTGGCGATGCCAGGTTCTTTTTCCTTTGTTTAATCCCCATTGGCACTGGCGACTGATCGCCTCATCTGTGTCCACCGACCATACCGTTCATGACACATATCTTGGCCGTTCAATGGCGATGTTGTTTTGTTCATGACATGTTCTCCCACCTTGACTACAGCATCTCATCACACCTTATATTTCACTACGCTCTGGGCAGCACGCCAGTTCCATACTTTTCGCCCTTTGGGGCATTATGTCCATTTCCATACCGATCGGGAAGAAAACAAAAAATAAAATTACCTCCCGTCACTTCTCCTTGTTTTTACTACGTGCTGCCACATTCAAATGCTTAATTCTACATTGTGCACATTTGATTTTTCACACCTATCCCTCTTCATACATAGTTGGTATTTCACTACCCCCCACTATTGGCGCCCCCCCCTCGCTTCCCTCCTTCCCCTTCCCTCTTTCGTTTGGCCCGTCTGCCATCGCCTGGATACCTCTATCCCCCCTTATCATTCACCCCCTTCATCCACTCTTCGACCACGCCATCTCAACGTTCATGGG